>JAMPIV010018751.1:0-537500 GCA_024509875.1 Oreohelix idahoensis
ACAGACGGATAGATAGACAGATAGGTAGATAGGTAGAAAGCTTGGTAGGTATGTGTGTAGGTGGATGGGTGAGTAGGTAAGTAGGTAGGTAAGTAGTGTGGCGAGATGGAAGTTGGATAAAAAATAATAGCTGTAGTTCCCAAAACTGGAGAAGAGCTGGTGAACAAGATGTATGGATGGCACAGGGCAAGTCAGTAGTTAACTGCACATTCTAGATGGTAGCTGTAGCGAGAGAGAGAGAGAGAGAGAGAGAGTGAGAGAGAGAGAGATGTGAAGTAAGTCACCTTCTCGATAGACTTATCCTATGCTCCAAGGGTGTCTCTATTAATAGTTGATGTGAAATGTAGCTCGTTATTTATCCCTACCAATTAAAAATATTAATTCTCGTAATTTCTACACATTAACGAAATTTCAAACAGAAACTGGAATTTAAAAAAATCAATTAACTGCAATTATAAGATATATCTGTAAATTTATTAATTTAAAACAGAAGATTGTAAAAGATTGCAGTTATGGACTTACAACATCACAGGCTGAAAATTATAAATTGTTTTTGTCTTTGTCATCATTATGGCAATTGGTGACTTCCAGACCTTGTTTCTTCAAGGTAACTACTACTTATCTCGTTCAGGTCCTTCCACTAGTCACTTCCCGTCATTAACCAGGTGTTGATTTCCAAGATCTATACTTACCTGGACAGGTAGCCCAATGCTACTATTCAGCAGATTGCAGAGGTGATCCTTTAATCACCCACACTGCAGTCGGTTGTGCTTCAGCTCGAAAGCTTTGGTGTGACTCTCTCGGATAAGAAACCCTCCAGACACAGTATTACGGATCTGAGCGTATCATTTATGCAAGTCTGCTCACAAGTAGGACATCTTTTCTTTTCTCAGCTATGGCCTGTGTTATATGTGGCTTCGACAAGCGTGTGTCAGTCCGCTGGACGTCTTTTCATATATGAGTGACATGTTGAGAGTCCAGAATTGAATCTGAGCAGTCTAATATACCCAACCTAGAACTAACCTTTTCATTTTAGGAGGTCCGCGCTTGAGTTCACTTTTCCGCAGATACCTTTTTGGGGGATTGTGAGGCTGCTGTGCTAATTTTCAGACAAACTCCAGATTTCCAAGTCGATTGCCAAAGATAATGATGTTCCACTGCCCTATATACATGTATTTGTAGTTGCTGTTCAATTTTCAAAAAGAATTGTCTCGTTCGGGGCTTTAATCATAAAGTTATAGCAGTATTACTAGTGTACAATTCATAATTTATCATTAGTTAGCGTGGCAATTCCAGAGTGCCTTGCCCGTTTTGCTGCTGGTAGATAGATAGATGAATGGGTTAAACATCTAACATAGGAAGCTATGACAGATTCAAGATTTCAGTTAAACATCTAACATAGGTAGCTAGGACAGATTAAAGATTTCAGTTAAACATCTGACATAGGAAGTTACGACAAATCCAAGCTTTCAGTTAAACATCTATGTCACGAGTTCTGGTTCTCGGGTTCTTGATGTGTGTGTGTGTGAGTGTTCTGCAAGGGCCAAATTCGTCTTGGTGATTGGTAGTGAGAGAACATCAAACTCTCAGCCTCACATCACATTGATAAACATGCTCAAAAGACTGCTGTGAACGTCCAGTATGTTTAAGACATCATTTGAACAACGAATGCAGTTCACACATAGATGCAGATGTATAAATGATAAATTCTGGTATCTACACTGATACTTGATACTTGCATCCTTACGTCCACATCCTATGATGGAAATACATATATTTCTGTATCTAAGTGATGCGCATTCTACAGAAAAACACACTTTCGCCGGTCACATCAAAAGACTCACGCAAAAGACCGTTGTAACCAAGCATACATTCCAGCAGAGGCCATCAAAACAGATATTGATACCTCTACAGAGATATTATACAAACTACTTGGCAAAGTCTGGGAGACAGGGGAAATACTAGCAGAATGAAAGGAAGGTTATCTGGTCAAGTTGCCCAAGAAGGTAAATTTACAAGAGTGCACAGATTATAGAGGAATAATGTTACTATCAGTGCCAGGAAAAGTATTAAACAGAATCATCCTTGAGAGATTAAAAGAGTCCATAGACTAGCAACTGAGAGTTGAACAAGCAGGTTTTCGACAAAACAGATCCTGTACAGACCAGATAGCCACATTGAGAATAATAGTTGAACAAAGTCTGGAATGGAATTCACCGCTATACATCGGATTCGTGGACTTTGAAAAGGCATTTGTCAGTGTAGATAGAGAATCACTTTGGAAATTGATGAGGCATTATGGAGTTCCCATGAAGATCATTAACTTAATAAAGAAGACCTATGAAGACATGACATGCAGAGTTCTTCGTGAAGGACAATTTACAGAACCGTTTAGGATTAGAACGGGAGTGAGACAGGAATGCCTCTTATCTCCATTTCTTTTCTTACTTGCAGTAGATTGGGTTATGAAAACATCGACATCACACAACAGAAATGGAATCCAGTGAAACCTGACTAAACAGCTTGATAATCTGTATTAAGCAGATGATTTGGCTCTTCTGTCCCATAACCATAATCGGATGCAAGAGAAAATGAAAATTCTCGATGAGAAGTCGCAACAAGTGGGCCTGAAAATACACAGGTAAAAGACAAAGATTATGAGAATAAATGCAAAAAATTATAACAAGGCTGAATTTGAAGAAACACCATTAAAGGATGTAGAATTGTACACATATCTTGGCAGTAATATAGACAAAGTTGGAGGGACAGACAGTGATATCAAAATAAGAATACAAAAAGCAAGAGGAGCTTTCATTGCATTGGGAAACATATGGAGAACAAGAGAAATCAAGTCCAGCACGAAAATAAGAATCTTCAACTCAAATGTCAAGTCAGTCCTATTGCATGGCTCTGAGACATGGAGAGCAACAAAAACAACAACCAAAAAGCTACAGACTTTTATAAACGGGTGCTTGCGTAGAATAGAAGGACTGAAATGGTATGACAAAGTCACAAATGTGGAATTGATGACAAGAACCAGACAAGTGCCAGTGGAACACGAGTTGAGAAGAAGACCCTGGCGATGGATAGGACACACATTCAGGAAACCTGTTGAAAGCATTACAATGCAGTCTTTGTTCTGGAATCCACAGGCAAAGAGAGGCAGAGGTAGACCAAAAAACACACGGAGAAGAGAACTGAATACAGAGGTGAAAATGATGAGTAAAACATGGAAAGAACTTGAGCGGATGGCACGGGACAGGAGGACTTGGCATGTGTTTGTTTAAGGCCTATGCTCCTTGGGGAGCTAAGGGTTTTGATTGATTAAACCAACCATACGTCACGCTTGGCAACTCGCCTACGCCAGTCATGCTTACTAAGTGACGTATTGCAGCAACATGCATTTATTGAGAGCGCTCTATGATACCCAAACTAATCTGAACAAGATTAATTGTACTTTACACACACCAGAGCTGCTTCCAACAGTCTGACATATGAAGCTATGACAGATCCTAGATTTCAGTAAAATATCTGACATAGGAAGTTATAGTAGATTCAAGATTTCAGTGAAATATCTGCTATCTGAAGTTATCGTAGATCCAAAATTTCAGTTAAATATCTGTCATAGGAAATTATGGTAGATCCAAGATTTCAGTTAAATATCTGCCAAAGAAAATAATGATAGATCCATGATTTCAATTAAATATCTGCCATCGGAAATTATGGTAGGTCCAAGATTTCAGTTAAATATCTGCCATAGAAAATAATGGTAGATCCAAGATTACACTTAAATATCTGCCATAGAAAATTATGGTAGATCCAAGATTTCATTTAAATATCTGCCATAGAAAATAATGGTAGATCCAAGATTACACTTAAATATCTGCCACCAGAAGTTATTATAGATCCAAAATTTCAGTTAAATATCTGCCATTTAAAGCTATGATAGATCCAAAATTTCAGCTAAACATCTGACATAGGATTTCAGTTAAAATTCTGCGATAAGAAATTATGGTAAATCCAAGATTTCAGTTAAATATCTGCCATCTGATGTTATTCTTCTTCTTCTTCTTCCGTCCTTAGCCAACGACCGGCAAAGCAGTCAGTGGCCATTACGCCTAGTGGCGTCTTAAGGGCAACAGCGAATAGATTTTCTTTGTCGTTGTCCCATCACGCCTAATGGCGTCTTTAGGGCAACGACAAATCAATCCGTTTGCTGTTGTTTCCGTAATCAAAGTGACTGGCAAACGGGTGATCAGCCCGTTGGGTGATGTTATTATAGTAGACCCAAAATTTCAGTTAAATATCTGCCATCTAAAGCTATGATAGATCCAAGATTTCAGTTAAACATCTGACAGGAATTCCTTTAAAATTCTGCCATCTGAAGTTATTGTCGAAATAAGATAGTCAAACCATGTCTCTTGCTTTAATATTTTCCCGTCTACAAATATTTTACTTTTTGTAATAATTTTTTTTTTGTGATATTTTTTTTAAAATGTAACCCTATTTAATGTCTTTTTTCTGTTTATATCTAGACTTTGGATGTTCTGTTGGCAATAACTGTATCTAGTAGATATCTTCATTTGTTTCCTGCTATTAACATTGTAATATAATTATGTTATGTTATCTTTTTATTGTTCAGAGATAAGATCAGAGAAATGCATACATACACAGCTTTATGTTGCTGCACGTTTAACAAACAAAACCACTCTCCAGTTTTAATTATCTATCCTCATGGCTGCATTCTGTTTCTTGTAAAGTTTTCTCACTGTTGTCAGATCGTTTTCATGTCTCTTCAAATTCTTTTTTCTGTTCCTGGATGAAGAGTTGTGCGGTTGATACAAGAGTGCGCGGACTTTGCAGTTGTCACGGCATATACCGTCTTTTCAATTTTTTTTTATCATCATTTTTCCAACAATTATAAGCTTCCAAATCTGCCTCACATCGAACTAACCTTATTAAAAGCAAAGATAGAAACAAACAAAAAATAACATGAAAAGCAGATGCTGCGAATATTATCCAACGTAAATCAATTACACAATACAGCAATTAATATTTTAGGTGAAAGTTGTGTAGACAAGAGTCATCCAGGCGCAAATTGTAAAGAAAATATAATAATGCATGTTTGCATATGATGGATCAAAAACGTATTTTATGTGGCTTAAGTTGGGAGTTCTTCCTTTGTCGACTAAAGCGTGCAGCCTTTGTTCAATTGCGTGCATGGTGGGTCGAATAATGGAGATAACGTGTAGAATTATTTTTTTTTACACAGGGATTGGTGTATTTCTCTGGGGAATATGTATCTTTCATGATGATCTATTTTGTTAGGATGTTTTTCAGCAGAAGCACTTATTCGGCATATGAGAAAAATGTCTGCCAGGCTTTTATATTTCTCCTTCCTAATTCACTAACACGTAAATCAATGTTTGGTTCATCCCTTGCTCCCTCTAAGATTTATTCTTAAAAAAAGGTGGTCCTATAGCAAGCCGTAGTGGGGTGAAGTGTTAGAGACTTCACTATACTAAGTCCAGCTTTTACGAGGTGGGGTGACCAGTTCCTTTCCTCGTTCTCTTCGCTTTTCCTATCACAACAGCAGAGTCAGGCACCCATTTACAGTTGGGTAGACTGTAGCTTCAGGATACAGGAACCTGGTATCTTTGCCGAGAAAAACAAGCGCTGTAACCACGCTGCCAGTCAGACGCACGTCTGTCAGGACAGATCGGACTGCATAACCTCGTACCGTGAGGAAAACTGCGCTTTGTGCATAGCGGATCCCTTCTAAGGAAAGAACTATTTTAAAAATTCATACATTTATTTTTCATAACTTGCTTTTTAATTATTATATTATAGAGGGCGTGACATGGTTTCGCCATGTATTCTCTCTCGATTCTTCTTCTCTGTCTGTCTGTTTGATGTTTACAAAACTAGCATCTTTCCCATCTTCTCTCTCTTCGGTGGTCTCCCCTCTTCCTCCGCTTTCCCTCAATTGAACAAACTGTCTGGTAATGCTATCAACAAGTTTTCATCAAAAATCGCTAACATCCTTCTCATCTCAATTGCGCAAAAAAAAAAAAAACAAACAAATAAAACATATAAGACATAACAGACTTGCTGGACCGACTCAAAGAGACTCACAAAATATCAGAAACAAATAACTGGCTAGGTCGACTCACAAAATATGAACAATCGACATGCTGGGCCGATTCACACAATATGAGAAACAACAGATTTGCTGGACTGACTTACAGGTTATAAGAAATAACAGACTTGCTGGGCCGACTGACAAAACATGAGAAACACAGATCATGAAAACCAACGGATTTGCTGGGACGACTCACAGATCATCAGAACCTATGAAGTTGCTGAGCCACTCACAGATCATCAGAACCTATGGAGTTGCTGAACCGACTCACAGATCATCAGAACCTATGGAGTTGCTGAGCCGACTCACAGATCATCAGAACCTATGGAGTTGCTGAGCCGACTCACAGATCATCAGAACCAATGGGCTTACGAGGCAGACTTACATATCATCAGAAACAACGGACATACAGGGCCGATTCACAGAATGTGAGAAACAACAGATGAAGGAAATAATCCTCGGTATAATATCAAAGAACGAATAAAACCCTGAAATTCGATTGACAACGAATTTCACAAGAAAAGCCATTGTTAAATATCATCTTTCAAGGCTGCAACTTTGTAGCACAACGTGCCAAAGACAACAAATACACGGTGCTCACAGTTTTGGCTAACTCTGAATTTAGACAAATGCACACGCTATTTTTTTTGTTTCATCACAATATTAGATTTCAAACATAATCTGTTGATTCCCTCCCATATGTTGTTTGTCCACTTAAACCTGTACTTTGTACTTGTATTCATCGTCCCTCTCCAACTCTCCCATCTCAACATTTCAACTTAACAACTTTGAAGTTGCTCTTTTTTTGAATGAGCGACCTGGCGGCAGCCTTTTGACCTACATCAATAAAAATGGCATGTAGGGTTTTAAGGGGAGGAGAGCTACAGTGAAATGCTTTTTTTTTCATAAAAAACCGCAGGATTTCGATATCGTCGTGGTTGAGTTAGAGTGTAGAGTATTTGTCGAGTTGGACAATAGTAGTGAAATCGACAAGGGATAGTGGACTGACAGAGTTATAGCTTACACATAGATAAAGTGTAATAGGAGGTGGACTTGAGACAAACCTGGAGAAGAGTTATTAAAATTATTACTCTCTCCAAGCCCTCAACACACTTATACTGTCTAAGCACCTCCTGCTCTCACTCTTTTCTCTTATCAAAATAGAGATTACAGTAAAGAGCGTGAAATAATTTAATTATGGATGGAAGGGTCGTGAACAGAGCATTAATAAATGTGTAAACTTTATTAAAGAAGAAAAGCATGAAAATAATGCATCTCATCACAACAACATAAAATTACATCAATAATCAAAATATGCCAAATACACCAACAACAACACACACACACACAACCAATCATAAAACCTGCAGAACACGGAGAAATAAATAAACCGAGGGACAGTCCGTCCGCTTTCGTGGGACCAAATGTAATAGTTCCAATGTGTTTACGTAAATATATACTCCATGGGTGATGGAATTGACCTGTAAATCCAATGTAGGCGCTAACTTTGGGGACCCCTAATTGCGTGAGGGGGGCTGGAACTCTGTATTTATCTCCAGTTTACCAAATGAATAGGCTGAGTGTCAGTCTGTCCGGTTTCGTGGGACCAAATGAAATAGCTCCAATGTCTTTACGTAAATATACAAGGGGCTTGACATAAGTCTTGGGCCTGACCATGAAGGACATGTCACAGAGAGCTGAAATTTTGTATAGTGTTTATTCCTTTTCAATATAGCCACCGTCTGAATTGACACACTTCTGCCATCTTTGCGTGACCTTGAAAAGACCTTGGTAGTAAAACACCCTATTTTTCAAACTAAACCAGTCGTCACATGCCAGTACAACTTCTTCATCGCTGTCAAAATGATTTCCTTTTAGCTGTTTTTTAAGATTTGGGAATAGAAAAAAGTCTGATGGAGCCAAATCTGGAGAATATGGTGGGTGTGGAAGAATTTCAATACTGTATTCAAATCGTTGGCTGCTAGCTGCACAAGCCATGCTTTGTGAGAGGGCGCGTTGTCTTGAAGCAAAGGAAGATTTTGAGTGCGCGTTATCCCTCGTATCCTGGTCAGAATCTTTCTTAGTTTGGTGAGAAGATCTGCATAGTACTGTCCATTAACTGTGTTGCCACGAGGCAGATAATCTTTCAGCAGGACACCTTTGGCATCCCAAAAAACAGTCAGCATCACTTTTCCTGCAGATTTCTGCGCTCTCGGCTTGACAGGTGTTGGGGAGCCCGGGGTTTTCCATTGCATGCTGGCAATTTTGGATTCGGGGTCATAATGGTGCACCCAAGTCTCATCTACTGTCACCATGGTCTCCAAAAAGTTTTTTGACTGACACTTTTTGAGCAACTGTTGACAGCTCTGGCCTCCTTCTTTTCCATTGTTTTTTCAAATCTTTGGAGAAGCAGATCCGGTCAATAGGGTACATTGCGCCGTCCACCGTAGCGGGAAAACCCATTGAAGAAACAAACGCGTACTTCACACATTCAGTGCAAATATGATGAACTTTAAATGTGCCGAGTTTCATCTTCCTCCTTTGACTCCTTCTTGGTCAGGCCCAAGACTTATGTCACGCCCCTTGTATACTCCATGGGTGATGGAATTAACATGTAAATCCAATGTAGGCGCTAAACGTTGGTGCCCCTAATTGCGCGAGGGGGACTGGAACTCTGTCTATCTCTCCTGCTGACCAAATAAACAAACTGAACGACAGCCTGTCCGCTTTCGTGGGACCAAAGGCGCTAGCTCCAGAAAAGTGTCTTACATGTAGATCCTTCAAGGTGAGGGAATAAGCCTACAAAACCTTCCTCGGTGGTGCTAAACGTTGGTGACCCATAATTGCGTGAGGGGGCTGGAACTCTGTCTATCTTTGGCTGGCCGCCCCTAAGTGTGAGGTTCTACATAACCCAGAAATACACCAGACGAAGTTACTTGAGGACAAAGAGTCCCAGGCGCTCTTATCCGGCGCTATTGCTTGCTTGGCATTAAATCCGGTTTAGGCTGGTTTGACTGTGGTTGACTGAGTGCCCCGTTTAGGCACACAAAGGCTGGTGATTGAAATTCTGCTATAGACCCTGAGCTGATTGATATGCTGTAAGCCGCCATGCTCTGACTGGCGCTCAATAGGCGAGTAGGAGACTACTACTGCAACCGATGATTTCAGATTTAGCGTTGGCTCGTTACACTACGTGAGCTTAACTTCCGTGATAGGGAAATTGCGTTGACAAAAGACGGGTTTTGGATCAGGTAGGGGGTTTGACGACTCGTGATTGCTAGCTGTATTCAGAATCCCTCTAGAACGAAAAGAATGTGACATTCTTCGCCTGACTGGAGACTTGACTCTAGCAATTCGGTATCCCTGAAACTGAGACACACAAAAAAAACACCCTTTACATCAAGCAACAACAAAATCACACTAATGTTATATAACATGGTTATGCTCCGCTCCTTCCACTCTATCAATTATCAGCATGTGCCCGCATAGGCTTAAAATATTTTGTACACCCAGGTACCTGTCAGTAAATGTTCTGACAGCAAAAACTACTCCTCTTCTTCCAACTAAACATACAGGAAACCTAACATTGTAGTTACAGTTGAATGGATTCTATTCATCTTACAACATTAAGTGAATTTACATAAACAGATTACAGCATTTGACATTACAAAAATAAGTCGTATGTCCCTTTGGGGAAAAATTAACATTCCACAAATGAATACATAGAAAATGCAATGTTCCTGCTATAATAATACAGCTGTGGCTGAATCATAAGATATAATTATATCTATGCCTGGTGACTGCTTTCTGTGAAAGTTATAGACTAGTGCCTAGCCACACAAGTAAGCATAAAATGATTCTCCCTTGCCACTAGAAATATCTATCAAAAAGGAATAAGTGACTTTCTCCTATAATTCAGTGTTAAGTGAATGATCCACACCTCTGACCTTATCTTGCAGAAATGACAGTTAATTTTGCTGACTCTTACCCAATGGTAAGCATTGTATGAACTGATTCTACGCCTAATATCTGTTATTGTAAGTTTATCTTTTCCCATTATAAACCGTAACAGTTTAAGCACCACTTAACTAAGGCCGTAGACAGCGCTACATTATCACTGAATTAAATTTACCGGGAGAAATCCTCAAAAATGAAGTAAGTCACATTCCTATCAGATATATAAAAAGCTAACATGAATATTTATATATTAATAAGACATGTCAACTCACCCCGAAAAATGACTAGAGATAGGCCTTAACATTTAGTTCTGTGTTAAAGTCTGCCTTATCTCATGATGGTCCATCTCGGGCCAGGAAAATATTCACGAGTGTGTTAGTCTATTAAGACTAACCAGATTTATAGTTTACATACAACGCCACCCAGGACACCTGCATGACCTGATTCTACAGATGTATCGGCGTAATGCGTAATAAAGAGTAAGAAAAAGGTTATTCTAGAGACATCAGAAGTCAACAACCGCAAGAAAGTTCCTTCAGGTAGAGAAATGCATAATATTATGCGAGCTCTAACTCGTCTAAGGGGCAAAACCCAGAGACTGGCCGCGATTGTTATCTCCCACTTGTTTCGAAGATGAAGCGGTTACCCAGGCCTCAAAGGGTATCACCCACTAGCAGAAATGTTTCTCTGGTCAAACGAACACCACGTGCGCTGATGTAACATTATCTGACCGTTGAAGGCCAGAACGTAAACAAAGCGTGGGGTGGGTCTGCGAAGGGGGAAATTGCAGGTAGAATATGAAAATACAAAATGTCAAGGAAACCCGAACATTAAAAAGTAATAACATATGGAACGGAATGGTAAAATAAATTAACAGTCACTGTGACAAGTTGCCCCCTTTTTAAAAGTTCGTGGAACCCGGACTGAATGACAGTAATTTATCTTTTCCATAGACGTTCATTACATGTCGTTGGAACATCCTATACTCATAACCAAAATCGTATCCAACTTCTGTCTGACTATCTGTAGCTTCTTATCTCAAGTTAAAGAGCTACTCCTGAAGAAAAAAAATTTAACCCTTAAAAAATTTTTTTTCTGACTTTTACAACAAGAGTCGTCAGATTTATCAACCCAAAAACTCAGCAGTGATACCAGCAACCTTTACCTGCTGTATCTATCATGTGTAGCATGAACAATAAATGTAACTAAATATTTATGATTGCTGTGGAGAAAAAAAAACGCTGTTCCGACTTCCACCAAAAGAAATAGTTCGATATGTCTAAGGGATAGCAATTCCTATAATCTGCAGAACACTAACTCTAAGAATCAGAATAGAATCTTGTGAGAGATTCATCCTCGGAACGAGCACACATTAAATGTCGTACTAGATGGGTTCAAGAATCCCGGACGGATCCCATTAATGTCGTGGTTGAGTTAGAGTGTAGAGTATTTGTCGAGTTGGACAATAGTAGTGAAATCGACAAGGGATAGTGGACTGACAGAGTTATAGCTTACACATAAATAAAGTGTAATAGGAGGTGGACTTGAGACAAACCTGGAGAAGAGTTATTAAAATTATTACTCTCTCCAAGCCCTCAACACACTTATACTGTCTAAGCACCTCCTGCTCTCACTCATTTCTCTTATCAAAATAGAGATTATAGTAAAGAGCTTGAAACAATTTAATTATGGATGGAAGGGTCGTGAACAGCGCATTAATAAATGTGTAAACTTTATTAAAGAAGAAAAGCATGAAAATAATGCATCTCATCACAACAACATAAAATTACATCAATAATCAAAATATGTCAAATACACCAACAAACACACACACACACACAACCAATCATAAAACCTGCAGAACACGGAGAAATAAATAAACCGAGGGACAGTCCGTCCGCTTTCGTGGGACCAAATGTAATAGTTCCAATGTGTTTACGTAAATATATACTCCATGGGTGATGGAATTGACCTGTAAATCCAATGTAGGCGCTAACTTTGGGGACCCCTAATTGCGTGAGGGGGGCTGGAACTCTGTATTTATCTCCGGTTTACCAAATGAATAGGCTGAGTGTCAGTCTGTACGCTTTCGTGGGACCAAATGAAATAGCTCCAATGTCTTTACGTAAATATATACTCCATGGGTGATGGAATTAACCTGTAAATCCAATGTAGGCGCTAAACGTTGGTGCCCCTAATTGCGCGAGGGGGACTGGAACTCTGTCTATCTCTCCTGTTGACCAAATAAACAAACTGAGCGACAGCCTGTCCGCTTTCGTGGGACCAAAGGCGCTAGCTCCAGAAAAGTGTCTTACATGTAGATCCTTCAAGGTGAGGGAATAAGCCTACAAAACTTTCCTCGGTGGTGCTAAACGTTGGTGACCCATAATTGCGTGAGGGGGCTGGAACTCTGTCTATCTTTGGCTGGCCGCTCCTAAGTGTGAGTTTCTACATAACCCAGAAATACACCAGACGAAGTTACTTGAGGACAAAGAGTCCCAGGCGCTCTTATCCGGCGCTATTGCTTGCTTGGCATTAAATCCGGTTTAGGCTGGTTTGACTGTGGTTGACTGAGTGCCCCGTTTAGGCACACAAAGGCTGGTGATTGAAATTCTGCTATAGACCCTGAGCTGATTGATATGCTGTAAGCCGCCATGCTCTGACTGGCGCTCAATAGGCGAGTAGGAGACTACTACTGCAACCGATGATTTCAGATTTAGCGTTGGCTCGTTACACTACGTGAGCTTAACTTCCGTGAGAGGGAAATGACGTTGACAAAAGACGGGTTTTGGATCAGGTAGGGGGTTTGACGACTCGTGATTGCTAGCTGTATTCAGAATCCCTCTAGAACGACGAGAATGTGACATTCTTCGCCTGACTGGAGACTTGACTCTAGCAATTCGGTATCCCTGAAACTGAGACCAAAAAAAAAACACCCTTTACATCAAGCAACAACAAAATCACACTAATGTTATATAACATGGTTATGCTCCGCTCCTTCCACTCTATCAATTATCAGCATGTGCCCGCATAGGCTTAAAATATTTTGTACACCCAGGTACCTGTCAGTAAATGTTCTGACAGCAAAAACTACTCCTCTTCTTCCAACTAAACATACAGGAAACCTAACATTGTAGTTACAGTTGAACGGATTCTATTCATCTTACAACATTAAGTGAATTTACATAAACAGATTACAGCATTTGACATTACAAAAATAAGTCGTATGTCCCTTTGGGGAAAAATTAACATTCCACAAATGAATACATAGAAAATGCAATGTTCCTGCTATAATAATACAGCTGTGGCTGAATCATAAGATATAATTATATCTATGCCTGGTGACTGCTTTCTGTGAAAGTTATAGACTAGTGCCTAGCCACACAAGTAAGCATAAAATGATTCTCCCTTGCCACTAGAAATATCTATCAAACCTTTCTCCTATAATTCAGTGTTAAGTGAATGATCCACACCTCTGACCTTATCTTACAGAAATGACAGTTAATTTTGCTGACTCTTAACCCAATGGTAAGCATTGTATGAACTGATTCAACGCCTAGTATCTGTTATTGTAAGTTTATCATTTCCCATTATAAACCGTAACAGTTTAAGCACCACTTAACTAAGGCCGTAGACAGCGCTACATTATCACTGAATTAGATTTACCGGGAGAAATCCTCAAAAATGAAATAAGTCACATTCCTATCAGATATATAAAAAGCTAACATGAATATTTATATATTAATAAGACATGTCAACTCACCCCGAAAAATGACTAGAGATAGGCCTTAACATTTAGTTCTGTGTTAAAGTCTGCCTTATCTCATGATGGTCCATCTCGGGCCAGGAAAATATTCACGAGTGTGTTAATCTATTAAGACTAACCAGATTTATAGTTTACATACAACGCCACCCAGGACACCTGCATGACCTGATTCTACAGATGTATCGGCGTAATGCGTAATAAAGAGTAAGACAAAGGTTATTCTAGAGACATCAGAAGTCAACAACCGAAGAGAAAGTTCCCAGGTAGAGAAATGCATAATTTTGGTATGAGAGCTCTAACAATCTCTCTAAGAAGGGCAAAAACCCAGAGACGATCCGCAGGAAGATTGTTATGCTCCCCCTTGCTTCGAAGATGAAAACGGTTTACCCAGGCTCTCAAAGGATACCACCCACTAGCAGAAATGTTTCTCTGGTCAAACGAACATCACTGTGACAGATATAAATGCTGAAAGTTAACTAATAACAGTAATAGGTATGCGCATAGCCAACGCATTTAATGGTATAATACCAATTGCACAAGTTGATTCTCATATATATATATCTATGTATGCTTTATATATATATATATATATACAATACGGCCTATATATATATCGCATATATATAAGATATATATATGTATATATATATAAATATATATATATATATATATCTATATATATATATACAAGTATATATCAAGTTCAACTCACTTAAAGGCGTAGTCCCTGAATCAAGAGTAACTACTCACAAGTTGATCAGCTCTACCTAAAGATCACTTAGCCTCACAAGTTGATTCACCAATTATCAAGCTCAAAGCACCAAGTTCAGCTACTCACTACGTCAGTACATGAAGTGAAGTCATATACCTCGTACTTTCATCGCATATTGCACGACGTAAATTCACTCAGACAATCTTCATTGCACGAAAACCACTTGTTACCAGAAGATCAGTTCAAGAAGAGCTCCAGTCTACTCAGTGCCTTTCCGAGATCAGGACAGCAGAAAATTTCTCTGAGACCACTGTCAACGGTGTGGTTACAACGCTTCTGAAGACGATTTCCAAACGTGGAAGGACAGTATTTCTTTCAAGTTCTAATTACTACAAAAGTTCATCAGTACGTCATCGTCTTGGAGATAACCCACACGACAATATCATACACCTACATTGGACATTCTTTGCACACCTGTGTATAATCATACAGTGGAGGAGAATTGAGAGACACAAAGACAGTGAGGATTGAATATCAGTGTGTTAGCACTTAATATATCACATCATACTTTCGCTATTCACATAGTTTCAACTCTCCTATTTAATTAACTAACATTATTTATTATCTCATCTGAGTGCCGTGCGAATTGTCTTTCACCACTGTCACGGATTGCCTCTACTTAGCTCTGCAGTAGTGGTCCACCAGTGGCCAACACTCAAGAGTATCTAATATGGGTCTTCAAAGGTGTCTACCTTCGCACAAGATTACTCTTGGCAGAGTTATAGATAGAAGGATAAGGATGCTTCTATCTCAAGGCAGAATTCCCAAGATGTTTTCAGAAGTCAAGAACAATGCTGCATAGGACAGAGCACTATTAACTTATATCTGATTCGTCGCCTTTCGTGAATAATTAAGCAATGGTTTAGCCCGTTCAAGGCCCCAGCTTGTGTAAATCCAGCGAAATGTTTTTATAAGTATTTGCTCTATAGATGTAAATATATGTCTAGATGTATTTATATATATATATATATATATATATATATATATATATATATATATATATAATATAGAATAATATATATATTATCTATATATAATATATATATTATATATTAAAGAGTCTTTCTCATACGTTTGCTTACATACGTATAATAACTGAATCAGCAATGATTGTTTTGTTTTAAAATAACATGTAACAAATTTAATAATCAATTAGTTTTTTTTTAAAGGTTTTAAATATAACGATGGAATGATGGTGAATTTTAGATGTATATAAAATTGTCTTCACTGAGACAGGGGTGAAGATTTATAAAAATTGTTCTTTTGCTGTTTCCTTTAATAAGAACTTAGCTGATCCAAGTGAGTCTTGCAGCCGTGGTTTCGTCAATTCTTTTATGATGAGGGCACTTCTTCACCCAACCCGTCCAATGTAGGTGGTTAGTGTTGAATCCCTGCTCTTGACTACACTAGTGGCGTCGAAACTTTAGTCTTGCAGCTTCGTGCCACGAACTTTAGGAAAAATAAAAGAGCAAATGCCTCTGCTAAGTACATTTGTGTGCTGCAAATTAACAGGCGCACTGTCTCCCTGCCCCCCCCCCCCCCCCCACCAGCTTGAATAATTATACCTTCTGAGTATACACATAGTTGAAAAAAACACACACACACAAAATAGTAATACGTCTTACAAGGAGAAAGGACAAGAAAAACCTACGTTACGGCCACAAGGCCTTCGTCAGGGACAGAAAAATAAGAGACAGGAGGGGAAAGAAAATGAGAATTAAGTAGAGAACATGAAACTATAAAAATAAGAGAAAAAAAAACTCCCTTCTGTCCAGTCACATGTGAAGCAAGATGGCTGCCACTAAACCGGAAAGCGGAAGTCGATAGTACAATCAAAACAAAAAATAAAAAATAATGAAAACAAGGACTAGAAAAGAGTGAGGGATTAAAAAAATAATAATTTAAAATAAAAAAAAAATTTTTTGAAATAAATAAATCAAAACAAAACAATAAATAAATAAATAAAATTTAAACAAAAAAAATTTAAACAAAAAAATTAAAATTAATAAATTAATAAAATAAAATAATAGTAAATAAATTTTAAAAAAAAAATAAAAATAAAAAAAAAATAACATAAAATAAAAAAATAAAAAAATAATAAAAACAATAAAAATAAATAAATACATAAAAATATATAGAGTGAGGGAAAAGAGATTTAAAAAAAAAAAAAGAAGCGTGATCGCATCAAGTAGACAGTCAAAATACAACCGGGACTCGATAGAGAAAGGCGTCTCAGACAAAAGAATGTTGGGTATTCAAACCGTGTGGTTTGAGGCAACCCATGAGATGGATGAGGCGTTGTTCCTGGCGAAACCAACTGTTGGCGTCCGAGGAACAGGATCTGATGGCTGTCACCTGGATGTCAGTGGCACCATGGTGGTCAGGGCCATTGAAATGGATGGCCACAGGTGTGGATTTAAACTGAGACATGTCGTAGAGGTGTCTGCAGAATCAGTCGCCCAATCGTGTGCCCGTTTGGCCGATATAAGTAATGGTGCAACGTTTGCATATAATAGCATAAATGACGTTGCGTGACTCACATGTGAAACCATGGGTGATGGTGAACTTGGCGTTAGGGAACGAGACTGAACGTGTTTCGATTACATACTGACATGTCTTACATCGTGTTCGGTTACATGGCTTGGTCCCAAAGTGGCCATCGTTGACGGTTTTCAAACGGCTGTGGACTAGGAGGTCCCTCAAATTTTTATCCCGTCTATATGCCAGCAAGGGTGGCTCACTAAACACTGCGTAACTCAGGGATTATGACTAGAAATCACCGCTATTCTTTTGTGTATTCTAATGGCAAAAATGTGTCTGGTCAGCGCAATGGCTTGCCTGAATTACAATTAACAAGGTACATATATCTCACAAAATGATACTATACACTTTAGGCACATGGGATGTAATCATCACTCATCACTGCTACATTCGGAGTCTGTGGTTGCTGCTTCTGTAGTGGTTTATGAACATACTATTTTCATATGTTGATGTTGACTTGTATAACCACTTAGCAAGTACAGACATGTCACATTCACATGGTAGAATAAATGTTTACACTTACCCTAAATTAACTTTTGGGAACACAATCTCCTGGTACAGATGTATGGACACAGCACTTTGATTAGATGCTTCGAACACTGGTCTGGGAGATTTTATTATTCCTATTATGACTTGATTCTGATTCCTTAAGTATCCAGTCTTTGTATTTAAAAATGCGGGTTCTCTTTTAAGTTATAAAGACGCCCAAATTCTTTGATATGTCACTTATAATTTTGAAATTCTTGTCCGATGTCTCTCTGGCTCTTGGGAGTTGCTAACTTGACGTTGCGATGCAGTCTGATTTGTGTCTCCGATTTCGCTAGATTATATTTCCATTTCTCCGTTCAAATCCCAGATTGTACTTTTAGACCAACTTGCCAATGAACGTCAAAGTCTATTCCGGCTCTCAAATTAAACTAATGGTAAGCTCTTTACAAATATGTGGGTCGGGGTGTTAAATCATTTATATCCCCCGCGTGTTTTAAATGTATCACTTTTAAAATTTAAACGCGTGACCTCTTTTACATATGTCGTAATACTACCGATTGTGGTAAGTTGGGATTATATAATATAGTTATAGGGGAATTAGTGTACTGACTGAGATCAGCTGTGAAGGTATCTGTATCTAATAAGTTTGGTGTGTTACAGATCACCTTACTTTTGCTACCACATTTAGACCTCAATCAGACTTATTCTTGAATTTTGTGATGACTACGTTTAATGCCTAGGGTTATGATAGTGATGTAATGTAATTCACAACAACCAACAGACAGATAAACATCTAAGTTAAAATCCTCAACAAATTGACAACAATATGACAGTCACAAACACATAACACTCTAAAGATTATCTTATTAAGTCAAGGGTTAAATTTTAACAAATGTATTGAATTTTTTTCAATAAATAGATATCCTGATCCTACTACACAGTGAATCAGGAATCACAATCAAATGTAAACACAATGTTTTATGTACAAAAATTTTATACAAAGGATCTTTGCCCCGACATATAATATTATTAGAATAAGAGTGTAATGTTGTGAGGTAGTATTATGAGGCAATACTGGCTATTTGAGCTAGGTTGTTGGTTGTTTCATCATGACTTCATGTGTTTGTTACTGGTGGAAATAATATTAAAGGATTCACAGATTCTTTTACTGTTTAAAACAATTATTGTCCCACTTGGACTCTTTATGTAAGTTCAATTGAGGTGGGTTATACATGGGTGAGCTGCTCGTGCTGAAACATTCTTAGCTCATATGGCGGCTGCAGGAAAACTGTATCCTCTGCTCGCTTGCTTCTTAGTTTGCTAGAAAAACCCACATGGCTGATATCTTGGGCAAGGAGTCTGCTGCCAGAGTTTCTGGATCAAGCAAAGGCTCAGACCATGTGCTGCTATATTAACATCAGTACCACGGTCCCTGAAAATAAGAAGGTTGTGTCTCCTTTCTTCATAACTAAAATATATAATATATTTTCCACACTGACGTACAAGACAGTACAAACATAAAGTTCAGCGCTGTAGCCAACTGCTAGCTTTTCATGTGACAATATACACCAGTATTCCTCTCCCTAATGGTTACAACGCCTCTGCACTGATATTTCCAGCGTTAATCCCTTCTATACAATAGGATAGGTGTCATGTTACATATGGGAATCCAATATATCTATCTGTATAGGCAGTTATACTCCTCTCTGACAATCTTTACAATGGTGGAGCAATATCCTAGGCTTTGCCTCATGTTTGCTACTGAACCACACACATACAGACATAATGTTTATCATTTCACATTCAATTTTCATATACTTACTTACTTAGTCGTTTCCCTTCTACCGTGAGGTGTAGAGGTTTGGAAGAGAGAGCGCCAGACCATTCTATCAGCTGTCTTCTTCCTGGCCTGGTTCCATTCTAGTCCTCGGTCCTTCAAAGATTGTCTAATGTTGTCCTCCCAGCGGACTCTGGGTCGTCCTGGAGGTCTGGATCCCTGGCTCTTTGTTTCCCATGCTTCAATTTTCATATAAAATATATTAAATATGTCTAGCTTACCACAATTCAAGGAAATATTAAACAAGTAACGTTGACCGGCGATGAATTCTGGCACAATTTTGATCTGCCTTTGTCCAGGCTTTTCCTTTATTAGAAAATTCTTAGCCTGCTCTCAACGCACTTGATTTTCACAAGATTTATTTTCAAAAATGGCAGTGAACTGACGCTTCTATTTGACCATATCTAACGTTCTAACCAATCAGGCCATGTTTACATGAGCCTTTGAAAAAAAACTATTCATCCTATATGTGTTGCCATTAACAACAATATTTGTATTTGCAGTTAGACCAATAAGGTTTTCGCCTTACATTTTACTACAGCCAATCAAATCGTATCTAACTTGTCGGCCTCATTTCCCCCAAAGCAGTGTTTTCCAAACATGCCATAAAAAAAATAAGCAGATATGATCTTGTGCTGTCAGTCAACCCCACTATAGTATTTTGGCTATAATTTGTTAATTCATAGACTATTTGCGTAACACATAACATATTCTTTGTCAGCAAGTCCTAAGGTACAAGAATATATAAGTTTAATGGGGCTAAGTGGCTTCGTTCAAAATATGTATTTTTCTATGATAGTCGTGACTTTGCTGTTACCACCTGTTCACTTCCATACTATGGGATGTCTTCTGTACTGTCAGACTAATGTCAGGAGCTTAGACATAAAACAGTAGAATGTCAGGTTTCTCAATAAGACTTTAAACCTGTTTTCAAAACCTAACCTCGTATCGTTAGTGTTTTTTATCACTGTTTATTTGAAAAAAATCAGGCCTTCATGCGTTTCGCGTGTGATTGGCGTTCACTTTTTAATCGCGAGACGACGTAGTATTATTGCTTCGCTCCGTCTATCCTTTCTCGTCTCTGCTTAGCCCGTCTGTCTTTCTAGGTCAACTTTGTGTGTATAATTTCATTAATTTAGTATTTGTATCTAGGTCATTATGCAGTGTGCCTATCAAGGTCTTCTAAGAAATACAGTACCAGTTTTATTTTTAGAAACGACTGTGATTCGCGTGTAGTTTATGCAGACAAAGTAGAAAAAGGGGGTCTTTTTTCAGCCATTATGGCGTTCTACAACGCAGGCGTACGCTATTGGGAAAGCACTGGTCTTTCACCATTCTTCTTTCTTTCATATTATTTCGTTCGGCTTTACATTTATGTTCTAATTTTCCAGTTTTATTCCAATTTATATATGGGTATTAGAATTTTTCACCACACCGATTGCACTTTTATGCAAACTCACCAACACATCAGTGAACTTATTTCCTGGCTAATACCTTCCGCCCATATTGTTCCTCTGACTGGTCATCTGTAATGTTGATACAGAGATGGTCCAGCGGAAGCGATTACATCTATCACCTGTGTTTGCGTACATTCCTCAGACGGATTTCTTAGACGGCCAATCTGGCTTTCTTTTCATCGATCGTGCGCGACCACCTTGCATCAACAAAGATCGTCTCAATCAAAGGTGGCTAGACGACTTAAGTGTCAAAAGTATTATCCGCTGACCTGTCTAATTAGCTTTGTCATGCTGTGATTCACGTGGTGAAACGTAAATAAGTCTGGGAGCGGCTAGGCAAAAAATGTAGGTGCATCAAATATGCCAATTAATAGGACGATCGGTGAGGAAAATAAAGAAATGAATTGATACTGCCGGAGAGTACGACAGTTATGAAAAGTGCACAACTGATCTCGCCACAATCCCCATCACTTTTTATTTTCTGCTAACTCTTTATGTATATGCGAATTTAACTAATAAACTATATAGCCGTGCATTACCTAGTTCATCAATGTATCACTCGTGCTGTCAGTGTTAAGTGTATATCTATAGGTTAAATCCTTCATTTAGATGAGGTTGATGTATCTTTCTTTATCGAGATCTAAGGGCAGAAGCTAAGGTCGTAAGGAAATAGAACATTTTCCATAATTTATTAGAAAACACTATCTAGTGGAGAGCATTCGCCTTCACTTCTTCTTGTCTTTATCTCGAATAGGTCTCTTTCTTAATTAACGAGTCAATTTCTGCAGATCTTCTTGATAACATTCCATAGGTCATCCTCAGTGACAACTACTGCTGCAGTTGCACCAGTACACAAGTTACGACAATATTTTACTCACATACAGATTATTAATTTGTGAATGATTTGTGAAGACTAACTAATGAATAGTTACTGGCCATCCACTTTTATGCTTTGCACTAGAATGTATTCACAAATTATTTTTTGCCATTTTATTAAGTGCGCATAATAAAGTAATAAATGTGAATCTCTAACACAGTGTTTCTTAAGCGGTATGCCGCGGCACACTAGTGTGCCGCCGCGCCTTTCAAAGTGTGCAGCAAAATTTTCGTAAATTTACTACATGAAGCCTATTTTTTAGTGTTCATGTAATATAAAACTGATCTTACAGCTTGAATTCATTCAATAATAATTGGAGCTATTAACTGCTTTGAACAAAAGCAGATATACTTCAAAATGTCAAGATATTACAAAAACACAAGAGGCGCATAAACAACGTTCAAAAGCCATGTACGAAGCATAGTACAGTACTTCCACTTATACAAGCTCGGGCGTTGGCGTAGCTGGCGAGTCATTTTTAGGGCATTATGCTAGCAGATAGATAATGTTGGTCCTTTTCAGGACTTAGTATCTATCAACGCTGATCGGGTTAGCAGTCAACAGAGTTGACTTTTTTGGGGGGATGGTAAATGCGCTCTGATATAACCAAATAGGTTGAAAGGAACGCGCCTCGCCAGAAGAAGGCAAAAACCGAACCAAAAAAAAAAACAAAACAATTTCTTATTAAATTTCGTACTTCTTTTTGTGTGTTTGTTTGTTTGCAAAATATGTGGTCTAATTATTTTACACTATTAAAAGAAAACAGAACTGATAGTTTGCTTTTTTCTTAAGTACCCACAAATTAGTGTATATAATTTAATATATATCACTGTAATTTTTTATTCAGGCGCGGGGTCAGGCACTCGTAAGAAATAAAGAAGTAGAACACTTAGACAACAGAAAAACAACAGACGTGAGTGGCTTACCCAGGGTTTGAACCCCGTACCTTCCGTACGACAACACCGCCTAGCAGAATAGAGGAACAACAGAAGTGATTGCGTCATTAATAGGCTGAGGTGCCCATTGTAAACTTCCGGTGTTGTCTTGTGTTTCGCACTGATGACCGGTCAGTAAAGCATCCTTTTTTGGGGATGCCTAGCTGGCCGTGAGGTTAGTGTGATTCGCTTGTATAGCTAGGCGGTGTTGTCGTACGGAAGGTACGGGGTTCAAACCCTGGGTAAGCCACTCACGTCTGTTGTTTTTCTGTTGTCTAAGTGTTCTACTTCTTTATTTCTTACGAGTGCCTGAAAATATACCTTTATGTTTGTCTAATATTAATTTACTGTTTACAGGCCTCGGGTTTCCCTTCCTTATGTGTTATTAATGACCTATATTATCTTGCACCCTTTAAACCAAGGAGGCCCTTACCTGCCAATCCAACAAATATCGTCTAAACTGCAGGTGTCTTTATAAATAGTTGAGAGACCTACCAACGACGTAGGTGGCTTTGGAGTCCGGCCACCACCACGTTAGAGACACAAAACAGAAACTATAAGTTAAGAGCATAAAGTACATACAGCTAATGTTAGTTAGTTTCTTATACTTTACAGGACGTGGCAATCAACCCCAGCTTTTATTGGCTGTTTGCGATTTTTCTAGGCAATTTTTTCATTCAGTAGTTTGCCATTGCTTTCTGAACAGTATGGCGCTTATACCATTGTTAAAAATCCACACAAAGCGATCTGCTACCAAACCGCCTGCAGCAGGTTTCGAACCAGGTATATCTGGATTATGAAACTGCGTTCATATCCATTAGGCCACAGACGCCTAATAAAAGGTAGAAATTAAAAAAGTAGTTCCATAGCAGATACTGCATTAGGGCAGTAAAGTGTTAGAGTCTTCACTATACTATGTCCAGCTTCGTGAGGTGGGGATACCAGTTCCCTTTGTTGCCTTTTCCTTCCATAACTCACTAGCACATTCAGGCACCCATTTACAGCAGGATAGAGTGCAGCATGTCGCCACCATGTTTCGAACTCGGTACCTTTGCCGCGATAGACCAGTGCTCTAACCAATCGTACGCTCATATAGTTAATAAAATACTGTCTAATACATTCAGATAACAGATTAACGAGAATATAAATTATCAGACGACAGACTAATCCCAATTTTCATTTTCCTCTTATTCAGAAAATCGCTCTATAAACAACAATTCTAGTTATTTACACTGAATGCTGGGATAACGGCTGATAAAAACAATCTATGTTTTAAATTTAAAACAAATTCTAATGAACTCCCTTATTATTGTGCCCCATCTTGTCCAACTGCAGGAAAACATCTTCTTTCTTCTGCCTTTGAAGTTCAAAATAAATATTGACCAATCGCTGGGAACACAGTTTGCACTCTCTTATAAGACGAATCACTGTTCCTTCACTCCATATTGACTCATTTTTCTGTATAATAAAATATAATTTTCCAGAAACTAATATTCCATTTCTCATCTTCGTGTGTATGTCCAAGAGGGCTATAACAAACAGTTTAGAGAAAACACATTGGCCACCATTGTCACGTGGTACAATGGTTGTTTTCTATGAGTTTACTTTCAGTCCGCAAACAACATAAATCTATACCGCAGTGGTTATTTTAACAGGGGGATTGGAGTGGCTATTAGGTATGGCGTCTGCCTCGAATTTTTAAGGTACCGGGTTCGATTCCCAGTACAGGGAATATAATTTATGGAAATTTTTGTTAAAAATCCATTTATTCTCACATGCATCTTAAATATTATTTTTAAAATATTAAAATAAACTAAATAAAATACAATGAAATAAAATTCCAACATTGTAACAGTAAAAAAACATTTACAGTACATTATCATATTGGAGTTCCGATGTACCGTGATAATGGCGGGTACGCACTTTTCAAAGGGCTGGTAGATTCTTAAGGAAATATGATTCATGAAGTGGTTTTCTTCTAAAGGAGATGGTATCTCTACTATAGTTTATGTTAGAGACTCTCCTAAGGTACGGTACAATGTATAATTCGGACTCCATGTATTGCCAGACCCTATATTGATGATATGATGGGAGGATTGTCAAGATGGCGGCGTGGTAGGCCGCACTTTTGTGTTGTGCATTTCATGTCGTCGTTTTGGAGTCTGCATCAGTGGTAACAGCCCTCATTAAGGCTGTATGAGTTTGTAGTGTGTTTGGCTATTTCTGGATTATGTTGCTAAGTATTTTAAAGATGAAAACATCAAGTTTGCCTATCATGTGAGTTCGCTGTTTGTGTTGATACAAGTAGCCAAGATGGCGGTTTTGTGATGTGTCGATCGGACAGTGTTTCAAAACATTACAGATTTATTGAGGGCTATTGTTACTGCTCCAGGTACATTTTTGTATGTACCTGCAAGGATACTTGGAGAGGAGATGGGCACCGCCAAGCAAACCTCTTGCCCACTGAAATGCTATGATGGAAAGTCAACTCAGTAATAATTTGCCGGATCGGCCGATGCCCGGATTAACAACGACCGCGCTCTCATTGCCCCTTGAGAGTGGTAAGTCAGCGAATGGGGTAAAAACACTTGTTTTGAAACTTCCAAGAGAAAGTTTTTTTGTTGTTGGAACTTGGAATGTACGCACGCTATATGCGTGTGGAAAAGTCAAAGAACTAACACATGAACTTGTTAGATACTCGTGGGACATCCTGGGCCTAGCAGAAGTCAGATGGACAGGATTAGGTGAATCAATAACGGATGATGGTCACAAAATTTGGTTTAGTGGAGATGAGTCTAAACATCAGCATGGAGTAGGTTTTATCGTACATAAAGATAGATTGAACTCTGTCATCAGCTGCACCCCAATAAATAGCAGGCTTATCACCATTCGTATTGCAGCACATCCAAAGAACATCTCCATTATACAGGTATATGCCCCCACTACTGACTATGAGGATGAGGCAATTGATACATTTTATGACAATCTGGATGAAGCAATTAAGAAAATTCCAAAGAAAGATCTTCTCATCGTGTTAGGTGATTGGAATGCTAAAATAGGGCCAGATGCATACGGTCACTGGGCTGGTACAGTGGGGAGATTTGGGACAGGTGAAACCAACGATCGAGGACTAAGGCTACTAGAATTTGCCAGCAACTATAAACTAACCATTGCAAATACACTATTTCCTCATAAGTTATCAAGAAGAACAACGTGGCATGCCCCAAAAACTGAGATACATGGCCAAATTGATTTTATTCTTGTATCCAAAAGATTCAAGTCTAGTATTAATAAAGCCAAGACTAGGACTTTTCCTGGCGCCGACATTGGTAGTGATCACGACATGGTATTGATGACGCTCAAGCTTAAACTTAAAAAGAACTATAATCAAAACAGATGTTCTCAGTTAAGATTCAATTTAGACAAACTGAAAGATCCAGAAATCGCGGGAATCTTTGAGGCAACTGTTGGAGGAAAATTCGCAGCTCTCAATTTTTTGGAGGATGATATCAACTCAATCACAGAGAACATGAAAGACGTGCTCATTGAATCAGCAACAGAAATACTTGGTAAAAGAAAGAAAATAAACAAACCATGGGTTACAGATGACATTCTGAAGTTATGTGATACACGGCGGGAAATGAAAAAGGTTAAGAAAGAGGTTCCTGAAGCAGCATGGCAATACAGTATGGTGAATAAAAATATTAGGAAGAAAATGAAACAGGCCAAAGAAAAATGGGTAGCTGATCAATGTGAGTCCATTAATACGGGGCTAATAAAAGGTAACAGCAAGGCAGCTTTTGACACATTAAGAAAACTATCAAAACCCCAACAGCCCAGGGTAACTGTCATAGAAGATAGCAATGGGGCTCTGCTCAATGAAAAAACAGCTGTAATGAGAAGGTGGACAGAATATTGTAAAGAATTATATAACTGTAAACTTGACACTGACTTAGGCATATTAAACAACATTAAGTGCGAAAACAGGGAACTCGGAAATGCAGCAATATTACGGGAAGAAGTGGAAGAGGCTATATGTTCGATGAAAGGAGGGAAGTCACCGGGTGTGGATAATATCCCAGCAGAGCTCTTGAAATATGGAGGACCAGATATAGTAAAAATCATGACAACAATTTGCCAGAAGATATGGAGTACAAAAAAATGGCCAAAAGAATGGACGCAGTCATTAGTAATACCGCTTCCAAAGAAAGGAAATCTAAAAATGTGCAAGAACTACAGAACCATTAGCCTTATTAGTCATCCAAGTAAGGTGATGTTAAGGATACTTTTGAACAGAATAAAACAGAAATCAGAAGAAATCTTGTCAGAGGAACAGGCTGGCTTTAGACCAAAAAGAAGTACCTCAGAACAAATCTTCAATATTAGAGTACTTATCGAAAAACATCTCCAACATCAACACGATTTATACCATAACTTCATCGATTTCACAAAAGCCTTCGATCGAGTCTGGCATGAAGGCTTATGGCAAGTAATGAGAAAATTCAATTTTGATACCAACATCATAGATATCATTGAAGCACTATACAAGGACGCAAGCAGTGCTGTTTTTGCAAGCAACGACATTGGAGAATTTTTCAAAACAACTGTAGGAGTTCGGCAGGGATGTATCCTGTCCCCAGTGCTCTTTAATATTTATCTAGAACATATTATGCAGGAGGCTCTCTACGATTATAAATCAACCATATCGATTGGAGGCCGACCTCTGTGCAACCTACGTTTTGCTGATGATATTGATCTGATAGCTGGATCAGAATCAGAACTTCAAGAACTTACCTCTAGACTGGAGAAAGTAACAAGAACGTATGGGATGGAAATTAATATAGAAAAAAGCAAGATATTGGTGAATAGCCATAAGAAACATGTTCCGACCAACATTACGTTAAATGGGCAAACGTTAGAAGAAGTTAACACCTTTAAATATCTCGGGTCCACTATATGTAGTGATGGAAGATCAAGTAAAGAAATCAAGACAAGACTTGAGATGGCCTCAGCTGCCATGACAAAGTTGAATGTGATCTGGAAAAGTAACATCAGTTTTCCTGTGAAGATCAAATTATACAAATCACTTGTATTATCTATTCTCTTGTATGGGTGTGAGAGCTGGACACTCACTGCAGATACGGAGCGAAGGATTCAGGCTTTCGAGCATAAATGTTATAGAAGAATTTTGCGCATTTGCTATAAAGAGCACAAAACAAATGTCTATGTTAGAGAGAAGATAAACACCTATGCAGGCCACCAAGAACCACTTTTGTCAATAGTGAAACATCGAAAGCTTGCCTGGTTTGGGCATGTAACTCGTCATGACTCCCTTTCGAAACGATCCTTCAGGGGACAGTCGAAGGTAAACGGAGAAGAGGAAGGCAGAGAAAATCCTGGGCTGATAACATCAAAGAATGGGCAGGACACGGTTTTTCCACACTTGTACGCATTGCTGAGGATAGAGAGCAGTGGAGGACCCTGTCTGCTGATGCTTCCACCATGGCACCCCTACGACCCATGACGGGTTACGGGCTGAGATGAGATGATGATCATAAACAATATTGAGCAATGCAAAATTATCCTTAAACCTACATAATATATTGTATAATGATTTAGGAACACAACTAAGTTAGGGTGGAATATAACCTGCACTCGTGTTATATTTGAAAAGTCTGCGGTGTGGAAGATTGTTCCACAGGTGAGCAAAAGACGTTGGAGATCCACTACAGCTTACCTTCGTTGTGAAGATATACATTCTTATATATATATATATATATACATATATATATATATATATATATATATATATATATGTATATATATATATATATATATGTGTGTGTGTGTGTGTGTGTATATATATATATATATATATATATATATATATATCTATATATATATATATATATATATATATAAATGCTCAGCTATACAATGAAGCTGAGGTAAAGGTTGTACCCACTGATACCTTAGAATAGGGGTTCTTATCTTTCTTATGCCTTGGACCCATTTAAATTGCCAGTGAAAGGTTATGGATCCCTTTGTCCGGTGAAGATTACCGATCCCTTCTTAGAAAAAATGTACATAGACGCATAATCAAAATATTTGCACAGAAATTATATATATTTTATTAATATAAAAGCTAAGCATACAAATAGTCATACTGAAATTCAAAAGCAATCTGTAAACAGAATATAGTTCTTTAAGTGCGAAAATCTATTATAATTTTTTAATGCTAAAATCTGTTATACTTTTCCAAGTAAACATTAGGTGAAAATAAAATTCAAATTGTTAGCTTATGTACGCGAACCCGCTACAGTCCATTCATGGACCTAAAAGATGTTTTTGTTAAAGATGGCTGACGTGTATCAAATGGACTGCTTGTTGAGAGCTGCGCGCGATCATTGCAGGCTTTGGGTTTCCCCGATGGAGGGTTTCTTCAATTGTCGTTGCACGGTTTTATTAAATAAGTTAGATGCGATGTGAAAGGTCACGTCAGAGGGAGAGTGTGACGTCAGAGAGAGAGAGAGAGAGAGAGAGAGAGAGAGACTTTAATCGGACATAGAAAATCAAGATGTCTTCTGTGTATCTTAAAAAGATATATTCGTCGAATGTTGGATTTTGACGCAAGTGTAGTAAACCAGGTATCAAATGAATGTTTGGAAGCGAAATACAGGCTGTCATAAAATGGCTTATCGACATATTCAGCCAGAAGGTAGTGAAATGTCTGGTGTCCTTGACGAGGACTATGAAATAACGGACAAATAATGCGGTGTCTGTAAATGATGTGTGTAGTGCCTAGTGGTGATTTATTGTTGAAGTGAAGCTGTCAAATAAACATGTGGATCGCCATATCCTGGTTCATTGCTTCAATTATGTTGTGTAGACCCGTTGTACGAAAGTAACGCACCAACTTGTAAACGTCGACCCTTCTTGAGTCAATCAAATAACATAGACTGACAGGGCAACACAACACTGCTAACCAGATATCACGTACACAAGTACATTATATCAGAATCCAATATGCAAAGGGAAGCTATTTACACTTGTCTGTGAGATACAGTCTACAAGAGTTGTCAAACATAAATAGCTGTACCAACGGAATACAATATGGCGACGACACCAAATGTATTAATTACGTTCAGACTAGCGATTAATAAGATGAAATACGAATGAGAGAGAGAAAGAGAGTGAGTAAGTGAGTGAAAAAGCGACATTGAGGGAGTGAGAGAGAGAGAGAGAGAGAGAGAGAGAGAGAGAGAGAGAGAGAGAGAGAGAGAGAGAGAGAGAGAGAGAGAGAGAGAGAGAGAGAGAGAGAGAGAGAGATCTCGAGGTGTGATTATACGAAGATAGAATTTAAAGATTTGCACATCACCATAGTAATACGAAACAAGCTATAGTTAAAACTTTGTGATTTAAGCGATTTGAACTGAATACATCCCTCCGATCATTCTCGCTATCAACCAAACTTTTGCATTGTTCACCGCAGAGACAAAGATCAATAGGTTGTGGGCGAGGGCGTAAAAAATAAATCGTCATCCGCAATCAAAACTTCCGAACTGTGAACCCTGGCTAAAGGTCAGAGACAGTGTCTACCAATTTTTTTTTGTTTTCGCCACACATGTACACACCAAGCAAAGACAAAGAGTGAGGGCAGTGGCGTATCTAAAGGATAAGATGCCCTCGGACACATATTAACTGAGTCCCTCCTTATATAATAGGCTCACCAATTATAATCTATACGCGGTAGATCTCCATAAAAAATAACACAAAAAAGAACTAAAATTAATATATAAGGATTAGTGATGGTGTGAGGATAAGGGGTATTCTGATGGAGTGCTCGTGTGGACGATGGCAGACGAGTGGTGGATTGGGTGTCATACCGGAGACACTACCGGGCTTTCCCACCCTTCTTCGCCTAGTTAACATTAGGGCAGTTGTGAGAGACTTTAATTCCATATTTTTACTTTTTTTTTGGGGGGGGGGGGGGGGGGGAGAGAAGGGGGGGGGGGGGAGAAGGAGGGGGGTGGGGTATTTGTATCCGTTTGTTTTGTATTGTATTTATTTGTTGTTGTTTGTTTTTGGAAAGGGGAGGGCAGACACAAATATATTCACACACTTTTACAGTTTTGATTTACTCCATTTGGACTGAGTCGAGGAGAAGATACTATGTTTAGATATCGGAAATCAGATTTATTATCTGGAATTTACTACACTATATGTCCTAATTATAACCCATCAAGGGTTGAACAGAATACTTTGTGGTAAAAACAAAATCCATAAAAATGTAACTACTGACATCATCATCATCATCATCACCATCAATCATCACTACCCTTAAAGACCCAGTAGATCATGGGCCTTCGACAAATTCAGGCCAAGTGCTCCCGCCTTGTGTCATCCGCTCAAGATCTTTTAACATCCGTTTTCTCACTGTCATTGATGTCTACAAACTGGGACATGCTGTGACGTTTAACACAAGAAAAAAATAAAGTTAAAAAGATACATTTCAAGGCGAGGGTCTGTTCTGACCACTTCTTTCTGGGGCCACCCAGGCGGTAGTTACGCCACTGAGGGAGCGGGATGGAGAATGAATACGACGGTTACAGACTCCGCCAACTCGACAAACCTTCCGGTATTTTGTTTTCTCTGACCATGCCAACTTTAATCCAGTATCAATCGCTGACCAACACAACTGCTTGCTGAAGAATGGCATCTGTTTGACTTTTTACTCGCTGGAAGTTACATCAATTTGACGAGGGCGTCGCGAGGAAGAATGAGGGGGCATTGTTGTGAGATTCGTTCGTCAATTTCCAGGAAAATACAACACGAACTAGCTAGGAGCTCATGTCTCAACAAAACCAGCTCGGTAAACTCCAAACTAAATATGCCACAGAAGTCTTTATTTTGGTGTCGAAATTGTCAGTGACAGCAAGATTGCCACATCTTGGGTGGAGGAGGAAATGACAGACAAAAAATAGACAGAGAGAACTAACGAACGATCTTTGTTTTCAACGGGCTGAGAATTGGGCCTGCAGACCCGTCCAACATTCAGTCTTACTTTAATCTTTTTGTACTGTATCCTTTCAACCCCACGTGTACTTTAAATATTAGTTTGAAGGAATTCAACATTATAAAGGTAATGTAACAACAAAGTCACTTTACAGTGTACAATCATAATAAAGAAATAAAATATAATGAAAAAAAAAAAAAAACTCACCACACGCCCTACATACAGTGCATTAGATAAAGATTTGGAAAGTGAGAGAAACACACATAAACAGATACCTATATATATATATATATATATATATATATATATATATATATATATATATATATATATATATATATATATATATATACCAACGGGCTGATCACCCGTTTGCCAGTCACTTCGATTACGGAAACAACAGCAGATGGATTGATTTGCCGTTGCCCTAAAGACGCCAATAGGCGTGATGGGAAACAATGGCAAAGAAAACCTATCTGCTGTTGCCCTAAGACGCCACTAGGCGTAATGGCCACTGACTGCTTTGACGGTCGGTGGCTAAGGACGGAAGAAAAAGAAGAATATATATATATATATATATATATATATATATATATATATATATATATAGATATATATATATATATATATATATATATATATATATATATATATATATATATATATATATATATATATATATATATATATATATATATATATACAGTACTTTGCAAAAAAAATGGCAGTCATATTGCTCAACAAAATGTGCTGAAATCTAATTACATATGCATGTTCTGCCCCACATTTGCACTCCACTTAAGTGAGCAAACACTACCAAAAGTAAAAAAAAATTAGCGGAGAATAAAGTCCCTTGATAATAGAGCAGACGACAATTTCTAATGCTAGTGGCAGAAAATGGATACAAAGTCAAAGTGTATGTTAATTTCACAACTTTGGAATGAAGGAAATCAAACATGTTCCAACATTTCTAAAACCTTGAACATTGCTGAGCGAGCTGTCTATAGAGTTGTGAGTAAATTAAAAGCAGGTAATGGAATCGAGCGAAAAGAAAGTAGTGGGAGGCCAGAATTTTGGACACAAAGGACCATCGGCGTCTCGCCCAAATCGTTCGGGCTGGGCCAATGAAGAGTGCAGAAAACAAACGGCAGCGCATGATCGAGTTGGGAAGCCCAGAGGTATCTAATGCTACTGTCAACCTGGAGCTACACAGGATGAATTACACAAAAAAGCGGGTAATTTCGTCACCATTGCTCACAGAGACTCACAAACAGATGCGCTTGAACTGGTGCCACGAAAACAAAAATTTGTCATGGGACAATGGGATTTTTTCAGATGAATGTTCTGTTTGGTCTTATCCTGCTCAAATAAATATTTGGACGAAAGACTCTGTAACGCCTGTGTACCAGCGACCGAAACATACCCAGAAATTCCATCTTCGGGGAGGGGTGTCAGCAAGAGGTGCCACCCCACTGTGTGTTTTCACAGGAATTCTCACGAAAGAAAGGTACATCGACACACTAGAGGGACATCTTCTGCCATTTATGCAGGTCATGTACCCCCGATAGGTGCACATTTCAACATGACAATGATCCAAAGCATACAGCTCATACCACCAAAGCATGACTGCAAGAGAAGAATGTGATAGTGCTGAAGTGGCGCAGCAACAGTCCTGACCTAAACCCAATTGAAAACGTTTGGGCACTACTCAAGAATCATTTAAAAAAGAGTGGACTCAGAGACGTTGAACAATTGAAGAAGGTAGCTGAAAAATACTGGGACAGTCTGACTCACAATTACCTACAAACACTTGTGGGAAGTACGCCTCGCCGCATCCAGGCTTGCCTTGCTGGAGAAGGCAACATTATATTGTACTGAAACCACTGTTAATAGATAGGGGAGATACCAATCTTCCTCTGGACATAGTTTTTATCATTATTTGCTTCTATGAGTAAGCTATGTTGCGAAAATATGACTGCCATTTTTTTTGCAAAGTACTGTATATATATATAACTATATATATATAACATGGAAAAAAGACAGAAATGATATTTCGCTTTATTTATACGTAGAAGAGAAAGGATTGTTATTTAACTTACTTTAAGATACTTGTGTCAAGATGTTCACCTAAATAACTAGTCTTTTTTTTTTTTCTTTGTTTGTTTTTAGTTGGATGAATGAAGAAAGATATAGATAGACGGACAAAGAAAGCTAAAGAGACAAAGAGGGAAATAAGAGATAAACGTTATCTAGCGTTATATTTGCATGGCAGAGAAAGAATTACCTAATTTATTAGAAGGTAGATGGTTTGAAGATAAATACTAAAATAATTGATCTATTTATTTGTTGGTGCAGAAGGAAAGAGACAGACAGAGTGAGAGAAAGAGGGAGAGAAGGAGAGAGGAAGAGGGAGACGATATCTGGCTTCATTTATGCATAGAGGAGAAAGGATTATTTAACTTCTCGTAAGATACATGGCTATTGAAGCTCACCCAAATAATTAATCTTTTATTTATTTATTTCGGTTTGGTGGAAGAGGAAAGACCAGACAAAGAGTGAAAGAGAGAGGGGGAGGGAGAGAAAAAGAGGAATAATACCGGACAAATATATAGCTTTATTTGTGCACACGAAATCTCTTGAGTAGTGAGATCGGATGCCTAGCCTTCTCGGATAAGGGCAAAAAAATACGAGGTCCCGTGTGCAAGTTGCGCACGTTAAAAATCCCACGGCAGTTGGAAATCGTAAAGAGTAGGCCTATCAGGCCGCTACCCTGGCAAAATTTTAAAATTAGAACCCTACCCACAACAAAAATACTCATAGAATGTGTGATTCCTATATAAACACATTGGGATTCTCGTCGGTGCTACGGAGTTCATGCATTGTGCTGAGATCCTCCTTGTGTGATCTAAGGGAGGAGATCGCAGCGCTGATGGAGTAGTCCGTGTGCAATGAAGAAAGGCCTTAATACCAAACCAAACCTAACCGTCCTCTATATCCCTGTCTTTTAATCTTTCCTGTTGTCAAAATATATTCCAGCTATCTTCTTGTCATTTCATGCCCAACAAATGTCGATTGTTTCCTTCTAATGTCAGCAAAATGTCTATGTTAGAGAGAAGATAAACACCTATGCAGGCCACCAAGAACCACTTTTGTCAATAGTGAAACGTCGAAAGCTTGCCTGGTTTGGGCATGTAACTCGTCATGACTCCCTTTCGAAAACGATCCTTCAGGGAACAGTCGAAGGTAAACGGAGAAGAGGAAGGCAGAGAAAATACTGGGCTGATAACATCAAAGAATGGGCAGGACACGGTTTTTCCACACTTGTACGCATTGCTGAGGATAGAGAGCAGTGGAGGACCCTGTCTGCTGATGCTTCCACCATGGCACCCCTACGACCCATGACGGGTTACGGGCTGAGATGAGAATGTCAGCAATAGCCTTCCTTCGCACCCTGGTCTCTTTCAGAACATCCTCATTACTTTTTTTTACCTGTTCTTGAGATTCTTAGAATTTTTCTTTAAAACGTTGCCTCCAGTGCTTTTTCCTGCTTGGGTACTAAATGTCAATGACTCACTTTCATGTGTCAATACTTGGTGTTATGAATAATTAAAAAATTAAACACGCATGCCTTCACAGAGGTCAATATTGTGTAATTTTCTACAAATATTTTTATTAATTTCAGTAGACTACGTTCTCTATACAAGGAGTTTTTTGTTCCTCATGCTCCCCTTCCCCCCTCTGAGCCACATGTACATCTGTGACCCCGCTGATAGCAAATATAGGAGCCGCGGTAGCATAGTGGTTAGTGCACTGGCTTCCTAGCGCAGTGGTCTATGGTTCGATCCCCAGATGAGGCGGAAAAATTTTTAGGCCACAAACGGCTCCTGGGTCGACCCAGCCCCAAATGGGTACCAGAGCTACTCTGGGAAGGTTAAGGCGGCCGGCGTGATGCCGACCACATCACCCCTCGTGTGCCGACGGTCAAGATAATATGGGCCTAACACCATATTCCCAATATGCCTAAATGGGCGTGTAACGGGTTCCTTCGTAGATTACATTTTTAACTATTCATTCATTCACACAATAATAGAGAGCAAAAATTGTATTTTAAAATGTGATAATTTTTTATAAAAATTAAATTGATTCTTAAAAAAAGAAGATCTGCATAGGCTTAAGTCTAGTAAAATTCAGAGTCGGGGCATTTTTTACCGACTCCACTCTGACGTAATTTTTGGGTCGATCTCTTGTCCTCTCAAGCCGTATTCAGTTACATTTGTTGTGCGTACTGATTACGTGAAATTTTCATGGTCGGCACATGTACTTCTCTGCTATCATGCAGATATTAGCTATTTTCTAATCACCTTACATCCCTGCTGAAAGAGTAGACAGGTGATGCAATATTGACCGACAGTGATGTTAGTAAAATTATCGTGTACAAAATCTTGGCCGCACCGAATTAGCACGACGTACGCCCAGCCAGTTTATTTAGCGCAGATATGGCGATTGGGATTCCCTAATTACTGTCGTGAACAGTCACAGCCCAGATGGTTACACGAGTGTCGGTGTTTGCACAAGGACGGAGAGATAAATTACCCGTCTGCGGACTTATTACAGTCATGCACATGGAAAAATGGAATGAGGTAATAGCATCCAGATAGAAGTATTACGAAGATATTACTTGAGATAAAAGTACAAAGTTATTTGTAATCACTGATGAGAATATTCGGAGGTTTCACACCCATATTTGGGAGAAATTACCTTTGCATTAACGCACAGAAATTTCCTAGTGGAAATATTTTGAATTACCCGACCAAAACATACAGGTTTTAAAACGATTAGAGGACATTCGAAACACAGGAAGAAAAAAATTCCTGATTTGACCCTACCTAAATCGTAACAAAGTACTGCGGGGGAGCGAAGTGTAATATAACCTAACACATTAGTCAGTTTAGAACACTTTAAAAATTCACCTCGCGCTAAGAAGACAACCAGACTTTGCCAGAGTTAAGAATAGCAGCAGATTTCATTTACCAGACCGGACCTTGTTTGAACATCTTGAGGAAAACTCTACCATTTTAACACGGAAAACCGGAATCTGAGGAAACTGTAGCGCAAAGTCAAAGTGGGAACTTATTGCTAAAATAACAACAACCCAGATCACATGTAAGAGGCGTCGTCAAGCTGCCTTAAACTATTTCTCTGAGCCAGCAGTCTGTGAGCCTAAAGATTGGCTTGGTGGTACCAGCTGAAGGAACTATCTCTGGAACAAGTGAGGGTATAAATGGCCTAAAGTCGACGCTAGACACCATTATCAGACGGGTCTTAGAGACGCGGGACCAGCTTGGTAGTTACTCCATGACACTTCTTGGAGCGTGCTACAACTTTTAAACTTGACCAGTGACAAGTGTGATCGAGTCATCTATCTGCAAAGATTTAAACATCAGCTGGAGCAGAACAGAGAAACTCATTGGCAGCTAAGTAGAAACATAAAGCTGTCAAGTGAACTATCCAATTTTTAACGCCATAACATCACCCAGTGATGACAACTTTTTTCTATAAGGAATTATTCATTTTTATAACTGTTAAAACATAACTGATTATTAAATTTGTTAATTGTATAAAGACTAATCTAAAGTTGATTTAATCATTTTGAATGTACTACATCCGTATGTCTCAGACAATTTCTTAAATACACTTGAACAGAGCTATACAATAATAATAAGAGGAATTTCGCTGACTTAACTCAGCTGGGGGCTTGAACGAGCTAACGAATGATAAGAAAACTCTCTCCTTCACAAAAGTTGACGGCAGATACTAGAGTTAACATTTGCTCAGCCTCATGCAGCATTGTTCTCGCTTTCTGAATATCTTGTGAACACACCCTTGAGGTAGAGGCATCATTTTCCTTCTACCTACAACTCTGCCAAGAGTAATCTTGTGCGAAGGTAGACACCTTTGAAGATCCAGGTTAGTTACTCTTGAGTTTGGGCCACTGTTGAACCACAACTGCAGAGATAGGGGGAGGCAAACCGTGACATCCACTAACAAACGACCGACTCCCCGACACAACAACAGCTCTGGTTTAACGAAGACAGAAGCAAACAGACCATTAAAACAATGAGAATTTAAACAACACGTCTGATAAGGTTGATAATGTTGGATTTTTATTCCCGTTAATGATATCCACCAAAAGATAGATATAAGTGGATGGAAGCAGACATCATCATCATCATCAGTTGATAAGATCTCTATGGTGTTGTTTGCTCCACTGTAGTGTATGGAATGTCAACTTGACCTACGCAGTGGTGTGTAGACATGGATTGAGTGTACAATGTGCGAATGATGATAAGGGTTCGTGTTGTTGACAAATGTTCTTTTCTCACACTCATGTATGGCTGGAAGTCATCGACACCAACGACTGTGTACCTTTTCTAAAGTTTCATTGGACGTACACACTCGACAGCACAGATAGTGACAAATCACAGGTTGGCATAATACATCATAGTACAGTGGATAAATGGTCTTGCAATGTTATGTTACATGGGCACTCATGTAGATTAATATTATAATGGACTGTCAGTAGCCAAGCCCTCAGCATCGCCCATACATATAAATCATCTGACTTCACTGACTGAGCACGTCAGCTTATAAACAATATTTCAGATGGCTTCTAAACCTAATCTCGTTTAGCGACGATTCTCCCACATAATGTTCAGCACATATTTTTTTCATATAATAATATTGAACCGCTAATAACGGGTTCTCATGTGTAGCAGTGATCTCTGGACTAAACAAGCGATAATACGGGCATCCCCTTTCTCTTCTTGAAAGTCGCTACATGTTTTGGTTCCAAGATGGCTTCACTCGTGAACTGTCACTCACGTTTGGATGCAGATAATGAATCTGTCCTAAAGTTAGTCATTCATAAAACATTGCATTGCTCTGTAGATTTGATCATGAACAATTGACTGCATTCTACAGAATATAGTGCTGCTAGGAATCGAAGTCGTTTTCATCGAGTCAAATATATTCTCTTAGACATTCAAATCGTAACTATCGAAAATGGTGGCTTCGATCGAGAGTTCATAAGAGTGTCTTTGATTACCTTGGTAGAGGAAATATGAAACTGCCATTCCTTGGCAATATGAATAAACACTGGGGTAAAGCATACACGATAGGTTTAGACGACTATCACTTTCCCCACAAATACTGAGATCACTTTTTCCCGGCGACAGGCCGACATAGGAAAACACACACAGTCCCTATCAGGACGAAGCCAAATCACACCACACTCTAGCGACACATCCGCCGAATAGCCTTTGACCTCTCTAGAGACAACAGAACATATAGTTCGACTTAGATATGTAAAGATATACAGATATAAGACAGACTCGTCCTACTCAGACAAACAATACACATAAATTCAGGCCATAGATATTCTGAAGCAAGAACAATCTATTATTACCCAAACAACGAATAAATCGCAGTAAAATGGATTTATCCGCGGAGTTTGATCGAAGAGATGGCACAACTTTCAAGGGAAGTAACTCAATAATGACTTTCCCTTAAGCACAAAAAAATTACCTATGTATAATATTGTAAGATATCAAAGACTGCACGTAACAGTCTTACCACACCTCCCGGGAAAAAAAAAAAATGGAACTTTTTTTTTTTTTTGAAATACATCTAGGAGCAACGTACAATAGGCTCACAACGCATGAATAATGCGCAGATGAAAATATCAGGAATACCTATAACGCCTAATATGAGGCTAAGTCGACTTATGGAGCGACTGGTGAGAATGTGTCTCATAAACTGAGAGAAATTATTTCTCTACAAGTATATTTTTCCAGGAAGGTGTCATCAAAGTATAATACAATTCTGGCAATTACACAATGCCTAAAAAAATTCATATCATCATTTCGTATTAGATATCTTAAATTTATGATTTATGAAGAAAAAATCATCAAAGCACAGCGGTGAATAAACATCCATGAACCGCTATGTAGTGATACAATCATTATATTATTAAATTACAAATGTGTATCTATCATGATATAGAAAAGGAACTACTATAGAACTAGACATATCAAGAAGTCTAAGCCCTAATAGTTATGTGGAATCATGTGGGCATCTTGACAGAATGTCTGCCATCACATTATCTGATCCACGAATAGCTCGCACAGAGAAATGAAAAGGTTGAAGAGCAATTGCATATCGAGTAGACCTCGAGCTCTTCAAATTCTTACTCTGTATAGCAGTAAGAGCTTTTTGGTCGGTTTCTACTATGAAATGTGCGCCTAGAAGGAATCTCTGTAGTTTGAGGATCGACCAAACCATAGCTAATAGCTCACGGTCTAAAACCGAATAATTCCTTTCTGCCGCATTAAGTTTTCTGGAAATATACATTACAGGATGCAGAGTTCCAGAGTACTCTTGCATTAGTGCCGCTCCAATCCCAGTGGATGAAGCGTCACTACGAAGAACGAATGTCTTATCTTTAGTGGGTAGCACTAAAATAGGTGGTGTTGAAAACAATGTTTTAATCTTATCCAGAGAGCATTGGCATTCCTGAGACCAGTGGACCACATTAGGCGAACCTTTCTTTAGAAGTGTTGAGAGAGGTGCCATGATAGAGGATAGATTCTGAATGAATCTGCCATAAAATTGAATAAGACCTAACAGACTTCTCACCTGTTTTTTAGTCTTAGGGATTGAGATGTTAAGTATCTTACTAGTATTATGGTCCTCTGTCTTTAGGAAACCATGACCAACTCGGTGGCCTAGGAAAGAAATTTCGCTAAAACCAATATAGGCTTTAGAGGGTTTCGCTGTCAGGTTGTGCTCACGCAAAGTAGACAGCAATTCATCTAACCCTGAATAGTGATCTTCCCAAGTATCGCTGAAAAGACAGATGTCGTCTAGATATGCAATGACATCTGACCGATAAGATAGGATTCGGCGCATCATGCGTACGAACGTAGCTGGTGCGTTCATAAGACCGAAAGGCATAAAATTCCATTGGAACAAACCTCTAGGTGTTGAAAAAGCCGTGAGAGGTTTGGCGCGTTCAGATAAAGGAACTTGCCAATATCCTTTAGACAAATCAAGTTTAGTGAAAAAATGAGATTTGGAGAGTCGAGTAAGTAGCTCTTCCAGTAAAGGCATAGGTTCGGCATCGAACTTCGTTACTTGATTCAATTTTCGATAGTCAACGCAAAGACGTATGTTATTGTCTTTTTTACGCACAATAACCATCGGCGAAGAATATGCAGAGGTGGATGGTTCGATTATTTTCAAATCTATCATCTCATCCAACTCTTTCTCGACCTGTGCTTGAAAATGTATAGGTATAGGATAAGGTCTAACCCTAATAGGAGTATGGTCAGTTAGAACAATGTCATGTTGAATGACATTCGTTTGTCCAGGGATGTCAGTGAGTACATCCTGAAATGTTTGCAACATAGTTGAAACTTGTCGCTGTTCTCCTAGAGACAAATCAGGAGAGACAGTAACGTTCTTCCATGATTCACTGGAATGAAGTGGGATCATTGGAAGAGGAAGATTTACATCTGAAAAACTTGTTTCCTCATCCTGTATCACGGACAGTGATGAGTAATGACCATGTTGTACTGGAGAATTGTCCGTTGCTTGGAAAATGGGTTGCAAATAATCCGGACGTTCATGGAATTCAGTAAGCATATTGATGTGGAAGGTTTTATGCTTCCCATCAATATCGACAATATAGTCGACATCGGAAATTTTCGATATTATATCGTACGGACCTTTCCAAGAAATAAGTAATCTGTTTTCCCTACAAGGTAGTAATACAAATGCTTTGTCACCAGGACAAAGTTGTCGTAAGCATCTCTTCTTATTGGCAAATTGCCTTGCCTTCTGTTTCGCAAATTCAGAAGAAGAAGTTGCTAATTTGCATGCTTCGATAATTTTTTGTCTCAACGCGATGACATATTCGTAGGATGACTTTGTGTCATCGTCAATATTGTCAGATGTTATGAGATCGTGAAGCAACGACATAGGGCCACGCGGACGCGCGCCAAAGACGAGTTCAAAGGGAGAAAATCCCGTATGTTCATTGGGTACCTCTCTGTAAGCGAAGAGGGCCGCAGGTAAAACTCTGTCCCAGTCTTGAGGATGATCCTCAGTTATCTTCCCCAGTAAGTTTTTTTAAGTGTTCTATTAAGGCGTTCGACCATACCATTAGACATTGGATGGTAGATACTACTTAAAGATCTATCTATCTGCAGGGTAGACATTACTTGAGACATGGTATCTGATATTAGTTGGGTGCCATGGTCTGACAATATCTCTCCGGGGAACCCCAGACGAGAAAATATAAGCCAAAGAGCATCTGCAATATCAGCAGTAGTAATGCTCTTCAGAGGAATAGCCTCTGGCCAACGTGTGCACATATCAACACACGTCAAGATAAACTGATGTCCTCTGGCAGACTTGATCTTAAATGGACCAATAATGTCTATGGCCATTTTTTGAAACGGCCGAATAGGAATGTCCGCCGCCTGAATGGGTGCAGCATGCCGTGGACCTTTGGATTTAACTTCCTGACATACTTTACAAGATCGACAATAAATACGTATGTCCTTGTTTACCAATGGCCAAAAGAAAGCCGCAAGGACTCTTGACTTAGTACGGGAAAAACCCATGTGTCCAGCACACTGAGAGTCGTGAGCGTGCTGCAAAATTTTAACTCTCAAATTCTTGGGAACCAGGATTTGAGAATGACTTGACGTAATGGAGTCTTGAACCATACGTACAAGTACGCCATTCTTCTTTGTAATCCACGATTTACGACTTGTGTCCTTATTCGGATCACCTTTAGTTGCAAGAATGAAGAATTTCTTCAGAGTGGGATCATCTTCTTGCTGTTTTATAAACGAGTCACGAGAAATTACCAAGGGATTATCTTGGTTATGCACTTCATTATCTTCAATAGATGAAGTTTGAGGCACATTAAGAGCCTGAGCTCTAGTGACTACAGCGTTAGCAATCTGCATGTTTTGCCTTTCCCACGTGGAAATTTGTTGCGGAGTGCATTCCTTGACTCCATGAATGCGACCGATGATGAGGTCAGCGATCGGATTCGGAAGAAGACATGCGTGTACATCTCCCGTAAAGAAAGGAGTAGCAATCCTAATGATAGCAGTAGAGTATTTCTCTAATGTGCCGCCAAATGTTACACATTTGACTACTTGTCCAGTGGCACGGGAAGGATCTACGAGTGACTGCCTAACACCAATTGTGGTGCATCCAGAATCAAATAGCACAGAGACTGGATTGTTATTCACTAAACCCTTATGTAAGACAAGAGAACCTCTTCCATCATGCGCGACTGATGCCGGAAGAGCAGGAAGAGGATGGCCACAGCTTAAAGTAGACACTGTGGTTGGCTCAAATAACGTTTTGCATTGGGGGCACTGAGATGCTCTCCCAAATCAAAAGCGGCACATGCCATATTACTAGCATCATTATTATCTTTACTCTGTTTATAGGCTTCATGGGACTCTTGTTGTACAGAGTTTGCCTGAAAATGTGGTTTATGTCTTTTGTTTTGAGATCTACCTCGGTTATTATCACCTCTGTAGTTATTGTTACCTCTATTGTAACCCCTATTTGGGTTTGAGTCATAGTTCCCTTGGTTACCATTATCATATTCATTATAATGAGTATCTCTGTAATTATGATCTTGTTGACTCCAAGACGGATAACCCTGATAGTTTCTATAATTACTTCCTCTACGGAAATTCCTATAATTATGACCACCCCTGTGTCGAGAGCTATCAGGTCGTCTCCAGTTCTTTGAAGAAGAACCCTGAAATGATTGGTTACCTTGGTTTTGATAACTATTATGGTTACCTTTTTTATCAAATCTGTTTTGAGGTCCCTGAAATCTGTGTGAATAATTGGGATTGTATGGTGTTGCTGAAGCAACTGGCATACTCTCCTTAATCTTAGTGTTGCCAAAAGTCACGTCGGGGTGTGCAGTGACATATTGGGAACAATATTCTTCCATTTCTTTTAGAGATTTGGGTTTACGCTCATGTATAAATTCAAGGAAAGGTTTGTTCACACATGACATAATCTTATCTCTGAGCAACAAATCCATAAGTCCTTCATACGTTTTTTTCTGTTTTGGAAAGCTCAATCCAACGATCAACTGTGAGACGTGCCTTTGCAGTGAATTCTGAGAATTCTACACCCGTCTCAGGTACCATCGTCTTAAATAAAAGGCGATAGCCTTCCTCACTTAGCTGATATTTTTTTATCAAAGCCGCCCTAATGACATCATAATTATCCTTATCTGCTTCTCCTACAAGGCATAATCTAGTCAAAGATTCACCTTTCAAGTTTTCTGATAATTGATTAGCGTATTGTGATTTATCCACATTATGTGTACGACAAGAACGTTCAAATCTATCCAGCCAGAATGTAATATCGTCACTGGACTGATTGAACGGTGGAACCTTAACCTTGTAAGTAGAAGGTTTACCATTACCACTAGATGCCTGATTAACATTACTCATACTTGTCAATCTCAATTTCTCCAACTCAAATTCATGTTCTCTTATTGCTTTTTTCTCTTCAGCATCTAATCTTTTTTGTTCAGCCTCCCTGTCTAATCTTTTTTGTTCAGCTTCCCTGTCTAATCTTTTTTGTTCAGCTTCACTGTCTAATCTTTTTTGTTCAGCCGCAGCTTCTCTTTCTAATTTTTTTTGTTCAGCTTCCCTGTCTAATCTTTTTTGTTCAGCTTCACTGTCTAATCTTTTTTGTTCCGCAGCAGCTTCTCTTTCTAATTTTTTTTGTTCAGCTTCAAATCTCCTTTCCTCCACCTGCATCTGTAATTTCTTTTGTTCAGCAGCAGCCTCAGCTTCTCTTTCTAATCTTTTCTCTTCCGCCATAGCTTTTCTTTCTTCTGCAGCTAATCTTTTCTCTTCTGCCATAGCTCTTCTCTCTTCTGCAGCTAATGCTTTGTCATATTGAGCAACTGCCCATTGTTCTAATTGTTGACCAGTTTTATCAAGGGCTTTCCCTTGTATAATGAAGTATTCTAATGTAGACATGGTGTCTAACAATAATACTAATCACCTGAAATAATAATAATACCACAAGTTCTCAATGACTTGATTAATCAGTATACTATCCCAATATCTGTGGGTCACAAGCCTTTAATAAGGTCTTGTATAATAGTAATAATAATCAGGTACTGGTTTATACCATAATCCAAGTGCAGTGCACAGGCAATTGTGTCTTATGAAATATACCTATATAAAACATATGTCAACCAACAGAATACATAAAGTACAAATAGGACTGACAATACAAGAACGTTTGCAGAAATCAAAATAAATCAAATAGGGAAATCAATGAAAATAATCACTGAATCTGCAAAGAATAACAACACCAATGACGTCACAATATATGAATACAAATTGTGAATAGAACTGAAAGATAGAAAAGAGTAGACCAACAAATTACAAACAACTCAAAACAAAACTAAAGAACAAAGAAATATTACAAAAATAACAATAATTACAGTCTTCACAGCTAACACAAAAGCAACAGTTGTCGCAGCAAATTTTCAATCAAGAAAATTGCACCTATAGAAAACGCCCACAACGGACCCTCTATGACGTGGGATATTCTGTTGTGAGGACGCCGCCCAACCTTAAACACAACCCGCTGACATAGAAACTAACATACTATACAAACAAATAACATGTAAACATAAATATATATAAATTATGTGTATGATAGTATGTGTTGCAAAATAGGCTCAGTTTTACAGTAATGGCAAAGTTATTTTTATGAACATAAACAAACTGCCACTTTATTCAATTAAACATTCTGGCCTTAAATATTAAAGTTCATATATGGAAAACAAGAAGATCCATCGATGAAAATAGGACTTCTTAGTACACAAATACTGTCTGTCTTCCTGTTAACATTGACAAGAATTGATCCAACTGTTCTGTGAAACTCTGTAATGTCTAATGTAAAACTGTCAACAACGCTGGCCTACATACTGCATTCACTTGACAGGTCACGTGACGAAGTGTTGACAAAGAGCAAACCAATACTGCAAGTGTGTCGTATCAGCCACAGGAAACGGTCTGGTATCGGTAATCTGTTGACTTCTGAACTTCTGCGAGGTCAAACCCAGAAAGCTGGTCCACCAGTTGATAAGGTTGATAATGTTGGATTTTTATTCCCGTTAATGATATCCACCAAAAGATAGATATAAGTGGATGGAAGCAGACATCATCATCATCATCAGTTGATAAGATCTCTATGGTGTTGTTTGCTCCACTGTAGTGTATGGAATGTCAACTTGACCTACGCAGTGGTGTGTAGACATGGATTGAGTGTACAATGTGCGAATGATGATAAGGGTTCGTGTTGTTGACAAATGTTCTTTTCTCACACTCATGTATGACTGGAAGTCATCGACACCAACGACTGTGTACCTTTTCTAAAGTTTAATTGGACGTACACACTCGACAGCACAGATAGTGACAAATCACAGGTTGGCATAATACATCATAGTACAGTGGATAAATGGTCTTGCAATGTTATGTTACATGGGCACTCATGTAGATTAATATTATAATGGACTGTCAGTAGCCAAGCCCTCAGCATCGCCCATACATATAAATCATCTGACTTCACTGACTGAGCACGTCAGCTTATAAACAATATTTCAGATGGCTTAAACCTAATCTCGTTTAGCGACGATTCTCCCACATAATGTTCAGCACATATTTTTTTCATATAATAATATTGAACCGCTAATAACGGGTTCTCATGTGTAGCAGTGATCTCTGGACTAAACAAGCGATAATACGGGCATCCCCTTTCTCTTCTTGAAAGTCGCTACATGTTTTGGTTCCAAGATGGCTTCACTCGTGAACTGTCACTCACGTTTGGATGCAGATAATGAATCTGTCCTAAAGTTAGTCATTCATAAAACATTGCATTGCTCTGTAGATTTGATCATGAACAATTGACTGCATTCTACAGAATATAGTGCTGCTAGGAATCGAAGTCGTTTTCATCGAGTCAAATATATTCTCTTAGACATTCAAATCGTAACTATCGAAAATGGTGGCTTCGATCGAGAGTTCATAAGAGTGTCTTTGATTACCTTGGTAGAGGAAATATGAAACTGCCATTCCTTGGCAATATGAATAAACACTGGGGTAAAGCATACACGATAGGTTTAGACGACTATCACTTTCCCCACAAATACTGAGATCACTTTTTCCCGGCGACAGGCCGACATAGGAAAAACACACACAGTCCCTATCAGGACGAAGCCAAATCACACCACACTCTAGCGACACATCCGCCGAATAGCCTTTGACCTCTCTAGAGACAACAGAACATATAGTTCGACTTAGATATGTAAAGATATACAGATATAAGACAGACTCGTCCTACTCAGACAAACAATACACATAAATTCAGGCCATAGATATTCTGAAGCAAGAACAATCTATTATTACCCAAACAACGAATAAATCGCAGTAAAATGGATTTATCCGCGGAGTTTGATCGAAGAGATGGCACAACTTTCAAGGGAAGTAACTCAATAATGACTTTCCCTTAAGCACAAAAAAATTACCTATGTATAATATTGTAAGATATCAAAGACTGCACGTAACAGTCTTACCACACCTCCCGGGAAAAAAAAAAAAAAAAATGGAACATTTTTTTTTTTTTTTTGAAATACATCTAGGAGCAACGTACAATAGGCTCACAACGCATGAATAATGCGCAGATGAAAATATCAGGAATACCTATAACGCCTAATATGAGGCTAAGTCGACTTATGGAGCGACTGGTGAGAATGTGTCTCATAAACTGAGAGAAATTATTTCTCTACAAGTATATTTTTCCAGGAAGGTGTCATCAAAGTATAATACAATTCTGGCAATTACACAATGCCTAAAAAATTCATATCATCATTTCGTATTAGATATCTTAAATTTATGATTTATGAAGAAAAAATCATCAAAGCACAGCGGTGAATAAACATCCATGAACCGCTATGTAGTGATACAATCATTATATTATTAAATTACAAATGTGTATCTATCATGATATAGAAAAGGAACTACTATAGAACTAGACATATCAAGAAGTCTAAGCCCTAATAGTTATGTGGAATCATGTGGGCATCTTGACAGAATGTCTGCCATCACATTATCTGATCCACGAATAGCTCGCACAGAGAAATGAAAAGGTTGAAGAGCAATTGCATATCGAGTAGACCTCGAGCTCTTCAAATTCTTACTCTGTATAGCAGTAAGAGCTTTTTGGTCGTTTTCTACTATGAAATGTGCGCCTAGAAGGAATCTCTGTAGTTTGAGGATCGACCAAACCATAGCTAATAGCTCACGGTCTAAAACCGAATAATTCCTTTCTGCCGCATTAAGTTTTCTGGAAATATACATTACAGGATGCAGAGTTCCAGAGTACTCTTGCATTAGTGCCGCTCCAATCCCAGTGGATGAAGCGTCACTACGAAGAACGAATGTCTTATCTTTAGTGGGTAGCACTAAAATAGGTGGTGTTGAAAACAATGTTTTAATCTTATCCAGAGAGCATTGGCATTCCTGAGACCAGTGGACCACATTAGGCGAACCTTTCTTTAGAAGTGTTGAGAGAGGTGCCATGATAGAGGATAGATTCTGAATGAATCTGCCATAAAATTGAATAAGACCTAACAGACTTCTCACCTGTTTTTTAGTCTTAGGGATTGAGATGTTAAGTATCTTACTAGTATTATGGTCCTCTGTCTTTAGGAAACCATGACCAACTCGGTGGCCTAGGAAAGAAATTTCGCTAAAACCAATATAGGCTTTAGAGGGTTTCGCTGTCAGGTTGTGCTCACGCAAAGTAGACAGCAATTCATCTAACCCTGAATAGTGATCTTCCCAAGTATCGCTGAAAAGACAGATGTCGTCTAGATATGCAATGACATCTGACCGATAAGATAGGATTCGGCGCATCATGCGTACGAACGTAGCTGGTGCGTTCATAAGACCGAAAGGCATAAAATTCCATTGGAACAAACCTCTAGGTGTTGAAAAAGCCGTGAGAGGTTTGGCGCGTTCAGATAAAGGAACTTGCCAATATCCTTTAGACAAATCAAGTTTAGTGAAAAAATGAGATTTGGAGAGTCGAGTAAGTAGCTCTTCCAGTAAAGGCATAGGTTCGGCATCGAACTTCGTTACTTGATTCAATTTTCGATAGTCAACGCAAAGACGTATGTTATTGTCTTTTTTACGCACAATAACCATCGGCGAAGAATATGCAGAGGTGGATGGTTCGATTATTTTCAAATCTATCATCTCATCCAACTCTTTCTCGACCTGTGCTTGAAAATGTATAGGTATAGGATAAGGTCTAACCCTAATAGGAGTATAGTCAGTTAGAACAATGTCATGTTGAATGACATTCGTTTGTCCAGGGATGTCAGTGAGTACATCCTGAAATGTTTGCAACATAGTTGAAACTTGTCGCTGTTCTCCTAGAGACAAATCAGGAGAGACAGTAACGTTCTTCCATGATTCACTGGAATGAAGTGGGATCATTGGAAGAGGAAGATTTACATCTGAAAAACTTGTTTCCTCATCCTGTATCACGGACAGTGATGAGTAATGACCATGTTGTACTGGAGAATTGTCCGTTGCTTGGAAAATGGGTTGCAAATAATCCGGACGTTCATGGAATTCAGTAAGCATATTGATGTGGAAGGTTTTATGCTTCCCATCAATATCGACAATATAGTCGACATCGGAAATTTTCGATATTATATCGTACGGACCTTTCCAAGAAATAAGTAATCTGTTTTCCCTACAAGGTAGTAATACAAATGCTTTGTCACCAGGACAAAGTTGTCGTAAGCATCTCTTCTTATTGCAAATTGCCTTGCCTTCTGTTTCGCAAATTCAGAAGAAGAAGTTGCTAATTTGCATGCTTCGATAATTTTTTGTCTCAACGCGATGACATATTCGTAGGATGACTTTGTGTCATCGTCAATATTGTCAGATGTTATGAGATCGTGAAGCAACGACATAGGGCCACGCGGACGCGCGCCAAAGACGAGTTCAAAGGGAGAAAATCCCGTATGTTCATTGGGTACCTCTCTGTAAGCGAAGAGGGCCGCAGGTAAAACTCTGTCCCAGTCTTGAGGATGATCCTCAGTTATCTTCCCCAGTAAGTTTTTAAGTGTTCTATTAAGGCGTTCGACCATACCATTAGACATTGGATGGTAGATACTACTTAAAGATCTATCTATCTGCAGGGTAGACATTACTTGAGACATGGTATCTGATATTAGTTGGGTGCCATGGTCTGACAATATCTCTCCGGGGAACCCCAGACGAGAAAATATAAGCCAAAGAGCATCTGCAATATCAGCAGTAGTAATGCTCTTCAGAGGAATAGCCTCTGGCCAACGTGTGCACATATCAACACACGTCAAGATAAACTGATGTCCTCTGGCAGACTTGATCTTAAATGGACCAATAATGTCTATGGCCATTTTTTGAAACGGCCGAATAGGAATGTCCGCCGCCTGAATGGGTGCAGCATGCCGTGGACCTTTGGATTTAACTTCCTGACATACTTTACAAGATCGACAATAAATACGTATGTCCTTGTTTACCAATGGCCAAAAGAAAGCCGCAAGGACTCTTGACTTAGTACGGGAAAAACCCATGTGTCCAGCACACTGAGAGTCGTGAGCGTGCTGCAAAATTTTAACTCTCAAATTCTTGGGAACCAGGATTTGAGAATGACTTGACGTAATGGAGTCTTGAACCATACGTACAAGTACGCCATTCTTCTTTGTAATCCACGATTTACGACTTGTGTCCTTATTCGGATCACCTTTAGTTGCAAGAATGAAGAATTCTTCAGAGTGGGATCATCTTCTTGCTGTTTTATAAACGAGTCACGAGAAATTACCAAGGGATTATCTTGGTTATGCACTTCATTATCTTCAATAGATGAAGTTTGAGGCACATTAAGAGCCTGAGCTCTAGTGACTACAGCGTTAGCAATCTGCATGTTTTGCCTTTCCCACGTGGAAATTTGTTGCGGAGTGCATTCCTTGACTCCATGAATGCGACCGATGATGAGGTCAGCGATCGGATTCGGAAGAAGACATGCGTGTACATCTCCCGTAAAGAAAGGAGTAGCAATCCTAATGATAGCAGTAGAGTATTTCTCTAATGTGCCGCCAAATGTTACACATTTGACTACTTGTCCAGTGGCACGGGAAGGATCTACGAGTGACTGCCTAACACCAATTGTGGTGCATCCAGAATCAAATAGCACAGAGACTGGATTGTTATTCACTAAACCCTTATGTAAGACAAGAGAACCTCTTCCATCATGCGCGACTGATGCCGGAAGAGCAGGAAGAGGATGGCCACAGCTTAAAGTAGACACTGTGGTTGGCTCAAATAACGTTTTGCATTGGGGGCACTGAGATGCTCTCCCAAAATCAAAAGCGGCACATGCCATATTACTAGCATCATTATTATCTTTACTCTGTTTATAGGCTTCATGGGACTCTTGTTGTACAGAGTTTGCCTGAAAATGTGGTTTATGTCTTTTGTTTTGAGATCTACCTCGGTTATTATCACCTCTGTAGTTATTGTTACCTCTATTGTAACCCCTATTTGGGTTTGAGTCATAGTTCCCTTGGTTACCATTATCATATTCATTATAATGAGTATCTCTGTAATTATGATCTTGTTGACTCCAAGACGGATAACCCTGATAGTTTCTATAATTACTTCCTCTACGGAAATTCCTATAATTATGACCACCCCTGTGTCGAGAGCTATCAGGTCGTCTCCAGTTCTTTGAAGAAGAACCCTGAAATGATTGGTTACCTTGGTTTTGATAACTATTATGGTTACCTTTTTTATCAAATCTGTTTTGAGGTCCCTGAAATCTGTGTGAATAATTGGGATTGTATGGTGTTGCTGAAGCAACTGGCATACTCTCCTTAATCTTAGTGTTGCCAAAAGTCACGTCGGGGTGTGCAGTGACATATTGGGAACAATATTCTTCCATTTCTTTTAGAGATTTGGGTTTACGCTCATGTATAAATTCAAGGAAAGGTTTGTTCACACATGACATAATCTTATCTCTGAGCAACAAATCCATAAGTCCTTCATACGTTTTTTCTGTTTTGGAAAGCTCAATCCAACGATCAACTGTGAGACGTGCCTTTGCAGTGAATTCTGAGAATTCTACACCCGTCTCAGGTACCATCGTCTTAAATAAAAGGCGATAGCCTTCCTCACTTAGCTGATATTTTTTTATCAAAGCCGCCCTAATGACATCATAATTATCCTTATCTGCTTCTCCTACAAGGCATAATCTAGTCAAAGATTCACCTTTCAAGTTTTCTGATAATTGATTAGCGTATTGTGATTTATCCACATTATGTGTACGACAAGAACGTTCAAATCTATCCAGCCAGAATGTAATATCGTCACTGGACTGATTGAACGGTGGAACCTTAACCTTGTAAGTAGAAGGTTTACCATTACCACTAGATGCCTGATTAACATTACTCATACTTGTCAATCTCAATTTCTCCAACTCAAATTCATGTTCTCTTATTGCTTTTTTCTCTTCAGCATCTAATCTTTTTTGTTCAGCCTCCCTGTCTAATCTTTTTTGTTCAGCTTCCCTGTCTAATCTTTTTTGTTCAGCTTCACTGTCTAATCTTTTTTGTTCAGCCGCAGCTTCTCTTTCTAATTTTTTTTGTTCAGCTTCCCTGTCTAATCTTTTTTGTTCAGCTTCACTGTCTAATCTTTTTTGTTCCGCAGCAGCTTCTCTTTCTAATTTTTTTTTGTTCAGCTTCAAATCTCCTTTCCTCCACCTGCATCTGTAATTTCTTTTGTTCAGCAGCAGCCTCAGCTTCTCTTTCTAATCTTTTCTCTTCCGCCATTGCTTTTCTTTCTTCTGCAGCTAATCTTTTCTCTTCTGCCATAGCTCTTCTCTCTTCTGCAGCTAATGCTTTGTCATATTGAGCAACTGCCCATTGTTCTAATTGTTGACCAGTTTTATCAAGGGCTTTCCCTTGTATAATGAAGTATTCTAATGTAGACATGGTGTCTAACAATAATACTAATCACCTGAAATAATAATAATACCACAAGTTCTCAATGACTTGATTAATCAGTATACTATCCCAATATCTGTGGGTCACAAGCCTTTAATAAGGTCTTGTATAATAGTAATAATAATCAGGTACTGGTTTATACCATAATCCAAGTGCAGTGCACAGGCAATTGTGTCTTATGAAATATACCTATATAAAACATATGTCAACCAACAGAATACATAAAGTACAAATAGGACTGACAATACAAGAACGTTTGCAGAAATCAAAATAAATCAAATAGGGAAATCAATGAAAATAATCACTGAATCTGCAAAGAATAACAACACCAATGACGTCACAATATATGAATACAAATTGTGAATAGAACTGAAAGATAGAAAAGAGTAGACCAACAAATTACAAACAACTCAAAACAAAACTAAAGAACAAAGAAATATTACAAAAATAACAATAATTACAGTCTTCACAGCTAACACAAAAGCAACAGTTGTCGCAGCAAATTTTCAATCAAGAAAATTGCACCTATAGAAAACGCCCACAACGGACCCTCTATGACGTGGGATATTCTGTTGTGAGGACGCCGCCCAACCTTAAACACAACCCGCTGACATAGAAACTAACATACTATACAAACAAATAACATGTAAACATAAATATATATAAATTATGTGTATGATAGTATGTGTTGCAAAATAGGCTCAGTTTTACAGTAATGGCAAAGTTATTTTTATGAACATAAACAAACTGCCACTTTATTCAATTAAACATTCTGGCCTTAAATATTAAAGTTCATATATGGAAAACAAGAAGATCCATCGATGAAAATAGGACTTCTTAGTACACAAATACTGTCTTCCTGTTAACATTGACAAGAATTGATCCAACTGTTCTGTGAAACTCTGTAATGTCTAATGTAAAACTGTCAACAACGCTGGCCTACATACTGCATTCACTTGACAGGTCACGTGACGAAGTGTTGACAAAGAGCAAACCAATACTGCAAGTGTGTCGTATCAGCCACAGGAAACGGTCTGGTATCGGTAATCTGTTGACTTCTGAACTTCTGCGAGGTCAAACCCAGAAAGCTGGTCCACCAGTTTATAAAGTTGATAATGTTGGATTTTTATTCCCGTTAATGATATCCACCAAAAGATAGATATAAGTGGATGGAAGCAGACATCATCATCATCATCAGTTGATAAGATCTCTATGGTGTTGTTTGCTCCACTGTAGTGTATGGATGTCAACTTGACCTACGCAGTGGTGTGTAGACATGGATTGAGTGTACAATGTGCGAATGATGATAAGGGTTCGTGTTGTTGACAAATGTTCTTTTCTCACACTCATGTATGACTGGAAGTCATCGACACCAACGACTGTGTACCTTTTCTAAAGTTTAATTGGACGTACACACTCGACAGCACAGATAGTGACAAATCACAGGTTGGCATAATACATCATAGTACAGTGGATAAATGGTCTTGCAATGTTATGTTACATGGGCACTCATGTAGATTAATATTATAATGGACTGTCAGTAGCCAAGCCCTCAGCATCGCCCATACATATAAATCATCTGACTTCACTGACTGAGCACGTCAGCTTATAAACAATATTTCAGATGGCTTCTAAACCTAATCTCGTTTAGCGACGATTCTCCCACATAATGTTCAGCACATATTTTTTTTCATATAATAATATTGAACCGCTAATAACGGGTTCTCATGTGTAGCAGTGATCTCTGGACTAAACAAGCGATAATACGGGCATCCCCTTTCTCTTCTTGAAAGTCGCTACATGTTTTGGTTCCAAGATGGCTTCACTCGTGAACTGTCACTCACGTTTGGATGCAGATAATGAATCTGTCCTAAAGTTAGTCATTCATAAAACATTGCATTGCTCTGTAGATTTGATCATGAACAATTGACTGCATTCTACAGAATATAGTGCTGCTAGGAATCGAAGTCGTTTTCATCGAGTCAAATATATTCTCTTAGACATTCAAATCGTAACTATCGAAAATGGTGGCTTCGATCGAGAGTTCATAAGAGTGTCTTTGATTACCTTGGTAGAGGAAATATGAAACTGCCATTCCTTGGCAATATGAATAAACACTGGGGTAAAGCATACACGATAGGTTTAGACGACTATCACTTTCCCCACAAATACTGAGATCACTTTTTCCCGGCGACAGGCCGACATAGGAAAAAACACACACAGTCCCTATCAGGACGAAGCCAAATCACACCACACTCTAGCGACACATCCGCCGAATAGCCTTTGACCTCTCTAGAGACAACAGAACATATAGTTCGACTTAGATATGTAAAGATATACAGATATGTAGTAAAGGAGATAATCAGACGCAGCAGAAACGGCATGCATGGATTGCTGGCCTTGTTCGCATTACGAAACTGTGGGTATACATCTTTGAGTACAAGACTACGATCTTTCAAACAAAAACAAACAAAAAAATTCCCTCAGATACAATGATGATGATAATGATAATAATAACAATAACTGTCGTCATTGTCAACTACAAAGGGGCCGTTCAGAAATTACGTAACAAATTTTTTGACATTTTCAACACCCCCCCCCCCCCCCCCCCCCCCCCCCCCCCACGGGGGTAACAAAAACCTACACCATTCCCGAACCTCCCCCCCCACCCACCAAGCGTAACATCTTGGCACCCCCCCCCCCCCCTTCTTCCCCCACATCCCCTTCTTTGCGTTAAGTACTTTGTGAACGGCCCCACAGCGTAATCTCTTCTGTAATTTTACAAAACTACTGTCACTCAAAATAAATCGAGTCAGACACAAAAAATAAGAATATTCAACTGAAATGTCAAGTTAGTCCTATTGTATGGCTCTGAAGCATGGAGAAAAACATAGAAGTTATAGACTTTCATAAATGGGTGCTTGCGTAGACAAGGGGCATTGCAACTGTATGACAAGATCACTAATGTGGAACTAATGTCAAGAACCAGACAAGTGCCACTTGAACAATAGATCATAGATGAGAAGAAGGCCCTGGGAATGGATAGGACACACACTGAGAAAACCTGCTGACAGTATTACAAGACAATTTTTGTTCTGGAATCCACCAGGACAAAGGAGGTTTAGGGAGCCTGAAAAACACACGTACAAGAGAACTGGTGACAGAACTAAAAGGGATGAGGAAAATATCGAACGACATTGAGCTAAGGGCTCAGAATGAGTTTATTGACGTCCTATGCTCCTTGGGGTTTAAAAAACGATAATGAATGAATATTAAACTGCAAAAATACTTTGGTTTGCAGGCTCTTAAAAAAAACATGCGTGTTTTTTGGATGGCTCACTAACATACCCGGATGTGTCGAGTATCAAGGCTGTAGTGGAGCTTGGGGGGAAAAAGGCAATATTCTAACTTGCTAGTTCAAGAGTAGCTTCGGGCATTTGGCTACATTCAATCAATCAATCAGCACCCTTTAGCTCCACAAGGAGCATAGACCTTCAACAAACACATGCTAAGTCCTCCTGTCACGTGCCATCAGCTCACGCTCTTTCCAAGTTTTCCTCATCATTTTTACTTCTGCCCCCAGTTCTCTTCTCTATGTGTGCGTTTTTTTTTTTTTTTTTGGTCTACCTCCGCCTCTCTTTCCCTGGGGATTCCAGAACAAAGCTAAATTCACAATTGCTTAATTCAATCAATCAACCAACACCCTTTAGCTCCCCAAGGAGCATAGGCCTTCAACAAACACATGCTAAGTCCTCCTGTCCTGTGCCATCCGCTCTAATTCTTTCCGAGTCTTCCTCATCATTTTCATTTTCGTGTCCGACTCTCTTCTCCATGTGTTTTTTGGTCTACCTCTGCCTCTCGTACCATGTGGATTCTAGAACATGGACTACGTTGTAATGTTATTAATAAGTTTCCTCAACGTATGTTATATCCATCGTCAGAGTCGTCTTTTCATGTTAGCTTAATGGCTTACTTAAGCTATATAAAAGCGTTACTTCTTATAACAAACCATTAACCTTAAATATACCGCACTTGTCTTTCCTCAACGTGAATATGTTAATGAGGATTTCATGAAAATCACTCTGAATCATAAAACATGCACACATAACATTGAGAGAGGTCAGTACTGTATAATTTTCTACATATATTTATTAACACATGTACGCAGATCGAGGTCAGTATTGTATAAGGGGTCCAACATACTGTCATTGCGGGGAGCGGAGTTGAAGACGAGCTCTCAACTTCGTTTAAATGCTCCTAAGGCATACGTAATACATAGCTTCTATAAAAAAAAAACACGTTTCACTAGCTTTGCCCAACTTCAAATGTAATTATCTGATTAACCGTCGAACGTATTAATGCCATTTTTCGCATACGATGTTATATTGGGTTAGACCCAACAAATATATACTTTATATCTGTGCATCTTGTCCAGTTCCCATAAACGGATGAAATCCTTTGATCTTTGTCGGCATACTAATTATTGTGTATCGAGAAAAGAAATTTTACCACTTCAGTCACAGATTTTGTGAATTGAATAGGCATAGGCGTGTCTACTATTACAATAATGTGGCCATCACGTTTGCACATGAATACCTGTTGAAGATGATTTCTTAAATGATATGCATGGGAGATACTCGTGACATTGTTTGTCATTGACATTTAGTACGCTACCAAACTGGACCTTCATTGATCTAATTATTTCAATAGGTATCACCTCTTTGCGGTTCATAAATATCATAATGGAACGTTGCTCCTCTAATGTGCTTGTAAATAACGGTAAGGTCATCTTTAAAGAAATTAAACTTCATCCGAATCATAATCAGATGTCTCTGAGAAATTGATAATCAATCTCGGCTGAATGAAGGACAAACCATCATTCTCCAATATTCCCCTTCCTCTTGTAACACATGATTCTCACATTTCTTCCAATAATCCCTGGCTATATTGGAGATGGCGGCTTTTGTAAGTATTTCAATATCTTTTAATTTGAACGTTCTATTTTCTGTTGCTACCTTTTCCTTAATTTTAGCCCAGACTGATTCTATTGGGTTTAAGTGAGAATGGTAAGGAGGCAATCTTAAACATCTGTGACCATGTTCATGGATTGCCTTGTCTATGAGAAATATCTTTGTATAATAATAATAATAATAAATTCTTTAAGCACCAAACACGGCGCATAAGGCAGAAACCAGTGCTCTCCAGGTTGTTCGTTGTGACGCCACTCCTCTTAGCTCTTGCACATTATTTAGGCCCAACGTTCTTCCTTCTCTTATTATTGTTCTTCTGAGTGTTTCTTTTGGTCTTCCTTTTTTCCTCTTACCCTCAGGAACCCAAGTGAGCGCCTGTAGTGGTATTCTGTTGTTTTGCATTCGTAGGACATGACCCATATATGACCATCGTCTTTTCCTTATATAGTCGGAGACATATTTCTGCCTAGAGTATTCTCTTATTTGTCGATTAGTCTTGAATTCGTTCCAAGTGATGTTCATGAGTTTTCTAAGACTTTGGTTCTCGAAGGTATTCAGCTTGTTCTCCAATGATTTTGTTATTTTCCAACTCTCACAGCCGTATGTTAACACTGAGATAACATTTGAATTAAACAGACAAGCTTGGTATGTATATTCAATGATCGTAATTTCCAAATGTTAGATAATCTATTGAAGGCGCTAGCTGCCAAAGCAATTCTAGTATGGATTTCTCTTGTTGTGTCACCATCCTGAGTCATTTTACTGCCTAAATAATTGAAACTTTCAACTTTCTGTAGTTTTTCCCCGTTCAAGATGATATCAAAGGTCTCGTTAGAAAAGTTCATAGCTTTAGTTTTAGAGGCATTTATTTGGAGACCTATTTTAACCGAGAGATGACACAAATTATTTATTGCTTCTTGGGATTGTCTTGGTGTTGAACTTAAGAATGCTACATCATCTGCGAAATCCAGGTCCCCCAGGAATTTTCCATTTGTCCATTTTATACCCAATTGTTCATTGTGGGTATAGTTTCTCATAACCCAATCAATAGCTATTCCAAAAAAGTAGTGGTGACATAATACAGCCTTGTTTCACCCCTGTTTCTACTGTAAACCATTCTGTATTCCCTTTATTTGTTCTAACACAACATCTTGCATTGTCATATAGCGCTTTGATTATATTCACATATTTTGTTGGAAAACCATAGATTGTAAGTATCTTCCACAATGATGGGCGGTGTAGACTATCAAAGGCTTTTTGAAAATCGACGAAGGTGATAATAAGTGGCGATTGCCTTTCTACTGATTCTTCTATAATTGTTCTTAGTGTGAATATTTGATCAATACATGATCGTTTCGGCCTGAAACCCGCTTGTTCTTCTCTGATCTTTTCGTCAGCATGCAATTTAAGTCTTTCTAACATCATGCAACATAATAATTTTCCAGGTACTGATAATAGAGATATACCACGCCAGTTATTACAGTCTGATAGATCACCTTTCTTCGGTAACTTTACAATAATACTGTCTTTCCATTGTTGTGGTGGTTGTTCTTCTCTCCATACTTCATTTATAATATCTAAAATTCTCAAGAGGTTGTTGTCATTAACTGCTTTAATCATTTCCCCTGAAATTTCGTCAACTCCAGCAGCTTTAAAATTTTTTAATCTTTTAACGGCTTGTTTGATCTCGTCCAGCGTGAATTCATCGCAAGTTATTGGCAAGGTGTTTGTGAGTGTTTCATTATTAAAATCAGGTGTTACTGTTGGTGGTGGTCTGTTTAGCACCTCCATGAAGTGCTCAGCCCATCTCTTCATTTGTTCTTTTTCTGTTGGTATTGAATTCCCTAATTTACCTTTAACAGGTGTTTCCATAGCAGTAGGCTGGTGACATAGTTGTTTTGTAATTTGATAAAGGCACCTACTATTACCAGTTCTTGCAGCATTTTCAGCTTCTACGGCCAGTTCATTGATGAAATGTCTTTTATCTCTTCGAGTTTTTGTCTTCACTTCTTTATTTAACAAGTTATAAGATAGTTTGCAAGATTCAACTGCATTATGTGTACTTGCCGCTAGTAGTTTAAGTTTTGCTGTTTTCCTTTCTTGTATTTTATCCCAAGTATCTTCTCTCATCCATTTTTTCTTTTTATGTACTAGGTATCCGGTGGTCGCTACTGCTGCTTCTGTCATTGCTGTTCTCAGTTGTTCCCATTTAGTATCGATTGTCTTGGTGGTGATATCGTTGTCAATTTTGCCTAAAGCATCGAAATAGTTGTTCATTTTGACATTATATTCCTCCTTTATATCATTTGATTGCAGTCTGTGTACATCTATTCTTCTATTTTTATTCTGTTGGTATAACTTCTTCAGTTTAATTCTCAGTTTAGCTATGCAGAGGTTATGATCGCTTCCGATCTCTGCACCTCTGTATGCTCTGACGTCTTGAACTGATGAGCGAAATTTAGCGCTTATGCAGAAGTGATCTATCTGGTTCTTAGTTCTGCCATCAGGTGAATTCCATGTTATCTTGTGGATATTCTTATGTGGAAAGATGGTGTCTGCCACAACGAGGTTTGATATTTCACAAAGTTCTAGAAGTCTTTCGCCATTTTGATTCATACAGCCTATGCCATGAGTACCGAGATATCTTTGTACTCCATCGTTGTTGTCACCTACTTTGGCGTTAAAATCACCCATGACTGCTATTATGTCATGCTTGGGTATTGTGTTGATGGTACTTAGAAGTGCTTCATAGAAGTCATCTTTTGTGGTATCAAGAGCGTCGTTAGTTGGTGCATAACATTGTACAATTGAGAGCTTGAAAAATCGTGTCTGAAATCTAGCTAATATTAGCCTCTCATTGATAGGTACCCAGCTGATAAGCGATGCTGCTGCTTTCTGTGTCATTAGGATGGCTACTCCCTCTGTGTGACGATTATCATTACTACCAGAGTATATAATTTGCTTTTTTTCTTCTGAAATATAGTTTATGCCCTTCCCCGTCCATCTACACTCGCTGACACCCAATAAGTCCAACTTATAATTATCCATTTCTTTAATTACTTCTTCCAATTTTCCGTCTTGATACATAGTCCTTACATTCCAGTATCCAATTTTAAAAATCTCCTTAGCCCCCAAGATATTAGAGTGAGTCATGTTTACTGTCGAGCCTGGTTCTGTTTCAGTAACAATAGCTTGTTTTACGATAGTGAATTGTTAACTCACTGATCAACCCTCCGATCCAACCGACCGATTCGAGGGTTTCGAGGTCAGTTATAGGAAAATATCTACACCACTAGATACTCTGGTGTATCTTTCATTCTATAATTTAACATAACATGGTACTATCCATCGAAATACACACATTCCTGATGTTTTTCTTTCGGCGTCTAAGGTGAGAAACGAATTTCACCTCCATCTTGGAAGGGTAGATAACTATATCTTTGTATGCTGTGTCTTTTTTACAATTCCAAGTAATTCAGGCTTCAGGGACATTTCGTTGAATGGAATATCGTTTTTGGTCAGCCAAATCTTTATTACATCTTTAGTACTTGATGAATTAGGAACTTTATCTTCTGGTGCCACAACGTTGTAATATGAAGCATTGTTCATTATCAAACACGACGGTCTATCCAAGGAAGGAAGTACATGATTCACAATCCAATCTTGAAATATCTTGCCATTCATCTCTGTTTGATAATCCCTATTTCTGTGGATTTTGAAACAAATGTGAGTTCAGTATTATTTAGAAGCCCATGATGGCTGCTTCCAGCATGTGCAATTATTAGGCGCTGTCCTTTGCTGCTTGGTACTAGTCTCTTAGTTGTCCCATCAGATGATTGCCATTCTCGTTCATTACTGTGGTGCGCATTGATCCAAGTTTCATCTAAATACACAAAATCATAACAATCTCTTCTCATTTCTCTGACCTCGCGTAAATATTTGCTTCTCATTGCAACTTTATGAGGCTTCTCACAAATAAGGTTTCTACCACCAACATATTTTCTAAAATTGAATCCCAAACTCCTAATAGTCCTCCATGGCGTAGATTTGGAAATATCAATGTCATTATTCTTTCTTAACCAAATTTTCAATTTCCTTTAAGTCACTGCCTCATTATTGAGAAACATATTGCAAATTTCTCTGCGGATCAATTCTCTGTCAAAATTATCCACCACTCTTGGCCTATTTTTCGTGTGTAAAACACTGGAATTATAAATTTCAGATGTCGCTATCCAGCGGTGCAATGATCGTTTGCTTATTCCCCAAGGCGTGAATAGTCCTCTTTTGTGGGTTTGAAATAGAATGATATAGTTTTCCTCGAGTAGCTTCATTGCAGAAATACTTTAAAATCCTATTTGTGATTTGCTGTAATGTCATAACATGTACTCGCAGACTCATTTTTCTTACTTAGCCACACAATACTTTTTGTAGACACGCCACTGATTGACAATGTGTGCGTAAAACCGGAAATAGCCTAAACTGTTTTATGTTCAAGAAGTGCAATTTCACGCAAAAATCATGCCAATTGCTTGATAAACCAAAAATGTGCAAATGAGGTCGCATAATTTACTGTAGACATTTCAATGTGTGTGTGTGTGATGTGTGCTGGCAAGTATGATTTTATATTATATCGCAAAGAAACAAAAATTGAAACCAATGGCCGCATTTTAATGAAAAATTTTATTCATAGGGTCTATACCATTTCAAATTCCCACACAAAATTTCACTTATATGCGTTATATATTCGCTGAGATATAGCATTTTGAAGTTGGGCAAAGCTAGTGAAACGTGCTATAACAGCAAAGTCCAGCTCCTGGCTTTCTTGTGGCGGCCCCGTTTAACAAACAGAAGGGGCGAAGAGCAGGTCTCTGGCGCTCTGAAACCAGAATGCTTCGAGTAGATAAAGCTCGTAAGCCTTGGATGGCAGTTTATCTAGAAGAAGGAAAACTGATTTCAAACCACCTGCTGCCTTGCAGGTAGGATGGGAACAGTCAAAGGCTAAGTAAGGCGACCCCACAGAAATTCCAGTTGAAATCGGATACACTGGGCCACAGGCTTAACGAAACAGTACAACGTACTTCGCTTATCGATGACGTTTGGAATGATGACGTCATGAATACCGTATACATTTCAACAGATATTTGTTGACAATCATATACACGCAGAGGTCAATACTGTATACTGATATTTATTAGAATACACACCTACACACTACGACAGATTAATAATGCGTGATTTTCTACAAATATCTATTAACACACACATTCACAGAGAGGCTAATAGGCACAATGTTTAATTTTCTATAAAAATATATTACCACACACTTACTTACTCAGGAAGCCGCGGTAGCATAGTGGTTAGTGCACTGGCTTCCTAGCGCAGTGGTCTATGGTTCGATCCCCAGATGAGGCGGGAGTTTTTTAGGCCACAAACGGCTCCTGGGTCGACCCAGCCCCAAATGGGTACCAGAGCAACTCTGGGAAGGTTAAGGCGGCCGGCGTGATGCCGACCACATCACCCCTCGTGTGCCGACGGTCAAGATAATATGGGCCTAACACCATATTCCCAATATGCCTCAATGGGCGTGTAACGGGTTCCTTTACCTTTTACTTACTCACACAGCTTAGGAATCATAAGCCGAACCCTAAACCTAATCCTAACGACGTCTGGTGACATGTGGATGGAGTCGAAGAACATGGCCCACTATACTTCATTTCAAACTTTATTAACAGACGTGCACACTCAGACTTACCAATGCTGTATAAATATTTACAAATATTTATTACCACTCACACACACAGAGAGGTCAGTACTGTTTATTTTTCTACACACATCTATTAACACACACCTACACACTCAGACAGGTCAATACTGTATAATTTTCTACAATTATTTATTAACCTTAATAACCTAAGCTCACCTCATCACGCGCGATGCAGATAAAACGGAAATAGCCAGTGAAGAAAACAAGACTCAATGAATGCGATAGGTGAAATAAGGTCACTTCAGTTTTAACGAATTAGCACAGTGCTGCCTTAAAAAATAAAACTTAAAAAACATAAAACCAGTTAGGTCAAAAGTCAAAGTTCATCAGTAGAATATCTTGCAGTACGAAATTAGCTTCACAAAAACCGAGTTAATTGTTGCCTCTATTGTGTCGTGTGTAGGAAGTGACCGATGCTTATTTTTTTATTTTTTTTTTATAGTTGGGGAAATGGGCCTAGAAAACAAAAAAACTTGGCATAAGAAACTTGCACGGTCAACTAAAGATTGGCGCGTTAATGAGAGCTTGACATTGCTTTGGTAGTAGTGGCTAAACTACGAACCTCAATCCATCGCTAGCGCGACTTTGCGTATTGGCCTTACTGCAAGACGACCTTATGTTGGGCCAAACTTGACTCACAGACATCGTCAGCAGCGCCTGCAATGGGCAGAGCAACATGTCAGATGGACTAGACTGCAGTGGAATGCTGTCCTATTCACAGACGAGAGCAGATTCAACATATCCTTTGCTGATGGACGTATGCGGATTTGGCGACGGTGTGGAGAGCGCTTTGCAGATTGCTGTGTTCGTCAGCACAACCGATTTGGAGGTGGCAGTATTCACATTTGGGGAGGATTCAGTTTTCACCATCGCTTGCCTCTTCACGTCTTCCGTGGAAATGTTAATGCTGTGACATATCGAGATGAGGTTCTGGATGCATTGGTTGCTCCTGCGTTCACAAATTATCCAGACTTGCAGCTTCCCCATCAGGATAACGCACGTGCGCACACCGCATGCATTACGCAGCAATATCTACAGCAGCAGAACATTGTGACGATTGATTGGCCTGCCCTATCACCAGACATGTCCCCTATAGAACATCTGTGGGACGAGTTTGGACGCAGAGTCTATAGGCAAGGTTCTCCAGCTAATCTGCAACAGCTCGAAGCTGCTCTTACACGTGAATGGGACTTGATTCCCCGGAATTTCCTTCAGAGACTTGTGCGTTCCATGCGGAGCCGCTGCCAAGCTTGTTTGCAAGCACACGGTGGACATACCAGATACTGAGGATAGTGTGAATGAATTTTTTTATTGGTTGCATTTTTTGTTTTCTCCCTTGCCTGCACAGAATGCAATGAATTTCATAACAATCAAATGTACAAATTAATGACCAGCATGGATTCATAGGAAAATGAATAAAGATTCCAAATATGTAAACTTATAAACACTTATATTTACATTTCACACTCTGTTCCTGGATTATACAGGTGGTGCGTTTTTAATGTGCTTCAGTATATTAGGCGTATGTGCAAATATAAAATGCAGCGTGATCTAAAAACATCGTCTCATCTTATCTATTCCTTTTAGCCATTACTGTCTATTGGAACGCGCCCCCGAAACGATGTTATGATGGGCACGAGGTTGGACGTTTGGATAAAGAGGTCAAGCTGTTGCTCATGAAGCATGCCTCTGCTGGAACAGCGTAGCCGATAGAGTCTGGCACCAGAACATATATAAACATTTAGATGCTATACATCATGTCCTTCTACTGTTTTGAAATTACCTCTAGACAGGAGGATTCCTCTGCTCCGTACCAGTTCTGAGTTGGCTGTTGAATGCCAGCCGACGTGGGCGCCTTCCCGAGGCGACACCACAAAGCTGGGGCAGTCCAAGGGAAAGTTGCGGCCTCGCCCAGCCCGGGTCCATCCCAGTCCTGCTTCGTACCCCAGCCCGACTGATCCAGCCCTCAGGGCCAATTCTTTTCCCAGAGTTACGGATCCAATTTGCCGACTTCCCTTACCAACATTGTTCTATCGACTAGAGGCTGTGCACCTCGAAGACCTGCTGCGGATATGGGTACGGCCTGGCATGAAAATCACACACGGAACCCTTCTTCACTTCAAAGTTCTTGTAAGATACTTGACTCTTTATAGCACAACATTGATCTTCTGCCAAGACTTAGGTTTGCATAGATACCTTAAAAGCTTTGAATGTATAACGTATTTGTAAACCATTATTATTTACCTCAAAAATTATAATAAGCAGAAGAATAACCAAACAGCTTTTACTGTACTTACCCTCACCCTTTTTACAGATTTGTGCTCATTTTTCAGTCTGCAGTGAAGTGCATTCAATATTACCTAGTGACGTTTTTAACTGATCTTGAAGGTGACTAACTGGCACGGATTAAGGACTACTACTGGTCATGAAATAAGACAGCTGCTATGATAGCTTGGCGCTCTCTCTGACTAACCTCTACACCCCAAGGTAGAAGAGGAACAACTAAGTAAAAAAGAAGTTTTTGGCTGTGCCTGTAATATTATGTACCTTTTACACATTAAACTACCGAATTGAAAAACACACTGTGGCCGAATTAAATTTTTTTCCCATTTTCATCCTGTAGGTGTTTGCACAAAGTAAGCTGTAGTTTTTGTAATTGTTTACAGATTTTTATGAATTACACGTCATTTTAAAGATAAATGAATGTACTATTACAATAAGCACCGTTTGTAACTCTAATAGAGGTTGTTGCTATTTAACGGCCCTCAGATAGCCGAGGACTTGCAATATTTTCAGAATTATAACTGCTTGCGCCCCATCTCTATCAAAATCACAGTTTCAATCAATGTGCACACCGTTTTCACTCTTGTCCTCGTCGCTAGATCTATCAGTCAATTGTTGAAACACGTTTCAATCCTATTCAGCCGTTAGACGAGATGTACACGCATTTTTTGTAGTCCTATCACTAGTTGCCACGGTAAACAGTTTTGCACGATTTGGTAACTAACCCAAAACGCTGAAAAATATGAACATAATATCAATTTTCCAGTGTTCTACAACAACCATGCTTTGGGAATTTGTTTTCCGGTGGCAACTTAAAATCTTGAACCAGATCAGAAAGTGTTTCAGTTCATTTTTCATTCATTTTATTACTAAAATTAGATTGGCGCTCTGAGCGGCTTGCGGTCCAAATGTGTTTATTTTGTGAGCCGCTGACAGCGGCTTGCGCTAGTTAATGTTAACTGTTCCAGTAATATTGCGTCCATGGCAGATGTCAAAAGAACCGTCGAAATACACAGCTTAGGTTCAAAGATGCGCACAGGACAGACAAGAAAGCACTGGACACAAATCCAGCATCTTGGGAAGACGAAGCTGCCGATCCCATTAGGTGGAGATGCTCCCTAGGACGCCACCTCAGATTGGGCGAAAAGAAGCTCTTAAAACAAGCAAAAGAGAAAAGAACACGTTGTAAGGAACACACGACAAAATGCAGCTGGGGCTCATCACTTCAAGGGCGCATGATCCATACAGTCAGTGATGACTGGATGAGGCTACTATATACTATAATATTATGCCCCCATCGTCAATGTAACCAAAATCTTGCTGATCATATTTTAATGTACCCAGCAACAGAGGCGTCCCTAAAGTACTTTAAGATCCGGGGCAGATCCTACCTTCCGCCCCCCCCCCCCCCCCCCCCCCCGCTCATAAAGAAACACACTCGCAAGTACATTTTTAACGGTAAACACAATCATAATAGTGTCCGATGTCACCCTCTTCCTGGCTGTCATCCAGGGCGGACCGCCCCCCCCCACCTTTAATGCGCCACTGCACGGGAGGGGAGACTTCTCGAGCTGGGTGGTCAAGCCTAACTGAATACCAGTGGTATGTGATACGATAACAGGAAGTGGCCAGTTTATCTTGGACACAACAAACTTTCATTTCAAATGCATGCTGTTACCCCCCCCCCCCCCCAAAAAAAAAGGGGGGGGTAAAAAAGTTTGTCATGAAACCCAAGAAAGGGGATGGGCAAAATCCACCTCTTGTCCTACCCCCTACCCTAGAAAGCCCACGAATTAAAAATAATAAATAATGATAAAAACTTAGATCTGTGATGGCACTATTTTTTTTCAACAGTTTTAATGACATAAGAGCTGAGTTTGTTCCTGTACTGGTTGTCCAGAGATAATGTGCTGTTTGCTGCAAAAAAAAGTGAGAAGTTACTTGTCATGTTCATATGGCAAAAGAAAATTACAATAATGGTGCACAGTTCACTGATAATCATTTCCTAGACAAATATCATATCTTTTTATTGTCAAACTCATCTTACTTACTACAACCTTGCAAGTTACTGTAATGAGAATGATATGTAGCACTGTAAAAGAATTAAACTTTGCCTCCTTCTGGCAAAGCATGCCACATTCAACCTAGACATTGGTCCGTAGGTTATATTAGGGCACATGTCTAAATATTTAAGATTCTGAGGTCAGGAATAAGTAGCATTTGTTTCAGGAAGTGACTATACTCATGAAAACAGTGGATTTGTAAATACAAATAAGATGGTTCAGAAATGAGTTTCAGTAGAGGTAGGATTGTTAGTGCATCTGACTGGCAGAGTGGTTAGAGCGCTTGCCTCTCATAGCACCTGACTCTTCTTGAGTTAGGAAGGCAAATGCAATAAGGAAACAGAATTGGTCACCCCACCTCTCGAAGCTGGACCTAGTATAGCAAAGTTTCAAATACTTCATTCCTACAGCAGTATCTGCTCCATAGCAGATACTTTTAGCAGACTACCTTTTAGGATTGTTAAAAACAGGAATATTTAGACAAATACGCAGGGACCCCAAAAAAAAAAAAGAAATGAGTACAGCCTTATTCAACAGATGCCTAGGCATAACTCTGGACCAACATCTGAACTGGAATAAATACATAGGTAAACTGATAAAGAAGTGAATTTGTGTGATGGTATTGCCTCCCCTGCTTTGCAGTAGTGGTCCAACAGTGGCCAAAACTCAAGAGTATCTAATATTGGCTTCAAAGCTATCTACCTTCACACAAGATTACTCTTGGCAGAGATGTAGATAGAAGGGTGATGACACTTCTTTTACAAAGGGAGGCTTCATAAGATATTCAGAATAAGCGAGAATACTGCTTTGGCTGAGTATGTTAACTCTGTAATTCTGCTGACGCTTTTGTGAAGGATTTAAGCACTTCTTAAGTTCAGCTCGTTTAAGCCCCCACCCCTGATTTACTCAGTGGAATTCTATTATTTTAGTATAGCTCTGTTAAGAGTGTGTGTAGTAATTTGACTGAGACAAACATGCAGTAACTTTAAGATGATTAAATCGAAGTTAAATTTGTAACATTACAAATAACAAAATTTAATGATCACTTTAGGTTTTAACAGTTGGAAAATAATTTGAATAGTTATGGATCCAGAAAATTATCATCACAGTCTTTAGGGAATGTGAGATATTACAAGAAGTTCAAGTGGCAGCATATATTTGAACTTAGCTGCCAATGACAGTTCTGCTCCTTCATATGGGTTGGTTCTTTTCACTCTGCTCACGCTCGTCCCTGATCAAGGATGTCGGGGGTAGCTCATTTCCCAGAAATGTCAAGGAGAGTCTACAACGTGGGTCCTTCGTCTTAAAGCTTGTTCCAGAGATAGTACTCTCTGCTGGTACCACCAATAACTATGGTAAAAGAATAGAACAAAACGCTCTTCTGAGTATGGCGTTTTCCACCCCATAGTTATGGGTTCCTATCTTCCATACCACCATCCCAATTACTCAGACTTTACCCTCGAGCGTGAAATTTAGTGAAATAAAACTGCAAAATGGTCAGCCTATATTCCTATCTTCCCACGCATTGTTGTTATGAATCTAATCATTTCAAATCATGCAGATAGGGTGTGATGATTTCAAAAATATTTCACGTGAAATAAGGTGCGTGGAGCAAAAATTCACGTATTACCATATATGGACATCTGGGGCCTTGCATACACTCTTGCAAACACATTTGTAGACTCATATTGTCTCCAATGTAATAAATCCATGATTACTTTTAACCAAGTGACGGGAAGTGATTATTTCATCTTTGGCTGCCCAGAATATGTCACCCAGACAGTAATCTCGTTATCTGTCGTATCAGTACGCAAAACTCCGTGTCTGCCCATCTGGGTTACCAAACGAGTCATCTTATCAGCGGTTCAATCTAAACATGCCTGCGACTATCTTATCTCAGTTGCTCACCACAAGCTAGGATGACCGGGTAACAAACAGGTGACATCACAGAGAGGAGTGTCAACAAATGTTTGCACCTACAAAATATTTGCCACACAAGCAGAAAAAGAAGTGCTGACCACGGAAAAAGAAGTAAATAAGCAGTACTTCACTTAAAATGAGTACGGCCTTAGTGAATGATAGATCTAGAAGTGGGCGCACCAGATTCATTCCGTGACAATTTGATTAACTCTTTAAGTCCCAATCAACTTTATAAAGGCTCAGGGGTTAGACGCGCATGGCCCAATCGACTTTAAAAAGCCTTTAGTATATGTGCCTCTGTTTGAGACTGTTTCTAATTATAACTACCCACAAAGTCATTTCCGACTGCAAGTACATTCTTTTAAATACCGCACGTGTTTAAGAGTGAACGTGTTTCTGTTTTGAGATATTTATTTTAGATTTTTAAAGCGATTTTTTTTAAAGCGCATATCCTCCATTTTACCTTGAATAACTAATCATTTTTTTAAAGCGCATATCCTCCATTTTACCTTGAATAACTAATCATTTTTCAATGAAAGCTTTTATACTTGTAGCACAAGAGTAAAGTACATCCAATTACCTTCAGTTTCATATACAACAACAAAGTTATTTATGCATATGAACATTTTAAAAAATTATTTCCAAACAACAACAATAAAAAACGCACTGGGGTGGCCATTTTTGCTTGGGCCAAACCCACTTTTTTGCTTGGGACTGAAAGAGTTAAATAACATAGTACGGCACAGGACAGGAAGACTTGGCAGACGTTTGTTGAAGGGCTATGCTTCTTGAGAAATAGAAGGGTGATGATGATGGTTTTCAGCTTTGTCAGAAATCTACTGACAGGAACATCCTTATAAAATATGTGTACTTTCCATGGTTCTCTTGGGACATAATGAAATAACCAGTCTACTATCTCTTGGCCAATGAGATAAGAGATAACTAATATGAGGATGTGAATGTGGCTGGCAACTTCAACAAACAAAACAATTTGCTATAGAAACTATCAGTTGAACAACATAGGGGCTTAGATGCAGGTTTAAGCCTGAGGACCAGTCCAGCTGCTGTGATGACGCCATGCTTCATAAAGAGTGAAAAATGAAATGAATAACTGATGCATTCGAAATGGTGGAAATATATGGAGGTATTAGTAAACCAATAAGACTTCTTGCTTTTGTTTAACTTAGGGCTTCTGAGCTTCTCGCTATTTCGCAGACACTACCAAGTTGAAGACTCCTTGGTATTATCTACACTGTAGATCTATATTCCTGTGGCTTTACTGCCACTCCAAAATGTGTTGAGTTGAAGTCATGAGCTCCACTTTCTCCATGCTTGGCTTGCATTTAAAGGATCGTCCCATCTGGTACCTATCACTGGGTACATAGTGAGTTCCTCCTGCATGCAGTCAACCAGGTCAAAGTCAAAGAGTTACATCTGGGGCTCAAGTGACTTCTCCAAGCCTAGTGTGCAATGCTGGGTTCTCAGCAAGTTTCATCACAAGGGGTAATCCCTGGAATTGTGTGGATGATTTCAAGAGTCAATGAGGGTGTAATTAGCCTCAAAGACAGAGAATCACTTCCACATGTATAAATAGCATTGTGCATAGCTGGTGGTCAATCATATAAGCATGACTCTAGATATGCCTCCATGCATACCAATAACTTTTAAAACAAATCAGTTAATAACTGTAATACATATGTATTAGTTCTCCTTCCTTGGGAACTCCAAAATTGAACATGAGTAAACAAATGTAGCATTGCAGAACATTGATCCATTTTCACAGCTGAGACATTGGCAATATTAAAGGCACTAGTTACTGTTTCAGTGAGTTCTCCCCAGAAATTGAAATTTCATTCCCTCTTGTGTTTCTCTCCTTCTCACATACTTACTCGCTCACTATTATTTCATAAACAGAACACAAACAGGCAACATACACATGATTATAAACTATATCATAAATAACCCTGATTATAATTTTGTTGTCACCTGAAAAATGGCAAATATAATATATGCCACAGAGCAAAAAAGTCATGTGTCAGTTAATGACACTATCTTATCAAACAACCAATAAAATTCAGTTACTATTTCAATTAAAGAAAAATGAATCAACAAAGTCAGCAGGAATTCATAAGTACAGACACATGGTAAATCAATCGAAACTAGTGCTTTCATTTATTCACCCATATGACAAATCAGTCACTCATAATGTCACTTAAATGTAAATTAATTAATAATACAGTATAGACAATTTTGTAAAAATACTGAAAACACTTTCTAGCACTCACTCTGTGTATGAATTCTTCATCTACAAAATTACAGCATAACAATTTACTGTACAGAAAAGTGAAAGAAATCTGTAACAAATCATCATCAGCTGCTATCTCCAAAAGGAAGGTTGGTGTGCAGTCCAATGTCTTCTGTCTCTTGTCTTGATGGTGCACTTTGATAGACTCTTTCCCATCCATCTCTTGATGTTATCTTTCCACTTATATACTGTCTTCCTCTCGCACATTTGCTGTCTACCCTGCCTTCTATTATGTTCTTCAGCAAGGTGTTATATCATTTTATATGGCTAAAATATTTTAGCTGTCTAATCTTGATCTCCTTCATTAATTATTTTTTCATTCCTAAGTTTTCTAAGTCCTCTTTATGTGTTTTCTTCTCTTTCCATGAGACACACCACATTCTTCTTTATATCCACATCTCAAAGGCCTCAATTCTTTCTTCCAATTGCTTGTTAATTGTCCATGTTTCTACACATACAGTAATGAAGAATATATATAAAAACTGATGATTCTCAGTTTTAATTTGTGAGTTAATGGTTTAGATGTCAGTATTTGTGAGTTAATGGTTTAGATGTCAGTATTTGTGAGTTAATGGTTTAGATGTCAGTATTTGTGAGTTAATGGTTTAGATGTCAGTATTTGTGAGTTAATGGTTTAGATGTCAGTATTTGTGAGTTAATGGTTTAGATGTCAGTATTTGTGAGTTAATGGTTTAGATGTCAATATTTGTGAGTTAATGGTTTAGATGTCAGTATTTGTGAGTTAATGGTTTAGATGTCAGTATTTGTGAGTTAATGGTTTAGATGTCAGTATTTGTGAGTTAATGGTTTAGATGTCAGTATTTGTCTCATGCTGTTGATAAAAAAAAACCAACATGAAAAGGAATGATTTAAATTCTGATAGGTTAAGTACATGTACTTATGACACAATTTATGGTTGTCAGTACATTAGACACCTTGTGCTTTCAAAAAAATTAAATTAACCTGCTTTTCAAGATTTATACATGATGTACATTATGAGGATACCTTACAATGTGCAATAAATGTGCAAATAGGACTTCCATTCACTTTGTGATTTCCGTTTCCTGTTCTAACAACAGAATATCAAGTTAGTTTTACCATCTTTTCTGGGATCTCACTCATTATTTCACTTCTCATACCCATCTTTTCTAGGATCTCACTCATTATTTCACTTCTCATACCCATCTTTTCTGGGATCTCACTCATTATTTCACTTCTCATACCCATCTTTTCTAGGATCTCACTCATTATTTCACTTCTCATACCCATCTTTTCTAGGATCTCACTCATTATTTCACTTCTCATACCCATCTTTTCTAGGATCTCACTCATTATTTCACTTCTCATATCCATCTTTTCTAGGATCTCTTTATTTGTTCTTTTCTCTTTCCATGAGATGTGCCCCACTTGTACAAATACGATCTTTCAAAGCCCAGGTACTGCCACTTGATATAAAATAAGTTACATGCCATTAAACTGATGTACAGCAGAAATAATTTATTTAATTCTCACATCTTGGTTTTGAGTTCAGATCACTCATATCTGAATGCCAACTTTTTTACTCTATCTATTTATGAAAAAGAAAGTGTTGAGCAGACAGAGTGGTCAGAGTGCTTGCTTCTCAAGGAAAAGTTAGCAGGTTTTTTTTTTCTTCTTCTTCTTCTTCATACACTCTCAGACGTGCACTTGAATGTTCTCAAAAAAGCAGTAGTCAGTTTGAGGCTATTTGAATCCCCGTAAAGCTTTTCCACGAAAGGAACTGGCGTCGGCCATATGCGCTTTCTCTGTACCATACAAGTATAAGGGGCAACTCTGAAGCAGATGTTCAGCAGTCATTTTATCAGTGCCACAGTTACACTGATCGGTAGTTCCTATCTTTAGCTTGTTGAATAGATGGTCTGAATAGTTAGCAGGTTTGAAACCAAGTAGCATCATGCTCCAGTCTATCCAGCTTTAAATGGGTACCTGACTCTGCTCTTGAATTAGGGAAGGCAAATGCAGTCAGGAAGGGAACTGGTCACCTCACATCATAAAGCTGAGATCTATATATGGGGGTTTTTAAACATGTCACTCATTTTTAAGACAATGCAAATTCAGATATTAAACCTAGTCTAAGTGTTTTTGTCACGTCATACACGTAAGGATGATCTGTTCACATTATATGTAAAAAGTAAGGTAACAGCAATGTAAGTGCAGTTAATTAGTAGAATTACTTGTTGTTTTCATATACATTTTTAGTTTTTTTCAAAATTGTCATTAAATGATAAATTATTTATAATTTTACCAAAAAAGAACAAAGAAAATGTGAATCAGTTAGTATAATACTTAAAAAAACTATTTGAGCAATATGAATATTTAAACAATGTAAATTACCTTCAGTCTTGATAATCAGACAATTAAAAGAAAAATCACCAAAACAACTATGAACTTGAGGAAGATGATTTACACAACGTCAGATCAACCAAAAGATGAATAAAATATACACCTGTATGTACACCATTTAATAGACAAAAACACACATTAAAATAACTAGAATAAACCAAAATTCAGTTTCAAAGTCAGCAGTTCAGTAAGATAACCACAGAGATTATCATTTCAGAGAAAAATAATACTAATGTTGATATATTTCTCTAATGCTGACACAATTACCTCCTTGTGAAACTCTTGTGTGAGCATACTTTATTCCAGCAGTGCTTTTTCAGGACTAGCCCTTTTTAGCTCTACACCGTGTTTGCTTTTACAAACTAGTAGCCGTTTTCAGGGCTTAGTATTTATCAGCACTACACCTGAGTTGATAGAGTTTAACTAATTTTTGAACTGCTATTGCACTCTGTTAAAACTGATGGAAATTGGTCTAGGCTGAAAGGAATGTGTCTTGCCACCAAGGAAACAAAAAACAAAAACCTCAGTGAAACAACAACAAAAACAGTATGGCCTTCATGCCACTTCTACAAGTTAACACGAGCATATATACTGTATTCTCAGCTTCATAACTTTCACACCAAATTAGCATCTTTGGCCATTCCATAGAAAACTGACTCTTTGTTGTCCAGCAATGCTGCAGGAGCATCAAACTCTTTAATCTGTCCCTGATCCAAAACCATTATCCTGTGAAAAAGAAAACATTAACTTACATTTCAGATATCCAATCAAGAATGCACACATATTCAAATTTTATTACAATCAATCAATCAAAGTCTCTGGCTGTGTAAAGAGCATATGTCAGCAGATGACACTAAGTAATAGGCCTTGAGACATGGTAATCCCATGTACTTTTCAATCAAACTCCATTTCCTCTAGCAACTGCCATTACATCATTTTTTGAAATTTTATATCTCACTTTACACATTCAGATTAGCTCACTCTTTCTTTTCTATGCTGTTGTCATGAAGGCCATGTAAGAAACTTGCGAGAATGCAGTAGACCTGATATAACAGAAGAGATATTACTGACAAATACTTACCTATACACCAGAGGATGCTCCATTCTAATAGCTTGGATACCTTCACATGTCGGCATAGAAGGAAATGAAAAGGCAGACAAAGAAGCTAAGAAAAGTAGAAATAAAAGAAACCAAATAAATGTGGCGATGAGTAAAACAGAGATCAAAAACTTAATTAAAAGAATAATAACTGAGGAATGGACAGTAGAGTGGGATGGAAGCCTGAAGGGCAGACATGCATATAAGGCGTTCAAGACTCCAGCGAGAACGTGTCAGGTATCTAGAGAACTTAAACTTCCTAGCAATAAGAAACTTCTTAGACTGCAACTAGGAATTGGATATTTTAGAACAGAAGAACCTTACTGTGCAGTGTGTCTAGAAAAAAATAATATAGAGCATTTTCTACTAAAATGAAGGAAGTGTGAACAACAGAGAAAACCAATATTAGATTATTTACAGGTGTAAATTTATTCATCCATAACTGTGGAACAGGTGTTGAGAATAGATAGAGAATTACACAATAGAGTAAAACAGTATATAACAAGAACTAAAATTAATATATAAGGATCAATGATGGTGTGAGGAAAATGGGTAGTCTGATGGAGTGCTCGTGTGGATGATGGCAGATAGTTGGTGGATGTAATCTCGGACACCTCCAGGCTTTCTCACCCCCTTCCACCTTGTTAACAGCAGAGCAGTTGTGTGAGACTTTACTTTGTTAATTTTGTTTGTTTGTTTTTCTTGTTTGTACCTTGTATTCGTTTGTTCTTTTTAAATTTTTATTGTTTGTTTGTTTCTTGAAAAGGGGGTCTCACTTAGAAATACATTCACGCTATTTTGGTTTTGATTAACTATATTTGGACTGAGTGGAGAGCAGAAGAAAATACTTTATTTGGATATCAGAAATCAGATTTTACTGACTTGAATTTATTACACTATATATCCTAATTACGCTCGTATAACCCATCAAGAGTTGAACGACTTAAGTTTTAAAAAAAAAAAAGCCATGTAATTATAATGTAGGCTGTGCTTTTGCTGTGTCTTAGTAAGACATTCATTACAGTTGCTTACTTTCCATTCACATCTTTATGACTGCGTCCTTCATGCATTTATTACCTGCCTCTCATTACTGTACATGTACTCTAGTATTTCTGCTATGGACAAAAACAGATATTGTTCATTTAGCCTGTATGCTAACTTGCTACACAGATGTTATTCCTGTAATCTTTGTCACAATTACATCAAAATAGCAATGAAAAATTCACACTGTATTATATTTGACTAAATGTTAACTTTATATTTCAAAGAAAAGATTGTGTTCCTATCTCATGCAGTTCACAATCAAAGTGAATTTTTGAAAGCTAGCTCGTGAGTTTTAACTCAGAAAGAGGAGAAACTACCTTTAATCCTGGGGATACTAGGTTTTTAAATGCCAGTTAGACAGGACTCGTCTGAAATATGTCCAGCTTCAAAATTCTTTCTCTTTTCACCCTCCATCACCTAGAGATCTACTAAAACACCCCCTGTAATCTGCCAGCAGATCAGGATCTACCTAATGCCAACCCCTGGTCTATGGGATATGCATGATGCGGCCCCCAATCTAGTCCATACTGGCAACAGCTGTATTTAATTTCTTTTGCTGGCATTCCTCATAAATTATTGATTAATTCTTTTCGGTGTTGTATTTTCCTTGCTTTATTATTGCTCTTCATCTGTGTTAATATATATTACATGTTTGCAGTGTCTATAGTATTTTTCTTTAACATGTCTATATTTCTTGTCCTTGTTGCTTGTTTGTAACGGTGGCTGATGAAGATGAAACCTGAAACGTCCCTTGTTTCCCATCTACCGTTAATTTGTAAAACTAATTCAATGCCATTTTATTTGTTAATATATATATTCATTCCTCATAACAACAATAGTATATTGCAGACATAGTTTGTTCTCTTACCTGTCATAATCCATGATTGTGTTCAGCCTGTGAGCTATTGTCAGCACTGTGCATTCTTTAAATTCAGTTCTGATTGTTTTCTGAATGAGGTCATCTGTCTCCATGTCAACAGCTGCTGTAGCTTCATCTAGCACAAGAATTTTGGTCTTACGCAGCAAAGATCTGGCAAGACATACCAGCTGCCTCTGACCAACACTGAAGATGAAGTGCAAATGTGAATACTATAATTGATTTCAGATGTCAAATACATTCATACCTGCCCAAAGTTTTTTTTTAATGATCATGACATTTATGCCAATATCCACACCAGGATTAACTCTTTCCACCTCTTGTGCCATTTCGTGCGCAATGATATAGGACATTGTTGTCCATAACTTTGCTGTTGTTATTTTTTTTTTTTTTTTTTCAGCCATCTAGTCATGCCATCCCAGATCTACAAAGTTTTCTGAGACCCTTCAATCTAAAAACAGAGCCAATGAATTTTGTCTGGTGATTATTTCTAAAAACATGACAAACTGAGTTTTGTTTAAAGAAACTTTCTATAAAACACAACCACTGAATTTTATGTACAGATTCTTTCTAAAAACATGGCCAATTAAATTTATCTAGAAGTTATTTCTAAACACATGGCCAATGAATTTTATTTTGAGGTTCTTTCTAAAAACATGGCCAATCAATTTTATTTAGAAGTTTTTTTCTAAAAACATCATGGCCAATTCATTTTTATTCTACAGATTTTTTCTAAAAACATGACCACTCAAGAGACAGCCAGTGAATTTTGGCTACTTCTTTCAGTTTTATTCTTGACACAACAAGTTCCTCTAATATTTCCTAATGTTATTTCTTAGCTGTCCATAGTATACATAATATTCTGCAAAATCACATTCCTGTCACTGCAATCCTTTGTAACATTTCTTTTTTTTAAATGTTCAAGGATTAAAAAAAACAAAACATAAAACAGCATGCATTCTGTATAACGCTAAAAGACTCTCCCATCTTCTGTTTTCTCCCTCACATTCAGTACTAAACATAATAAACAGGGATAATAAAGCATTCAACAGAACATGATGCTTCAACAAACTTCTATTTCTAGGTTACAGAATGAAGCAAGGAGTGCCTTCTTCCATGCCTTTCTGGAATTTCTTCACAGCATACTGACAAAGCCATCACATGCAAATGACACATCTTTGTAAAAAACCACAAAAATATTTATAGAATGTGTGATTCCCAAATACACACATTGGGATTCTCGCCAGTGGTATGGAGTTCATGCACTGTGCTGAGATCCTCCTTGTGTGATCTAAGGGAGGAAATTGGATCACTGATGGAGCTGACTGATGGTCCTAAAAAAAAAAACAACCAAACATCTTAAAAAAAGTCAGAAGAGACAGCAAATACAGTTACAGAAGCACAAGAACTCTCATGTTCCTTCACTCTTCCTCTTTACTTCATCTCCTCACCTGAGGTTCTGTCCTCCCTCACCACATTCATGGTTCAATCCTCCAGGGACCTCCTCCACAAAGGTTTTCAAGTGTGCATGTTCAAGAGCTCTCCATATCATGTCGTCAGTATAGAGGTCAAAAGGGTCAAGGTTCATTCTCAAAGTACCAGAAAATAATACTGGATCCTATATCAAAGTAGAATCAAAGCATATAACTATTAACATCTGCATTTTTCAAATGGTGAGAGGTAGGCTACGGGTGGTAAATGAAGATACATGGAAACTACAGTTTTTAAGTCAAGTTCTTTTTCTTCTTTCAAAGTACTTGTAACTCTTTCTATTCCATGTACCATTTGGCATGCCACATTATGGTATGTTCATCTCCCTAGGTCTGTTTCTTCTTCTTCATCAACATCATCCTCATCATCTTCATCATCACCATCAGCATCATTATCCTCATCATCACCATCATCATCCTCATCATCACCATTATCCTCATCACCATCACCATTCTTATCATCACCATTGAACCCTCTGTGGATGGGAAGGAGCTATGATGCTGATTAGCTTCTGACCGGGTTGGTAGGAAAGTCCACAGACACCCCAGCATTACAGTGCCAAAGGGCTTTGTTCCCATGGCCGCTGGATCCCTCAACAACAACAAAAAATCATTACCATCATCATCCTCACTATCACCACCATCATCATTCTCGTCATCACCATTGGCATCATCATCATCAACCTCATATCCATCAGCATCATCATCACTATCAGCATCATCATCACCATTATCATCCTCATCACCATCATCATCCTCATCATCACCATTACCATCATCATTCTCATCATCACCATCATCATTACCATGATCATCAACCTCATATCCATCAGCATCATCATTATCACCATCACCATCCTCATCATCACTATTATCATCATCACCATCTCTTCAGCTCCCCACGGAGCATAGCACTTCAACAAATTCACATCATGTCCTCCCGTCCCATGCCATCAGGTCAAGGTCTTTTTGTGCCTTCCTTATCCCTTTCATTTCTGTCTCCAATTCTCATCTCCTTGTTGTTTGGTCTCCCTCTCCCTCTTTTACTCTGGGGATTCTCAAACAAAAGCCACCTTGAAAGGCTATTAACAGGTTTCCTCAGTGTGTGCCCTATCCACCTGCATTTTCTTTTAATTTCTGATTTCACTGGCTATTTTTCTAGTTTGCCTTAACCTGACATGAAAGAAAACAAAATTATTTTTTTGTATTTATAAGACTTACAGCACCTCAAAATGTTCTTCAGCCATCTACAATAACATTACGTTATTTTAAGATGTATCATCATAAGTATATGTATCTTATACTGCTTGCCTGGTTCTTGTGATCAGATCAACATTCGTGATCTTTTCATACCACTTTGATCCTTCTATTCTATGCAAGCTCTCATTTATGAAAGTTTGTAACTTCATTGTTGTGTTTTTGTTCTCTATGTTTCACAGCTTTACAGTAGGACTGATTTTACATTTGAATTGAAGATTTTGATTTATTTTCATTGGTTTTGTCAAATCAAAAGCAAACTGAGGTTTATCATTAAAATATGTTTCTTGATAACACTATCTATAAATATGTTTCTTGATAACACTATCATTAAAATATGTTTCTTGATAACACTATCTATAAATATGTTTCTTGATAACACTATCATTAAAATATGTTTCTTGATAACACTATCTATAAATATGTTTCTTGAAAACACTGGTTCCATTATAGTCCTGATCCTTTCTTGATAAACAAAAAAAAAGACCAACAGAGAAGTACTGCACTCACTAAACATAGAGGAAAATTGGCTCCTAAATACCATCACAATAAGGAAGCTGAAATTTTTCGGTCATAAAAAAAGATATAATAGTCTGGAAAAAACAGTGATGGAAGGTATGGTCCCTGGAAAAAGGGGAAGGGGTCGACCTTGACGACGGTGGACCCAGGACATCACAGAGAGTCTGAACCTGTCTTTGGCTGATGCAGGTCAAATTGCCCAGAATCGTGATGCATTCAGAGCAGCTGTAATGGAGACAACGTTCTGGAAAGAATACGTCACATGATGATGATGACCTATTAAACTTTTTCTTATGGTTTAACATACTAAACCTCCTCCAGTTTTACACTTTATGGCATCAGATGTCTCCGATACGACATCTTCATTATGATCTGACACACAAAACAATTTTTAGTCATGACAATATTAATAATCAAACATGCTTTTTTTTTTATCTAATCTTCATTTTTTAAATTTTAATGATCCTAGTTACATTACTATAACTAGACAAGCGCCAGTGGAACCAGTGGAACAAGTGGAACCAGTGGAACAAGTGGAACCAGTGGAACAAGAAATGAGAAGACAATAAAACCTGCTTATAGCATTTAACAGGCAGGCCTTGTTCTGGAATTCCCTGGGTAAGAAAGATAGAGGAAGACCAAAGAACATTTGGAGAAGAGAACTGGAGAAAGACATGAAGGGGATGAAGAACAGATGGAAAGACCTTGAGCTGATGGCACAGGACAGGAAGACTTGGCATGTGTTTGTTGAAGGCCTATGCTCCTTGGGGAGGTGAAAGGTGAAAAGAGAGTTAGATTACTAAACCTCATTTTATGTTGTACATTAACACCAAATGCACTCCATGAAATACTAATGTCTTAATCCATTTCTCAATTACCTGAGGCAAAATGGTAAGCTTTGATCTCAGATCATGCAGGCCAATATCACTTATTACAGTATCATCAATGGCTACCCAGCTGTAAATGGGTACCTTACCTCTTGAGCTAAGGAAGCTACAAACAGCAAGGAAGGGAACTGGTCACCCCCTCCTCATACAGCTAGACCTAGTATAATGAAGTCTCTAACACTTAACTTCCCTACGGCAGTATTTGCTATGGTACTATCTCATGCTTTTAAACAGGGATACTTCCCTGTGTACCAGCAAAGTGTATGAGACTTCTATTATGCAGATAACAAGATCCTCCAACTCAAACATGAGCTATTATATCTTGCCATGAAGTGTAGTGGGGAGCTCAAGGTTTTATTCTTGAGTTACATGTGCTCCACTGCCTACTGTGAATCCATGTTGTGGCAGGATTACTGTAATACTGTCTATCTATCTGCCTCTTGAAAAACGAAAGTGCGGGACTACAGTTCCCTCAAGCATGTCATACAAGGTGACTAATATAAGGTTAAGTGCATAGGGTTGGCAACCCTATCTTGTAAAACTAATTACTACAGAAACCACCGCTGTTAGAGCATGTGATTGCTTGCTGCAGGCTTCCTGCAAGGGAACCAACTGTAGTGGTGGCTCCATGCTCCATAGGGAGCGAAAAAGAAAATGATGACCTGCCTCTTGATCTTCCCCGTCTTCCTAAACCCAGATTTTCTACTGCTGTATGCATGCAGGGGTAACTGATCAGGCTTCATTCTCATGAGAAGGCCAAAACACTTTATTTTCTGTCTGTCTATGTATCAGATGCTGGATATAGTTCCTACAATTTTACTGATGTCATCATTTCTTAATCTGTCTCTCCTGGGTAATATTAATGGCCCTTCTTAAGCATCTCATCTAACACATTATGATTTTCCAATATACAGTAAAGGATCCTGTTACACGCCCATTGAGGCATGTTAGGAATATGGTGTTAGGTCCATACTTTCTTGACCATCTGCACATTAGGGGTGATGTAGTCAGCATCACACAGCTGCCTTAACCCTCCCACAGTTGCTCTGGTACCCAATTCATGAGGCTTGGTTGACCCCGGAGCCGTATGCGGAAGCCACTAGCTAGGAAGCCAGTGCACTAAGCACTGCACTACTGTGGCTCACATACCAAATGTAAAAGTTCAAGTAATACATATTTATTACCCATCAGCTCCCATGGAGTATAGGCCTCCAACAAACGTATGCAAAGTCCTCCCCTCCTGTGCCATCAGCTCAATATCTTTCCATTTTTTTTTATTCCTTTCATTTGTCTCCAGTTTTCTTTTGTGTTTTTTGGTCTCTCACTACCTCTTACTCTTAGGATTCCAGAACAACGACTGCCTTGTAATGCTATCAACAGGCTTCTTCACTGTGTGTCCTACTCATTGCCAACGTCTTCTTCTCATTTTCCGTTCCACCTGTCTGGTTCTTGTTATCAGTTTCGCACTGGTGATCATGTTTATTATCATTTTAACCTTTCTATTCTAAGCAAGCGCCAATTTATGAATTCTCCTAATAATAGACACATGTTTACCTTCTCGCCTCCTTTGATCTGGCAATTAAGACCTTTTAACACTAAGTCCAGGCCTGGCCTGTAACGGGTTGCATAGTTGATGAAGTTAACGCCACCCTTTTGAGGCCAGGCACTAGGTGGACGCTTGAATGAGTTGGTCCAGGCAGCCTAGAATCAATAAAGTAATAAAGTAGTTGCATCATTATCTTAAGTCCAGACTACCATGGGTGAGGTACAAACATTTACCTACCTACCCACCTACCTAACCTCTACACCTCCTAATAAAACACAGAATAATCACTGCTGTTTTTTGCTGTGTTTGTCCTATTTTGTTTTGTGTGTGTGTCTTTTTTTCTGTGTGCTTCATGTGTTCTGTTTATCTTTGCTTGTGATTCCCAACAGTACTGTTGACAGATGTTTGCATTGTTCTTTACTTTACTTTTTCATGACAGTTTCCTGGCCACCTAATCCCAAATTATCACATATTGTTAGCAAGGCTTATCGCACCAAATGGTGATGCTCTCTACAGTGTCACCTCAGAATGAGCGAAAAGAAGCTCTCAAGGCAAGCAGAAGTACTGTTTAGGCCATATGAAGATTATTATAGCTGCCGTGTGGTGCAGGCTTTATTGAGTATTGAAGATTTGTTTAGGCCATATGAAGATTATTATAGCTGCCGTGTGTTGCAGGCTTTATTGAGTATTGAAGTACTGTTTAGGCCATATGAAGATTATTATAGCTGCCGTGTGATGCAGGCTAGCTGCCGTGTGGTGCAGGCTTTATTGAGTATTGAAGTACTGTTTAGGCCATATGAACATTATTATAGCTGCCGTGTGGTGCAGGCTTTATTGAGTATTGAAGTACTGTTTAGGCCAGGATGTGGACAGGCCGTATTATATATATTTAATGCAATGTGGAAATTATATGATTCGTGTTTTGCTGTCGAATGTGTGTCATTTATGTCATCGTGTCTGTGTTGTACGGAATAAACAGTATCGAACTGTTCTAGTCGTTTGCAACCCTTTTTGACTCCTGAATGTACTCTTATGTACGTACTGTGGTGTGCGATCATATCAACACACACCCAGGTCAACATTCCAGACACAGTGACAGGACAGCAGCACACATATATTGAATTAGCCTGTGTGGCGATGATATAGACCGAACCAGTACACTCGTAACAGTGGGTGTAAACAGACTAATAACATTAACGTTTAATTACATTTATTGGAAATCAGAATAAAAGGGGGGTGTAGCAGTATGGTGGTTTTCAGTTAACAGGATCTGACATCTACGACTATTCGCGTCGATAGCCTAAGTGGCGTAGTTTTGTATCATTGGATATGATTTAAGATGTGCCTGGGTGGCGTATACGATTAAGAAATTGTTACCTCTACAGTGATATGTACTTGAAGCAGAGGATAATATGAAGCAAATTTTGTCCACCAGACCATTAACATATCTAGAGGATCAGTCACTACAAGTTGGAAATAATACATATGACTTTCACGTGACAAGAGTGTAGAACACTTGACTGTGTTATAATTAGCCTTATGTAGGCGTGGCTTGAATCTGGTGTACTTCAGAACTGTGACCTAAATATTATCTGCGTGGGTGGCGCATTTGAGAAACAACGCACGCTTTAATTTGGTAGTATGCAACTTTACACCAGTAGCAATTGACGTCCTATTTCGTGCCTATAGACTACAACAACGTCTGTAGTGGTCAAGGAAGTTCAATTAGACTTGGACAGTATTTGTACCAGCATTTTGTACGGGTTTGTCACAGATTTCTGCAATATTCGAGTTACCTGTGCCAGTTTATCACTATCACAAGCTCACGATGTTATGATCCACGGACCTGCCGTGTACATTTCAGACTACAGAAGAGTCAAGAGGGGCAGTGTGTGCTGTATTATGGTTCCTGTCAACGTGTGCATTGTTAAGCACATATCATATTGACGAAATTACCTGAAGACAAGCGAATCAAGTTCCAGTGCTTTCCCGCAGTGGAGGTTTTAGCAGTCTATGTGTATATCCAGTATCGTGGCGGAAAAGAAGCGGGATCATTGACAAGATAAGTGATTGTGTCTTGTGTAAATTGTGTCACTTCATATATGTCGCTGGGCCTCCCTAATTGCTCATTTTGTTATTATTGTTGTTTATGTCTAATTTGACATATGATTAAGATTTGATGCATAGGTGTTAATGGCTGTTGACATATGTCGATTTTCCTGATAATGATGTGACTTGATAAAGGTGCTATAAAAAGGAATTGGTGATACAGAATTGAGGAATAAGCTCATTTCTTGACAAATAGTTAACTTTGTGAGCTGGAAGGGTAATTGTCAAACCTTTTGCGACAGTAATTTGTCAAACTATAAGTTGATTACTAATATATAGTTGATTAAGTAAGTGAATCACCATGGATCGTGATATGTGCCCTACAGATATAAGGCCTATGTTGGAGTCTGCATTGGTGGTAGGTAGAGATGGTAAGGGATTGAGAGGTGCACGACTTGGAGAATGGATAATGGATGATTTTTTGATTAATGTGTCAACATCCCTGGAGTTATTTGCTGAAACACAACTTTAAGTTTGTTTGCAATTTTGGTAATGGCCAAGGATTTGGTGAATTTGCTACGGCTACCTTCGTGTGTTTTTTTGCAACAGAATATTGAGCTTGAACACGGACATATAGTGCAAAGCATGTTCAAAATAATCCATAACCATACTTCTGATGAGCAGGAAGGGAATTGAGAATTGAGAAACAAGCAAAAGTAAACAAACAAAGTGCTCTACAGCAAAGAGAGAATTTCCTAGAAGGTGTTGCTAAAGAGAACGAACTACAGGCAACTGTGTATAGGCTTAAAAGTGAGATACTTGAATCAAACTCAGAACTTTCTAGTGCACAAGCTACATTAAATTCAACTTTAAGCAAAGTCCAAGACTTGGAAACTCAGATAGGTAATCTCACGCGGGAACTTCAAGAACAGAAAGAGATGTATGAGAAATTGAAGGTTGAGAGAAATGTCTGTGAGAAGACTTACATAGAAATGCTTCATGAGGTGATGAATGATAATGCGATGCTCAGTGATCAAATTGGGGAGATGAATATTGTACCCCCCAAGAAGAGTAATGAGATTATGAAAAACAATGATGATGTCCAGACTGAAAACACTTCAGATAGAGTTTGACTCAGTTGAGGGCAAATAAAGAACAGTACGAGAAAGAGACTTTAGTGGAGTTGACGGCTGAGAAAGAGAAGGTCGCTAAAATTGAAAATTTGCTAGCAGAAGAAAGCGACAAAGTTTTGGCTGTTAAGGAGTTAAATAAAAGGTTAAGTGAAACGATTTCACTTAAAGATAATGAAATTGCGGAAGCAAGGGAAAGAATATTTGGCTTACTAGATATGGTTTTGAAAAACAAATATGAAAGTCTTCTGTCAATGTTCACAATGATAGACAGAAAGTTGCGAAAAGTCAGACCCCATACACTTTTTGCTCAGAGAGATTTCATTCATGGTAAAGATAGATCTTATCGTGGTAAATACAACTTTTAAAAGTTCTAATATTACTGATAGTTCCAGTAATAATTCTTGGCGTCAGAACAACAAAGATTCTTGTGTAACAGCCAGTTCTGTTGGTCAGGAAAAGAAAGGTGATATATTTCAGGTCAAGACTCATAAGAGCAAATATTTGTCTACTACTGGAAATACTCAGAAATTAATAGCGGGTGTTCAGACTATTACTACTTGTTCCAAAGATGAAACCCATATGCGGAACAATAGAGATGCTATTGTTTCTGGCAGTTATCAAACTCAGCACAGTCAGTTTGAAACAATTGGTAAATATATTCCCATAAGGGAGAAGAAAAAACAGTTCTAGAAAAAGAGATAACCCCAAGAGTAAACAGTACCAAGGGAGATCAGAAAATAATAATAATTGTCCCTCTCGTAGATACTGTAGACAATTTAACAAATCTCAAAGTTTTGATTGTAAGAATGTTGGAAAGTATGATAGAGATAATAGCTTTTCAAATGTTGCTTTATATCACCAGAGTAATGTTCCTAAACAAAAGACTAAAGTCATTTTTTGTAAACAAGACAACGGTAATAATAAGTATTGTGATCGTAGAACAAATAATAAGCGCAATTGTGCTAATTTTGTTCAACATGAGCCCAGAGTCATTTATAATCAAAGTAAACAGAGTAAAAATAACAGTGGATGCTTGAATACTATTGCCCTGCTCTACTTGTTGTTGTGAATGTGAGACTTTGTTTCAGCGTAAGGCAGCGGCGACATTCAAGGTCGGTCATGTTGTCCCCAAGAATTCTATGATATCTACATGTGATAGAGAGAGCTAGTGACATCGTGAAGAGACCGGGTTTTTACACAAGCCGGTACTGGGTAATTGTAAAACGTGATTTCTACATGTTTTTTTTTTTTTTTCATTAAATTTCACTATTGAGTAAAATGGAAATTTTCATTTGTATTTGTTGACAGAAGCTACGTTGCGATAAGGGTCAAGGCTTCTGTGACATATTGACGGTCAGAAATGTGAGTCAACTTTCCGCTCGAGTAGTCAACCGAAACCTGTCAGCGTTAAACTAAATCAGAGGGGTTACTTTCTGAAGGTCAAGCATGTTTACAAGAGAGTGGGAGACTTCGCGTCTGATTTTTTTTTTTTTTTATGTGAAGATAGTAAATATTTTTGTATTCTATATTAGTACATGACATGTTGTTGTTTTGAAATAACATATAATTTTGTTGTAATGATTATTTTTATGCATCATTTGATTGCCATAATTTTTTATTGTTATTTATATGTCTGTATTTTGATGATGTATTAATACATTTTTATGCTATTTATATATTATTGTGTTGATAATGTGTAGTATGTAATTATTATCCTTTTTACTACTCTGTTCAACTTAGAAGTTTTGCAACTGTGTTGTTTTAGGATAGTTTTGTACATGATGAGATTGCACAAACTCATTTATTGTGTTGATGTAGTGGTTACTTTTAGATAGTCCTGAGTGTTCGTTATTCACTTAATTTATATTTTTCTCATGTTTTGATGTCATGATTAATTAATATATAGAACATACAGAGAAGATGTGTATTATCTGGTATGTTGTGAAATGTAATTTTGAAAATAGCTTGCATGTATCATACATGATCTTGTATTTGGATTTGTTAACTTTTTGTGAAACTTCGATTTTCCAGAACTTGATTTTCTTGCCAGTCAGACATGTAGATTATTTTCTTAGCAGATTATTTAAAAAAAAAAAAAAACTTATTTTTTTTGTAGATATTTTTATAGAACCTTTTTTATATTTCATATTAGCAACAGATTGTAGATTTATTTATAGATGTATATCTTATCGATTTGAATAAGAGATAAAGTTATAGCTAAATAGCATTGTACGGAGCTGAACGTAATTGTCAGCAGAAAGAACTTAAAGAATAAATTAAATTTACATGTGTTGATTTAAAGGTTTCTTCGAGATAGGATTTTTGTTTTATATATTTCACTCATTTTGTTAAAATATTGATTTCATTATTAGGCTTTACTTAAAGTATTACTGAATTACTTAAAAATTAAATACTGTTTTTATGTAACTTATCGAGAAAAAAAGTATGTTTGTACGGTACTGTTGAAAAAAGTGCATTTTTTTTTTTTTTTTTTTTTTTGGCATTGTAATTTTTTGTTGGGTGTGCCCAGCATTTGACTTCGTGATATCATTGATATGTAGTTTGATTAGTTCTTGTAAAAAGTTGTTTTTTATTATGATGTATTTTTTTTTTTTAGCGCTTGATTGTGCGTTGGTCGTATTAGTTATAGTAATGCTATTACTTGTTTGTTCGATGCCTATAATTTATTTATGTTAGTTTTGTATAACTCTTATAACTTAGTTAAATTACTTATTAGCTTTTGTTTAGTTATAAATTATTTTTTGATGGTATTAGTATATCTATACTTTGATATTTTGTGTTGTGCCTTTCGATCATGTTTATATATTTTTTTTTGAATAGGTTATCTGATCAAAACAGTTATTAGTATATACTGTTATTGACTTTCTTTGCGTTCGTGCCTTTGCTTTCTATCTGTCTTTGGTATCTATTCTTCATTTCATTCCTTCTTTTCTGTTGTCTTTTCGGTATGGATTTCATATCTTGTTTATACTTTCGTACCTCATCTTCGTTTTACTTGATTCTATTTGTATACTTTGTCTTCTTTCAACACTTATACCTCTATTCTTTGTATTGTTGGAGTGGTTATATGATTTGATATGATATATCTACTTATGATAGTTGTATTTATTTTACATGTAATTGTCCAACTTAGTTATGAGTATATGGTATTGTTGAGTTCTTACTTTCCTTTTTTACAGATCATTCTTTTGATTGATCTTGTGTTTTCTCTTTCGATTGGTTGTTTTCGGTTTGGTTTGTACTAAATATACGTAACTTAATTTTGGAACTGATCATATTTGTATATTTAGCTAATTACTTTTTATACTTAGCTGATTATGCTGTATGCTTTAATTGCTACTTTACACTTTAATGCTGATATTTCTTGTAAATATCTAATTTTGATTTAAAATAAGATATTTTTGTAGGCATATGTTAGAGCTTAATTGTCTTCTAAATTTTTCGTTTTTGGGAGTTAATTTTTTCAAAAAAAAATGATAGAATCATTTTTTTCCCCGGAGCGGGTGGTAACTGTTGCAGGTGGAACTTATGGAAGGGGAAGTAATCTTTAGAATGGTTTTTTAGACAAATTAAATTTCGAGTTGCAACGCTTGATTAAGCGGATACTTGTTTGACTTTAGGATAGAATTATCTTTTCCTATTTTTCGGGTGACAGAGTACAGATAAGCGTGTGAACGCTGTTTAATGTATTTATTCTGTACTGTTTTGAGTCATGTGAATAGCTCGCTAGTCTGCATGTGTTATCGAGAACGGTGTTCAAGACAGCCGAATCTCGTGACGGGTATTTTGGCGGGACTAGTGTGTGATTTGGGAGTTGTGTTTTGGGCGTGGACCGTGTAGGTCGAGTCCCAGTGTTTTTGGATAATGTATGCCTACGTAGGATTTGAGAAAATGTCGACTTATATATTTCGCTGTGTGTACAGCCTATTTGATAAACTGCAGTGAAGACTGTTTAGGCCATATGAAGATTATTATAGCTGCCGTGTGTTGCAGGCTTTATTGAGTAATGCAGTACTGTTTAGGCCATATGAAGATTATTATAGCTGCCGTGTGTTGCAGGCTTTATGGAGTAATGAAGTACTGTTTAGGCCATATGAAGATTATTATAGCTGCCGTGTGGTGCAGGCTTTATTGAGTATTGAAGATTTGTTTAGGCCATATGAAGATTATTATAGCTGCCGTGTGATGCAGGCTTTAGTGAGTATTGGAGTACTGTTTAGGCCATATGAAGATTATTAGAGCTGCCGTGTGATGCAGGCTTTATTGAGTATTGAAGTACTGTTTAGGCCATATGAACATTATTATAGCTGCCGTGTGGTGCAGGCTTTATTGAGTATTGAAGTACTGTTTAGGCCATATGAACATTATTATAGCTGCCGTGTGGTGCAGGCTTTATTGAGTATTGAAGTACTGTTTAGGCCAGGATGTGGACAGGCCGTATTATATATATTTAATGCAATGTGGAAATTATATGATTCGTGTTTTGCTGTCGAATGTGTGTCATTTATGTCATCGTGTCTGTGTTGTACGGAATAAACAGTATCGAACTGTTCTAGTCGTTTGCAACCCTTTTTGACTCCTGAATGTACTCTTATGTACGTACTGTGGTGTGCGATCATATCAACACACACCCAGGTCAACATTCCAGACACAGTGACAGGACAGCAGCACACATATATTGAATTAGCCTGTGTGGCGATGATATAGACCGAACCAGTACACTCGTAACAGTGGGTGTAAACAGACTAATAACATTAACGTTTAATTACATTTATTGGAAATCAGAATAAAAGGGGGGGGGGGGGGGGGTAGCACAAGTCCAGGAAATGCTCTATAAAATGTTTCTTATCATTGTCAGTCGCAAAACTATTTCTTCCTCTGTTTTGTCCCCTGCTGGCTTATCTTTTGTAATTGCATTGGTATTTTAATTGTAAACATTCCTTCTGTAACATTAGTGCCATTGGAAAAGTGATTTTTAAAAAAAGCCATTAGACTGGAATTTTTAGTTTTTAAACTACCCCTAAAAATGTCAAAAATACCTGGCGTTGTCCAATAAGAATTAAGACTAAACTATGGCATGATAAATTTAGAAAAAATACATGAATTAATTACACACAATTACTGTCTACAATTTACAGAGTAAAAAGGCTTTTAAAAGATAGATGAAGTGTTCAAATTTTAAAAATACTGTAATAACAAATGAAATAATAATCCTAATAATAAATGAAAAAGGAGAAAAAAATTGCAAATGTCCAGTTATGGAAATGAGCTTGGCACACTTTAATTCCTAGTGAAGCCAATCCATCTTTAATCTTTTTCCCAGCAAAAGCAGGATTAAGGCAGCCTTTTCTAAAACCTGAAGTTAAACAAGTGACAACCATGTTGATTTATTCTTTTTCTTCTTCCTATTGCGTGCCTTACAGAGCATGGAGCTACCACTTCAGCTGGTTCTCTTGCAGGAAGCCTGCATCCAGCATTCACTTGCTCCTGCAGCAGTGGTTTCTGTGACAATTTGTTTTACATGATGAGGTTGCCACCCCCTACACTGAACCTCATATAAGTCACCTTGTATGACATGCCTGAGAGAGCAGTATCCCGCTCCCCGCCCGAACTACATGGGACCATGCCGAATTACACATGATCATTTTCTGTGCTCAATCTGTATCTACCTCTGTAGGTGTCTCTGTGTATTCCTTCACACGTTCCACTGAGACAATGTTAGTCTCCAGGTCAGAGGTCATTCTAACCATCCAGTTTAATGCACTAGTGACCTTGAAAAAAAAGAAAGAAAGATGCAAAAGTGTTGAGTCGCATCAAAACAATCAGCTAACTAAAAAAAAACCCCAAAAAAAAACCAAACCAAAATAATCTGAAAATACAATTTACTGACATTCATTATCATTGATCTGCAGCTAGCCAAGGAGCACCAGACCTTCAACAAGCTCATGCCAAGGTTTTATATCTACAATTTTTTTTTACTATACTGAAAAGCAATAACAATATTTTGAACTATACTCAAAATACTTGGGAGCCGCGGTAGCATAGTGGTTAGTGCACTGGCTTCCTAGCTCAGTGGTCTATGGTTCGATCCCCAGATGAGGTGGGATTTTTTTAGGCCGCAAATGGCTCCTGGGTCGACCCAGACCCAATTGGGTACCAGAGCAACTCTGGGAAGGTTAAGGCGGCTGGCGTGATGCTGACCACATCACCCCTAGTGTGCCGATGGTCAAGAAAATATGGGCCTAACACCATATTCCCAATATGCCTCAATGGGCATGTAACGGGATCCTTCTATACTCAAAAACAATGCTTTTTGTGAAAATCAGGATGGATAAACAAGACCACCAAAACAGAAATAGGAAACAAAATGTAATTATCTCTTGTGTAAAGTGAGAAATTAATGAACAAAGATATTAATAAATGAACAAGAAAATATAAAACACTAATCGTCTCTTATGCAGAGTGAGAATAATAAATGCAGTGACGAAGAATGAAGTATGTGGTGAAATCTCACAAAACTGATAAGAAGTTGGAATTTTTTTGATTTCAGACAGGAATCAACTTTCAAAGACCTTTGTAATGTTGAAAAAGATATTTAAATAAGAAAATGTTGTGAAAATTTGTATATGAATGCCTAGGTGTCAAGTTCACAGAAAATCAGGTTTAATTAGCTGTGTCTTATTTACTTTTCACATTAACCCTTTACAGTCCAATTCGCCCAAAAGCGCCCGTATTTTATCTTTTATCGTACAGTCTGATTCGCCTGAAAGCGCCCGGCAACAGGTTGCTGATTTTGTTGCTAAGCGACATCAGAAGTCTTGCGCGTATGAGATTTTGCGTGTTTTCGGCGGATAGAGGAAGTTTAGAAGTTTGTTTTGATGTCGATCGCATTTTTCTAAGACGAGTGGTTGATTTTTTTGTGATTTAAAAAAAATTACACTGTGTAAAAATGGTTCTTCAAGCCATGGAAGAGATTTTCAATGTACTTACAAGGATTAGATCTACGTTTTTGTGTTGTTCCGATAGTGAAAATGATTAATCCTACTTCGATGTGGACTATGACCCAGTTATCGACGATAGTGAATGTAGGAAAATCGATGTAGGAACTAGTAAAATTGTAGACAATGGTCATATAGAGGTACATTTACTTGTATGGAATTATTCCAGATGTATGAGCTCCAAGGGCCTAAACATAATTTGTCTGATGATCAGCGACGTATTTGTTTCTTCATATTTATACCAGACGATGGACTTATGAATAAACCAACAGCGCTGAAAAGGGGTGGTTACGTTGTTTCAATGTGAGCGTAATTAAAACCAACATCCAACAAGCATAAACCGTCAAACTCGTGAGCAGAAAAAAAAAACGTTGTGTTCAATGCTGTAAGAATTAAGGAAAAACGGACACTTGTAGAGTTCTAGAGACAGTTTATGGTTGTAAAGTGTGTTCTCAATGTCAGTGTAATTTGTTTGATATTCAAAGTTTCAAGAAAAACTGTTAATAATGTATAGGCCTATAAAAAGCTTTCTAGCGCAAGCCTATCATAAAGATAAAGTAATTTTTTGGTTTTGACATTTTTTTAAACTGTGAAAAAACATTTAAATGTGACATTAAAATATACAGGTATTAAAGTATGTCCATTTTACTGTACAAATAAATGTGTTTTTTTGTGTTATTTGAACTAATATTAGTGTACAGCTTAAATAAGTTTTAAAATATAAGAAATATTTAAGAAAAAGCGTTATGTCCCTTTGCATGGTCGTTGCAGGGTTGAAATATTAGCAGGGCTATGGAATGTAAAGGGTTAAGTCAGTACTTTCAAATGCATATTGAATGCATCTAAAATCATTTCTGATAAATGTAACTAAAGCCATTTTTTCTTCTTACACTTTCAGATGTCAAATTGAATGAATATGTTTAAGGAAAGTAGTGGTCATAATAAGGTTCTTGTTATCTCTATACAGTTTGTCCAGGATTGGTACTGGTGATGTCCAAATGTGCTTTCTCTGTTCCTTATATGTTGGGCACCTTTGCAGCAGATGTTCAGCAATTATTTTATCAGTGCCACAGTTACCACTCATCAGTGTTCCTATCGTAAGCTTGTTTGTATTTCAATCTTTTGTGGCATGTGCGATGTCTCAAGGTTACCAGTTGTTCACTTCTGCTGAGCTGATAAAGTGCATCATGTTTTTGGTGGACAGGATGCTCTGCTTCCCACCTGTTTTTGTAATCTGCTTCCGATAAAACTGCCTCTTCCTAAGTTATACCTTATCAGGCTGAAGCAGTTTTCCTACTTCCTTTGCAGTTTATCAGCCTCTTCATTGCCAGGAATACTTCAATAAAATAGGATCCACTGTACCACAACTCTTTTGAATCGCTGACATAGTTTTGTGAAGTATTACTCTTAGGTCATCCAAGCTGGCATTGTTCTGGCTCTGTAGTGTTGCAACTACTGACAGCACATGTGTGATAAAACCTACTTGTCTCTCTGTGCTTTCCTATGTCATTAACACTTCTGTTGAGTTTTCAAGTCCTTTGCTCTAAAGTTACTTGAGAATTTTCCTGTTGCCACTGACAGCATGTTGTGTGTGTATCGTTACTGAAACTCAGATTCTTCTACTTCCATCTTCTGTTGGCCTATATCATTTAATAGCAGAGAATGTGATGAAACATCCCAAAATCTATTACTTTAACCAAATTATAGATTTCTAATGTGCTTCTTGACATCAGATATGCCAAAGATTTACCTAGTTGTCAGAACACACCACAAATGAAATAAAAGAATATGCTTTACCTGAAGGGCATATGACACTGACAAGCCAACCAAGCTCTCATTTGCATCTTCTGAGACAACCGCAAACATGGCTGCAGCCAAAACAATGAAGCTGCCCAGGACCTCTAGCCTTACAGCCAACCATCTTTCCAGAATTTAAAATATAAATTAAAACAAAATATCAGATTCCAAATCTCAGGCTGCTGGCCAGGACATCACTATGCTTTGTGGGGAAAAAGCTTGTGTTCTGTACACAGTTTTAGTACTTTAGTAATGTTATTTAAAAGCAAACCTAATTTCAAGCCTACATTTCAGTTAGAAATCAATACATGGCAAGCTTAAACAACTACAGCGTAATTCACATGGAATCTCTGAGATACCTGAGGTATATTGTAAAGGCGACTAATCTGAGGATGTGCATGCGGCTGTCAACTTCATCATGCAAAACAAATTACCATAGAAACCACGACTGCAAAAGCATATTAATGCTTTCATTCAGGCTTCTACCACACTGCGCTGGCGATCGGGTGATCCAGGTTCAAGCCCAGGTGAGAACATTTGAATAAGTATCGTCGACCGGGACTTGGACTGTATTAATTCGAGCCCTGGCGAAGACATTTGAAGAAGTGTCGTCGACCAGGGACTGGCAGCTCCTGAGCCGACCCAGCTCTAATGGGTACCCTCTGAAGACGGCGAGTATCTTTGCTTCTTTCTAATATGAGCAGTAAGCTTCCTTTGGACACGTTCATTACTCTTTTAGCTGGCCATCGCATTCTTAAGAAGTTTCTGTAAAACCAAATCTCTGTAGTCTCCAGGGATTTTCCTGATTGTCTGCTTATGGTAGGAGCTCTGGTAGCACAGTGGTTAGTGCACTGCTTCCTAGCTCGGTGGTCCATGGTTCAATCCCCAGTTGAAGTGGGATTTCTTAGATCACAAACGGCCCCAGAGGTCGACCCAGCCTCATGAGTTGGGTACCACAGCAACTCTGGGAAGGTTAAGGAGCTGGTGTGATGCTGACCACATCACCCCTAGTGTGCCGATGGTCAAGAAAATATGGGCCTAACACCATATTCCCAATATGCCACAATGGGCGTGTAACAGGATCCTTTACCCTACTTATTGTAGACAGGTAATGATGATAATGAATGTAATGAGAGGTACTGACAACACGTTATTTTTTTTTTAAAGAAAAAATGTGCCATTGAACTCTAGAATGGTTATAATTAGGATATATGGTGTAGTTAATAATTTTGATTTCCGATATCAAAATATGGTTTCATCTCCCTACTCCACTCAGTTCAAATAGAGTAAATCAACAATGCAAAATTGTGTGAATGTATGTGTGTGTGTGTGTGCTCTCCCCTTTCCCCCTCAAAAAACTCCCAAAAAATCGTCTCTCAACTGACAACAGAAAAAATAAAACAAAAAAAATTGTCTCTCACCTGCCAACAGGAATAACTGTGAGAGGACATAAGTGAAAGTAATGTACATAAGTAAAATGTAAGAGAAAAACCAGATCTACAGCCGAACGCACCTGTTTGAGGCTATTCCAGCAAAGTAAAAGATAAGATTCTTATCCACCTTTTGCTGGGACTCTAAAATGAATCGATCTGTGGCCTTGTATGCTCTGTAAAACATTTATAAGTGATAACATGGTAGCATTCATGGTAATAACTTTACACTACAGTCATTCCAACTATTAATTGGTTTATGGGGGTTCCAGAATAAGGGCTGCCTTGTAATATTAACTACAAACTTCCTCAGTGTGTGTATCCAATCCACTTTTAATGTTATTTCTTAAATTCTTATACAACTGATATTTCCTGGGTTCTTTCCCCTAGTTACACACTGATGGGAGTCGGTTTTAGTGCAGATTAAATTTTGATTCGTTTCTAGTGAATGAAAAATAAGTCAAAATCCTTTTTGTTTTTTGTTTAACTCTTTCTCTCCGAGGCAGGTTTAAGGTTTTATCCAGGCACCAACATAGATGGCAATTTCTTCCATAGATGATGCTTTGAAAACAAGTGATTAATATGTTTGTAAGAACATGTCACGATATATATATAGAATAAACCAGAGTTGGGGCACTGTACGAAGGATGGCCGCCGACCGAGCAAAGTGGAATCAATTTGTTGTTGCCCTACAAGACGCCACCAGGCGTAATGGCCACTGACTGCTTTGACGGTCGGCGGCTAAGGATCAAAGAAGATATATATATATATATATATATATATATATATATATATATATATATATATATATATATATATATATATATATATATACATGTGTGTGCGTATGTACGTAAGTACATACGTATGTGTGTGTGTATGTATGTATGTATGTATGTATGTATGTATGTATATATATATATATATACACATCACCTTTGAGCTCCCCATGGAGCACAAGGCCTTCAATAAATTTAAGCTAAGTCTTTCTGTCCCGTGCCATCAGCTCAATGTCTTTCCATTTCTTCTCTTCATGCCTGTCTCCAGTTCTCTTCTGCCAGTCCCGTGCCATCCCCTTCATGTCTGTCTCCAGTTCTCTTCTCCATGCGTTCCTTGCTCTCCCTCTACTTCTCTTACCCTCGGGATTTCTGAACAAGAACTGCGTATTAATGCTATCAACAGGTTTTCTCAATTTGTGTCATATCCATCTCCAGCGGCTTCTTCTCATCTCTTGTTCCACTGGTTCTTCTCATCAGTTTCATGTTAGTGATTTTGTCATACTACTTCAATCCTTCTATTTTACACAAGCAGCCATTTATGAAAGTCTGTAGTTTTGTAGTTGTTTATATATATATATATAAGCACACACACAACTGTTAAAAACTGCATGAAGAATATTTTGATGTAAGTCTTGTTTGCAACAAATAAGTCTCTTTTATTTCACAAAAAGTGCAGATATGTTGAAATATGACTGTAACCAAGCAGGTGTACCAGGTGGTCCATAAGAGAATAAGGTACTAGATCTTAGGGCACCCCACTTAAAATCTCTTACTCCCATGGGAATTGAAGGGAAAGCCACCAAAACACTTGCAGAAAGTCAACATAAAAGGAAAGACACAACTAGGATGCTCTTCTAGAGGTATGGAAATAAAATTCTGAAAGTAGACCAAGTTGTGCATCCTTGTTTTTTTATCTATGCTTTATGCACAGAACATATTTTTTAAGTCGAGTGTGTATATACAAGAAATAATTCAATAATGGTCATCTATTAAAGTATATATAATGCTTAGGTATTAGGTAATGGCAAAGGTAAAGGTAGTCCCATAGCAGATACTGCAGTAGGGGAGTGAAGCGTTAGAGACTTCACTATGCTAGGCCCAGCATCAAGAGGTGGTGTTCCTTTTCATTCCTTAAGTCAAGAGCAAAGTCAGGTACCTATTTACAGCTGGGTGGACTGGAGCATGCAGATAACGTGAATCAAACCCGATGCCTTTCCCTTGAGAGACCAGCACTTTAATCACCCTGTCATTGTTTTAAAATGGCTTTACCTTATAGATGCTGCTCCTGTAATTGTTTCACTAAAGTGTGTGTAGATGGGAGACCGAGTTGTGGACTCAATACGCTTCAGCTGCCGGGATGTAGGGATGTAGAATCTCTGTGGACAATATAATCAGTCACCAACATTTCACACTCAGCAATGTTCTACTTTTAAGCTATATTTAAGTTTTTGTGCTGTTGTTTATTTTTTTAATTGATGAAAAAATAGCCTGTTCCACTTCTGACTTCTTTATATTAAGTGAAATAAGCAGAAGGCAAAAATCTGCACAATGATTTAGCTTAAAACAAAAAATATTACGATTATAATGAAAAAGTCACAAGTGCTTAGTAAATAACTGGTATATAACCTTGCCGTTGTATAGAGCTGACGATAAACTTTTTGTGTAGCATTTAATCAATGCTGATTGGTGTATATTAGAGGTCAGCATAAGGCAAATCCCAGTCTACTGGTAGTCAACAGGGAAAGATTTGGTAAATCTCTACGTGATGGAGTGGGAAAAGAGAAAGAATTTTAAAGCCAGAGAAATTTCAAACTACCTATCTCACATAAGCATTTAGATGTGCTGTATCCCTGGGTTAAAGGTACTTTTTCTGCATTGCCAGTGAAAACACAAAAGCTAGCTTACAAAAATTCACTTCAATTGGGGACTGTGTGATACAAGAATGCAATATTCTGTTTAAAGTAAAGCTGACATTTGGTAAAATACAATTTACCGTATATAATTGAGTATAGGCTGATCTGAATATAAGGTGACCATTAGACTTTAGGACTTAAGAAGCGTCCAAAATGATAGACCAAATTATAAGTCGAACCAGTTTTTAATTGATTTTGAATACCCGAATCGCATTGGAATTTCCATAGCTTTCTGTAAATTCTATCACTTTTAGCACCCTTTCCCGTTTAAAATGCCTGAAATTGCCCACCCGGAAAGTCTTAATACTGTTGTTGGCCGTTGTCAAGTAGCAACGAGATCTTGGTATTTAGCAAGACCTGAGTTATAAGTACATTTCCAGTACATCTAAAGTTTCCATTTTCTGAATTTCTTTTTTTTTTCTTTTTTAGAATTGATCGATATTATGATTTTTTTTTTCATTTTTTAAAGCCATGGCTTTTTGGGCAGTTGAATATTTGCTTTAGGATCTGAGAAGTGACTTGTTATTTGACCAGGATGCTAACAGTGCGCAGAATCAGATGTAGATATTAAAAAAGGCCAGATTTAGAATCTGACAGTGACACTGACGAAAGTAAATCTAGTGAAAGAAGTAATGGTATTGATGATAGATCAAACAAAGGAGGCTGGTCAACAAAGCATACTCCAGTTGAAATTTGTGACTTTGTAGGAATTCAAACATGCATTACTTAAGATATTTTGATAAAAACATTTAATGAAGCAGCAAATTTAAATCTAAAGGCTACCAGTATGCGGTGGGAAGGGCAACACTGACCGGTTTAATGAAATTGTTTTTTAGACTCAACTATAAGTCAAGTGTACATTTTCTAAGGTCCAAAATGGGAATAAATTTTCAGGACTTATACTAGAATCATGTGGCCAGGCTTTCAAGTGAGTTTTTCAGGCAATAAATTGAGGATTCCTCAGCAAGAGAGAGGTTGGTAAGAAAATGAAGATAGCTGTATACTGCTCCACCTATGTCCCAGTCTTGACATATGGATGGGAGTCATGGGCAACGACTACAACCCACAAAAGCCAGATCCAAACCTCAGAAATCAGGTATCTGAGGAAGGTGGTTGAAGTAACAAGAAGAGACATGGTCCGCAACCAGATGATACGTCAAGGCCTAAAATCCCACCCCCTGCAGACCCAGGTAGAACAGTCCCAACTAAGATGGTTTGGCCATGTCTGCAGAATGGGAGAAGATCAGCTACCACGACAAGCATGGGAAACAAAGAGCCAGGGATCCAGACCACCAGGATGACTCAGAGAACGCTGGGAGGACAACATTAGACAATCTTTGAAGGACCGAGGACTAGAATGTAACCAGGCCAGGAGGATAGTCTGGCGCTCTCTCTTCCAAACCTCTACACCTCACAGTAGAAGGGGAACGACTAAGTAAGTAAGACTTACACTAGTTTGAAGTAAGTAGTTTTGAATTTTCCACTGTTTAAAATTATACATTGACTGCACTTATCCCAAATTCCAAATACACTGAAACCTGTAAACAGACAAGATTTTACCAAGATAGATTTTTAGAGAGCTCACTATTTTCAAAGTAGATTTCTGCAGCTCCTGAGTTGCCTGCTGCTGGTGTAGAATATAAAGCTTCTCATTAAATTCTTGTCCAGATGTTTTCTATCAGGTATGTTGTTGATACATTTCAAGGCTATACTATAAGACTGTCCAGTATCTTCTATCCTTTATTTTTCTTGCCACTGGTAGACTATTCAGTATTGTATAGCTTTGTTATCCTCCTACTCTCTTGTCAATAAATTTTATGTTAATCCACAAATTGTACTACCCAATGAAAGTGGACAGTCCCTTTCTGATTTTGGTAACTTTTCGCATCTTCGTCTTTGATCCTTAGCCGCCGACCGTCAAAGCAGTCAGTGGCCATTACGCCTGGTGGCGTCTTGTAGGGCAACAACAAATTGATTCCACTTTGCTCAGTTGGCGGCCATCCTTCGTACAGTGTCCCAACTCTGGTTCATTCTTTGCATCTCAGCCTCCACAGTCCTTTGCCAAGTGGTTTTTGGTCGGCCTCTCTTTCATTTTCCTTCAGGGGTCCATAGCATAGCTGTTCTTGTGATGGCATCGGGATCTCTTCTGAGGACATGGCCAACCCAGCTCCAGCGTCTGCAGAGCTATGATGGTTTGCATGTCCTCTTGCTTGCTCTGAGTAAGCAGATCTTGGTTGGTGATGGTATTCGGCCAAAAGATTCAGAGAATTTTTCTTAGGCATGTTTTTCTTTTGCATATTAGTCTGTTTTAGACTTCTACGGAAAAAACAAACAAAAACACAAATAGTAATACGTACATCTGAGAAAGGACAAGGAAAAAAACCTACGTTGTGGCCTCAAGGCCTTCGTCAGGGACAGACAAACAAAAGACAGAAGGGAAAGAAAGTGAGAATTAAGTGGAGAACATGAAACTATAGGAATAAGAGACAAATACTCCCTTTGTTGGAGCAAAAATGTCTGCTACTTTGACAGTAACTGATAGAACTCTACACATTGTCCTGTTAAACCAAATTCTTATGGCTTCTTATTCATTTCCCAATTTTGCTCCTTAAGTAACATGGAGTCATCATGGTTACTTTGAAGGGGCCTTCAGCTATGCATTTATGTGCTCTTCCAGTAGTGGTATCTCTAGCAGTTTGTTTTACGTGATAAGGTTACAGGTTCCGTGCATTACCTCACATTAGTCTTTACGAGTGCATTAACTCTTTGACTCCGCAATTATTTTCCACCCTGTGCCGTAATTTTAATTTGTAATAGACTAAAAACAATGCTCAGAGAGTTGTTTTGGCATGGGTGTCAAATCTGACCAACGCTCTGTGCGTTGTTCGGGAGTCAAAGAGTTAATATAAACAGCATAACAAAGAAACCAAAATATTTTTTTTTTAAAAGACATGTACAAAACATTAAAGAGATTTTTTAAAAGACAAACATGGATACGGCCATCAGACAAACTGTGAGAAAAATATGTTTCTACATCAGTACTCTGAAGCTTCATAATGACAAGAAACCACAGGAGACACACCTAACATGGAGGAAGAATAGCCTCAATCAACTGAAGAGAAAAAAAGAAGAAAGATGTGCCATAAACAAGCCAAGGATTTTAAAGAATAAAGAGAGATGTACATAATTAAATAATATATTTTAAGGACATGAAAAAGCAAAAAAAAAGTCACTGTAACTTTTCCTCAAACAAGCTGAAGTCTTTATCCACAGAGAATGCTCAGAAATATCCTTATTTTTCTGTATCAGAAGATAAACATCTTTTAAAGCAAGAAACACCAATCAGAAATTCTACAGGACACAGCATGTAAGACAATAGCATTCTCAGTGTATTTAACAAGCCACATAATAAGTGACACAATAAACTTTTACAGATTGAGGCACTTTCCAAAAGTCCCTGGAGTGGATGTGTGGTGCACTAACAGGCCATCCATAAGGACTGTTGGCATACCATCCATGAAATCTGCAGGATCATTGGGCCTGTCATACGGTGCATGCCAATTAATTCTCACAGATGAACTCAGCATGGGGCAGATCACTGGCAAGTTCTTGTCCCACTTGCTGACTTATGGCCAGAGGCAAAACTGACTGACTGTGTGCAGAGAACTCTGGAAGAAAGTCTGGAAGGACTGAAGCTTCCTTTCCAAGGTTATCACTGGAGATAAAAGCTGCGTTTATGGTTACAACCCCTAAACAAAGCAGCAGTCATCCCAGGGGATGAAATGGTACTCCTTTAAGCCTCCCATTTGACTTCACTAAAGTGATCACAGAGTGCTGGTGATAGCATCATACAAAAATTCTTCAGAAAAAGGAATATGTGCATTCACCAACACAAAATTTGACACAATGCTTCAGAAAAGAAGTTCTCAGCACTACTTAGAGACACAAATACATAATTAGTCCAGTTTATGCTTCACTCTGTCATTCTGGGGACTTTTGGATAAGGACCTTGCATATTTCAAGAACTTCTGGCACTATAAGCATTAAGGACAAATATTTGCAGTCTTCTCACCTGAATGAGGTAGTAAAAAAATCCTACAGGCAAAATTACAACCATAAAAATTGGAGTGCTGTAGCTGATGACTATTATGGTACTCAGCGCTCCAAAAAAAGTGTTCATCCAACTTCTTAACTGTGCAGGCAATGTGTTATCAATAGTTTCTACATCTCGGGAGAACCTGTTCACAATGCGACCTGATGGGGTTGTATCAAAGAAGACCATGGGAGACCGCAAAACATTTGATAGCATTCCAGAGTGGAGTATTTTTGAAGCTCGAACCATCTTAGCCTTTTGGAAATTAATTTTAAACATCTCTGACACTTCACCAACTGAATTTTGCCCTCTGCTCCTGAGTTAGGGAAGGAAAAGGCAGCAAGGATGAGAACTGGTCACCCCACCTCTCAAAACTGTCCGAAGTGTAGTGAAGTCTCTGACACTTCACACCCCTACAGAAGTATCTGCTATGGGACTATCTTCATCTATTGTGAAGTCATACCTGCTGAAGTTGTGGATAATTTACAACTTTTGGTGGTTTTGTACATATATCTTATCTTCGTGTTCATAAGCATCCTTCCCAATACTACAAACATATACTAACAAACGAGCCTAGGTTATTTAGGTCACGTAAATGGGCTGACCAGGCTTTTTAAGTATTCCTCGTTCGCCCTCAGACTTCCACATTAGTGACTCTAATAAAGGCAGTAGTCAGCTCAAGGTTTCCGACATCTTCAAACAGCTTTTCATGGAGAGAAGAAGGTTGTTGCCATATGATACTCCATTCACTGCTGTAAGTTGGGCAGGACTGCAGCAGATGTTCAGATGTCATTGGGCTGATGCCACAGGTGCAGAGATCTGTTGTACCAATCCTATACTTGTGGTACAGATGATCACTCAATATGTTGTGTCCAGTGCATAGCCAGAAAATGATGACCTGGTCTTGCTTAGATAATTGATGATAGGCATCATTTTTTATATGGCTTGGGTGTTCTCTTTCCCATTTAGACTTAAATGTGGCTTTTTTAGTTGTTTTTGTCATTTTATAAGTTGTCTGTATATTATTTTGTTGTAGAGCTCCTTCTTCCTTAGCAAGTTTGTCTGCCTCTTCATTGCCTGGAATGTTGCAATGGGGTGGTATCCACTGGATTGTGCACTTGTTGAATCATGTGGCCAGGCTTTCAAGTGAGTTTATCAGATCTTTCAATCCTTTAGCATGGTGGCTTTTGAGGGCTGTTATTACTGAGAGGGAATCTGTAAAGATTACTATTATTTTTTCTGCACATGTTTTCTACTCAATAAGAGTTTCCGCTGCCTGTTTCAGTGCTTCTGCTTCAGCACTGAAGTTATTGCAGTATTCTCAAGTGGCGATTGCCATAGAATGGATTCTGTTCTTTAATTTAATGAGGATGCTAGCTCCCCCATTCTCCAACGCGTCTTTTGCTGAGCCATCAGTATATGCATGTGTCCCGAACTTTGCTGGAAATTTTTGGTAAGTATACATGGTTCCTATATGCTTAATTTGTGTTTCTGTCTGCGTTCCTTTACTTTCAATGCCTGGAATATCAGATTTCAGATCAGGAAAGCATCTTGTTTTCCACAGTGGGATAGTTGTGCTTGCTGGTATGTTTTTTGCGATTGAGTTTGCTAGCATGGTATGTTTGCCAATTTTTTTTCTTTTGCCTGAGCTTGAGCTTGCTTCTTCCTAGCTTACTTAATCTCTGGCACATTGGGTAAGTACAGATATGTGCTGTTGATAAAGTGGATATACCAATCAATCAATATTCTTTAGCTCCCCAAGGAGCATAGGCCTTTAACAAACTTTTGCCAAGTCCTCATGTCATGTCCTCCTGTCATGTGCCAAGTCCTCCTGTCATGTGCCAAGTCCTCCTGTCATGTGCCAATTCCTCCTGTCATGTGCCAAGTCCTCCTGTCATGTGCCATCAACTCAAGGTCTTTCTATGTCATCTTCATCATTTTCATTTCTGTCTCGAGTTCTTTTTTCCATGTATACTTTGGTCTGCCTCTACTTCTCTTAACCCTAGGCATTCCAAAACAAGGACTGCCTTGTAATGCTATCAACAGGTTTCCTCAATGTGGGTCCTATCCATCGCCAGCTTCTTCTTCTCATCTCTTGTTCCACTGACACTTGTCTGGTTCTTGTCATCAGCTCCACATTGGTGACCTTGTCGTACCATAATAACATTTAGTAGATTCTGGCTTTTTAATTATTATTTTATCTCCTGCTAATGTATGAGGCATCCAGTGATTAATGTATGGGGCATCAAGTGATTATTGGTTTCTGATCCAGGACATGACAGCAACCTTGTGAGTTATAATCCCATGTTTTTACAAGATGTCTGTCACTCCTTCAATCCATCTTTTTCTGGGACATTTTCTATTCCTTGTCACTTCTATTTTGAGGTTATAAAACTGTGCTGCTGGCTAACTGGAATTCATTTGCACAATAAGTCCACATGAATGATGTCTTTGTTTCTTAATATGTTCCTTCAATGGTACTGTCCCAATGATGGCTCTGTCCCAATGATGGCTCTGTCCCAATGATGGTTCTGTCTCTGATCTCTTTGTTTCCCAGTAGTGTTGCCATGCTCTATCATACCTCCCCCTCCCCCAGACATCCCATCTGTTTTCACTGTAGTGATTTTCCTTTCTTGCTCCTTGGTTAATGTCCATGTTTGACACCAGCAACACAATGTTGGCAGAAATACTGCATTTAACAGTTACCTCTTTGTAGTCATTTGCATTTCTGGCTGCTTCAAAATTAAGGTGAGCGTGAGGAAGCAAACTTCATTACTATCTTTAATTTTAATTTATACCTCATGAGTTCACTTTCATCATCATCCACCACCACCTCTGCCGCGCCACCACCATGATTTTCCTTTGTGCTCTTTATGAAGCATTGAGTTGACACTGTAGCTGGTTCTTTTTGCAGGAAGCCTGCATCAAGCATTTACATGCCCTTGCAGCAGTGGTTTCTGTGGCAATTTGTTTTACATGATGACGTTACCAGCCTCATGTAACCAACAAAAAAATAAGAACTCATTAGCTGCCTTGTACAACATGCCTTAACATGAGGTAGTCTTTTTCTTTCTTTGTCTATTGAGAGACCCTTTGGAACTACACAGGTCACAAGCTCACTTTACTGACATACTAAATTCTGGTTTATATCTCAGTGAGGCCATTTTACTGTTATACTAAATTCTGGTTTATGTCTCAGTGAGGTCATTTTACTCTTATACTAAATTCTGGTTTGCGTCTCAGTGAGGTCCTTTTACTGTTATACTAAATTCTGGTTTATGTCTCAGTGATGTCATTTTACTCTTATACTAAATTCTGGTTTGTCTCAGTGAGGTCATTTTACTCTTATACTAAATTCTGGTTTATGTCTCAGTGAGGTCATTTTACTCTTATACTAAATTCTGGTTTATGTCTCAGTGAGGTCATTTTACTGTTATACTAAATTCTGGTTTATGTCTCACAGAGGTCACTTTACTGACATACTAAATTCTGGTTTATATCTCACAGTGGTCATTTTACTGTTATACTAAATTCTGGATTATGTCTCACAGTGGTCATTTTACTGTTATGCTAAATTCTGGTTTATGTCTCAGTGAGGTCATTTTACTCTTATACTAAATTCTGGTTTATGTCTCAGTGAGGTCATTTTACTGTTATACTAAATTCTGGTTTATGTCTCACAGAGATCGCTTTACTGACATACTAAATTCTGGTTTATATCTCAGTGAGGTCATTTTACTGTTATACTAAATTCTGATTTATATCTCACTGAGGTCACTGTACTGGCATACTAAATTCTGATTTATATCTCACTAAGGTCACTTTACTGACACACTATATTCTGATTTATATCTCACTGAGGCCACTTTACTGACATATATTCTGATTTATACATCATCAACTTTTCTGTCTGTGCTAAACAGGTATGGGAACTCCACTTGCGTTAATTATTGCTGGAAATGTTTCACATTCCACAAAGGTAAGTTATAATGTAAGTTATAATGAATTACTATGGAAGTGAACCATTACCACTTGTTCTTAAATTAAATGAACTAATTGAGACCAGAGCAGTTTGAATTTCTGATTTGTTCTGAGTTTTTAATGTATAGAAAATACCTTACAGAAGACTGAAAAAACAAGGTCATAGTAAAGAAAACATTTTTTTTCATAGACAACAGGCCAAATGAAACTTTCAACTACATAATTTTCAGACTTCATTTCTCTGCAGCCAGGACTCTCAGTCTTTTCTGCAAAATTAATTAGTAGTAATTAATTTGAATAGAAATTTAACTTGTTGCTCCTAACAAGCCTTGACAATCTCAAGCGTGATAAATATTTCAGCATGTGTAGGCCCATCATCAGAATCAAGTAAAGATGTAAAATTTAAAGTTCCTTTTTTTCTTGGTTGTTTTTAATATGCACCGTGTAATTACCAGGGGTCTGTGAAGAGACATAGAAATAATAGGACTACTGCTCCCTCAGGCACGTCGCACAAGGTGACTAATATGAGGTTGTGTAAGGCATTGGCAACTTTACTGTGTAAAACATTGCCACAAAAACCACCACTGAAAGAGCATGTGACTTCTTGGTGCAGGCTTCCTGAAATTCCACCAGCTGCAGTGGTGGTGCCATGCTCCGTAAGGAAAATGAATGATAGTTTTTAATATCTATCATGGTTGCCTTTTGAACCTCAAAAAATCTGGCTAAAAAAACCCACTTTCTCCCTTATATATGTTTACAATCTCAATCTTCCCTTCAATTGTTAAAATTTCCACTTCCTGTTAGAAGATAAAGAAGATGCTTTAACTGCAGCACGGTACAATAAGACTATGTAAACACTAGACAATCACACTCGCACTAAGCCATCTGACCCCCTGCCAAGGACACATCTGGTTTAGTTCTGGCACATACTGCTCTGCGGGAATATCCATTTATGGAATTGGCTTCGGGAGTAAACCCTGAGGATAAATCCGGAGTCGGAGTCCCTAAGGCAGTCTAATGTCGATTCGACATTATTCTGGCAACTCCTGTGACGTGGCTGGTACCAAACTGTATCGGCTACTGCCGTTCCTTTGGATCTACCAGCTGTGTGGAGAGGGGGAACATGCTGCATGGGCAACAGCTTGATCTCCATATAACTGTGCCCAAGCTCGCGCCCTGGAGAGGACACTCCAGCTTCACCCTATAGGTGTCGGCAAAACACGGGAAGTAGCAGTTACTGGTTATAAGCATTTTGCCCAATTGGCGTAGGGCATGGCACCAGGGGCTACTTCCAACAGTGGGAGAGGTTCTAGGATCTCACTGGACAGCTACTGCCCGCTTCAAGCTGGGCAGCCCCCAGTCAATAAGGTGTTGTCCCGCCACTGTCTGCTTTCCTCATTGGGTGCATGGGGATTAGGGTCAAACCCGAACGGTGGACAGAAAATTTTGCACCAAGCAATTATCAGAATAATAGAAATAAGCAAACTCTCAGATTGGGATGCTGGAACGTCCGGACTATGTTGACTGGACTATCCGAAAACCTACAGGACGTAAACGATGTAAGGAAGACAGCCATAATTAATGATGAGATTAAACGACTTCAGGTGGATATAGTTGCACTTCAGGAAACGCGCCTGGTGGACTCTGGAACGGTGAGTGAGAAGGACTACACATTTTATTGGCAAAGGAAAGATCTTAATAAAACTAGAGAACACGGAGTAGGTTTTGCGGTTAAAAAAATCGCTAACTAAAATGGTTGAACCAGGCGAGAATGGATCAGAACGCCTGTTAACGCTCCGCCTGCAAACTAGCACAGGTCCCATCACCCTTGTCAGTGTGTATGCTCCTACTCTGTACTCTGCCTCAGAAGCTAAAGATGAGTTCTACGAGAATCTAGCAGCAGTCATCAAAAGCATACCTAGGCAAGAACAGCTTGTTCTCCTTGGTGACTTTAACGCTAGAGTGGGTGCCGATAATGTTTCATGGCCTTCATGTCTGGGCAGGTTTGGTATTGGCAAGATGAATGAAAATGGACAACGGCTCTTAGAGCTGTGTGTCCACCATGACCTCTGCGTGACCAACACCTACTTTCAGACAAAACCCCAGCATAAGGTGTCATGGAGACACCCACGATCCAAGCACTGGCACCAACTGGACCTGATTCTCATCAGAAGGCCACTTCTCAGGTCTGTGCTCTCCACGCGCTCGTACCATAGTGCAGACTGTGATACAGATCACTCCTTGGTTTGCTGCAAAATCAGAGCATAACCAAGAAAACTCTATCGTGTCAGACATGAAGGGAAACCACGCATTGATACCAGCAAGATGTCAGACCCTGTCATGATTGCTCAATTTACTGCGACCTTCAAGAAAGTGCTTAGCAGCTCTCAGCATGGTGATACTATTACAGAGAACTGGGAGCATCTACGGGACACCATTCAAAGTACTGCACTTGCCACCTTTGGTAAGAAAACGGCAAAGTCAAATGACTGGTTTGATGCTTCATCAGATGTAATGGCACCTGTCATTGAAGCTAAGCGCAGTGCTATGAATGAATACAAACGTTCACCGAGTGCTAGAACCCTACAGATCCTGAAGGCTACGAGAAGCAAAGTTCAACAAACTGCTTGATGCTGTGCAAATGACTATTGGCTCCAGCTCAGTGAGAGCATCCAGATCGCAGCGCAAACAGATAAGGTAATATGTTGCTGTCATTTTTGACGGAGTCATCTGTCAAGTTATTTGCTTATGTTTTTATCATAAGAATAATTGTGTCTTTACCTGCGATGTCAGGTTGATTAGGGGTTGTCTTCCCTTGTTTATTCATTCATTGTGTTTGACCTTTAGGGTCAAAGGTAGACAGTTCAGGCGTATGCCCATGGGCAGGTTTTTTTTAATGGTACCCCCTTAGTTTGTTTGGCTTAAAGGAAATATTTTCTCCTATGTTGGGAAATGATTTGTATCCTCTTCAGACGCTTTGTTTATGCGTCTATTGTACCTGATATTAGGTTCATTGTTTTCATGAGCACATAAGTGATACTTGTGCAATCTTGCTCATGGACATATTAAAAAAAAAAAATTTCATTTTTTTTACAGGGGGGTGGTAGTAATATGTTGCTGTCATTTTTGACGGAGTCATCTGTCAAGTTATTTGCTTATGTTTTTATCATAAGAATAATTGTGTCTTTACCTGCGATGTCAGGTTGATTAGGGGTTGTCTTCCCTTGTTTATTCATTCATTGTGTTTGACCTTTAGGGTCAAAGGTAGACAGTTCGGGCGTATGCCCATGGGCAGGTTTTTTTTAAGCGGGAGTTGAGTTAGACTTCCGGCAAGCGGGGGAGTGTCCTGGTTTCTGAAGGGACGAGAGTCCATTGTGTTTTTCGGGAAGAATCTTCGAAGTGACTGCACTGGCAGTTTTCCCCAGTGAATCTCTGTGCGTTGGAATGACAGCGTGGCAGAACATGTTAGAAGATTGCCTAGTCTGTGAACTGCAGCTCACCGGTCCTCCATTTCAGAACTTATATGTTGTGCTCAAGGTAGCCATCCAAGACTATTAGTCTTCATACCATCCAGAAATCCAGTGACGAAGATATATTGTGGGAGCCGCAGATTGGCGGCATATTTATGTCTACAATCAGCATTACTGCAGGGTTGATGGTAACCTGCTTATCAGAAGTACACAGCCGACGTCAGAACGAGGCCTGTGTTTTTCGGCTATTATACTACAGCCTGATAATGTGCAATTGGCGGGGAATGCCAAGTTGCACCTATGTGTCAAAGTGATTAAGGTATCTGACGCGTTTAGTCAGTAATCCCAGGGCGACGCCACGAACTGTCCTTATTGAAGAACATTGTATTGACCATGCACGAATATTCAAATGTTTACCAGCTTGCTGAATGCCTAATGTATACCTATCGATTTCCGGTCAGCATGACCTTGTTTACAATGACTGTTCCTGTTGATACCATGTGTGTTCTCGTCAATAAATGTTTTGAAACGTGTCTGCAGTGTCCAAGCATCCTTGACTACTGCATGTGAGTGTATGGGTTGCAGGGTCTACATACATAAGAGCCTAAACACATTCGCGCCTTCATTCGCACCCACACTCAGTTCATCATACGCTCGCACTACACACCTAACAACATGTATACTGTCTTGGGCCAGTGATCACCTCAACAGAGAAAGAGACAGTTACAGCAACATTAAACAAATGTATGACGGTATAAAGAAAGCACTTGGCCCCCAAAAAAGTAAGACGGCACCGCTAAAAACAATCAGTGGAGAGAAGCTAACTGATAAGGGTAAGCAGATGGAGAGGTGGGTCGAGCACTACTCTGAGCTTTATGCTAGAGAAAATACCGTTACGCCTGCAGCCCTTGATGCTGTCAAATGTCTGCCAACTATGGAGGAGCTGGATGCCGAACCAACATTAGAGGAACTCAGCAAGGCCATTGATAGCTTGGCCTCTGGCAAAGCACCAGGCAGTGATGGGATTCCTTCTGATTTAATCAAATGCTGTAAGAGCACGCTATTACATCCCCTGCATAGGATGCTGTGCCAGTGCTGGGAAGAGACAACTATTCCTCAAGACATGCGAGATGCCAAGATTGTAACACTGTACAAAAATAAAGGAGACAGAAGTGATTGCAATAACTACAGAGGCATCTCTCTTCTTAGTATTGTTGGTAAGGTTTTTGCCAAAGTCATCTTAATGCGACTACACAAGTTAGCTGAGCGCATATATCCAGAGTCACAGTGTGGATTCCGAGCTGGTAGATCAACAACAGACATGATCTTCTCTGTCCGCCAGCTTCAGGAAAAATCAAGAGAGCAGAAAAGGCCTTTATATATCGCCTTTATAGACCTCACAAAAGCATTTGACCTGGTTAGTAGGGATGGACTCTTCTAAATCCTCCTGAAAATAGCCTGCCCTTCTAAAATGCTGGAAATGATAAAGTCATTCCATGACGACATGAAGGGAACAGTCCAATATGCTGGAAGCACGTCACAGCCCTTTGACATACGAAGTGGCGTTAAACAAGGCTGTGTTCTGGCTCCGACCCTCTTCGGGATCTTCTTTGCCTTACCCTTGAAACATGCATTCAGAGATGCAACTGAAGTATATGCCTTCACACTAGGTCAGATGGCCGTCTGTTAAATCTTTCAAGGCTGAAGGCAAAAACAAAAATCAGAAGGGTCACAATAAGAGACTTGTTGTTCGCTGATGATGCTGCAGTCGTCACTCAAAGCCAACAGGAGCTTCAGAACTTGATGAATCGCTTCACTAAAGCATGCAAGAACTTTGGCCTCACAATAAGTCTAAAGAAAACGAATATGCTGAGTCAGGATGTGGGTGCTGCAACAGTTATCACTATCGATAACTGTGAATTGGCAGTGGTGCACCACTTCACATACCTAGGGTCTACCATCAATGACAAACTCTCACTGGATACAGAAATCGACAGCCGCATTGGCAAAGCTGCAGCTACCTTTGCCCGCCTCACATCGCGTGTTTGGGGAAACTCCAAACCCACAATGAAGACCAAAACTGCGGTATATAATGCCTGCGTCACCAGCATACTCCTATATGGCAGCGAGACCTGGACGACCTATGCTAAGCAAGAAAGAAGGCTCAATACCTTCCATTTACGGTGTCTACGCCGCATCCTCGGCATTTCGTGGAAAGATAAAGTGACAAATGTCGAGGTGTTGTCACGTGCTGGCCTTCAAAGTATGTATACACTGCTTAGACAGCGCAGACTTCGCTGGCTTGGCCATGTTCGCCGCATGGAAGATGGTCGCATCCCAAAAGATATCTTCTACGGACAATTAGCAGATGGCAAGAGAACAGTTGGGCGACCACAGCTGAGGTTCAAAGATGTGTGTGCAAGAGAGATATGAGGGCACTGGACATGGATCCAGCAACATGGGAGGATGAAGCTGCCGATCGCACTAAGTGGCGATGCTATTTACGGCGCCACCTCAGATTGGGCGAAGAGAGGAGGGGAGAAAACGTTGAAAGGAGCACCAGGAAAATAAGCAGCTGAGGGCTGTCACCTCAGGGGCGCATTCCCATAGTCAGTTATGACTGAAGGGGCTATTATTATTATTATTATACTGCTCACTTTCTGGAGCCAGCATTAAAAAAATGTTGTCTGGTTCTAAATATCTCGTATTGCCATTTTGGTTCAACGACATACAGATTATCGAGGTTCTACTGCACTACTATTATACTTCTACTACTGCTTCTGACACACTGGAAATTTCAGTTACGTAAAACGTTCGCGTATAACATTATTTACATTTCTTTTTTAGTAAATTACCTTGAACAGCACCAAGCCCACCATAGACACCAAGGTACATGTCATTCTTGTCTCGGTACCTACTAGTATTTGAGAGGGATGTGTTTCTGAGCAAGCTGTCTGAAGTCCAGTCAGACAACCAAATGCTGGAGTAGACACTGGCGGCTTGATAAAAGGCAAAGAAGGTGAAGAATGTAAATGTTGCAGACAGACCAATAGCTGTGAAGTATTCCATGAAGACAGCCATTTTCACCTGAGGAAAAATTGCAGAAAATATTAAACATGTTAGTCGAATATTCCACATACTCAAGAAGATCTATACTACTGCAGAGTTACATTAAAGCAGTATATGTATACATCACCCAGGTGGTTGTAAAGGTCTGAAAGAGGAGCGAAAGAATAGTTCCTTCATTCATTCATTAATAACCCATTTGCTTGTCAAGGAGAACAGGCCTTCCACAAACTAATGCCAAGCCCTCCTGTCTCATGCCATCAGCTTTAGGTCTTCTGTCTTGGATGGCTGAGTTAACTTATTTCCTTTAGTTGAAATGTCCATGTTATTGGTACATTTTTGTAGCTTAGAGTTCCTACAGACTTTTAAGACAGACGTGGTAGGTAACAGTGTTACTATTCTTTTATCCCTTTTTGGGCCACAGTAACACATGGGTGAAAAGAATAATAGGTAAAGGAAAGGTAAAGGATCCCATTACAACCCCATTGAGGCATATTGGGAATATGGTTTTAGGCCCATATTTTCTTGACCATCGGCACACAAGGGGTGATGTGGTCAGCATCACGCCGGCTGCCTTAACCTTCCCAGAGTTGCTCTGGTACCCAATTCATGAGGCTGGGTTGACCCCAGAGCCGTTTGCGGTCTAAAAAATTCCACCTCAACTGGGGATTGAACCATGGACCACCGCGCTAGGAAGCCAGTGCACTAACCACTGTGCTACCACAAAAAGAATAATGCTGCTTTACAATTTTCTGATCTCAGTCAGTAGCTCTATGCTGTCTTTGTCTCCTAAGACACCTCCATTGACTACATAGGTGAAGGTCTGATGCTGTTCTTACAATACATATGACTTTTGACACGTGAAAGTCAATTAAATATCTATTACAGTCAGTTATATAACTGGAAACACCAGGTTTTTACACCACTCCCCCTTAATATTATTTTTGTTTGGTGTTTTTTGTTGGGTTTTGTTGGGTTTGATTCCATTTTTGTTTGTTTGGTTTTTTTTTATAACATACAAGCATAATTGGTAATTGTGATTTGTCCTATTTACAAAGATTTGACAGGTGTGATGCCACTGTCCCATATCGGCAGTTGTTCAAATTATTTGGAATTAAAAACAATATATATCCTAATTATAACCCATCAGAGGTTGAGTGGGATATGTTTCATCATTAAATTTAAAAACAAAATACACAGGTTTATCAACACGATGGTGTTAATTTATTCAGAAGTGAAACATACATATTCAGTTACATGATTGAGTCTGACTTCTGCCTTATCCAACGAACAATATTTCATACATGCCACACGCTATGGTTTACCCATAATCTTTACAAGGTGTTTGCGTTTTCAAATGTGTACGCCCTGTACATAATTTCTGTACAAGTTTTTTTTGCCTAATTATTCTTCTTTCTTTGATCCTTAGCCGCCGACCGTCAAAGCAGTCAGTGGCCATCACACCTGGTGGCGTCTTGTAGGGCAACAACAAATTGATTCCACTTTGCTCGGTCGGTGGCCATCCTTCGTACAGTGCACCAACTCTGGTTCATTCTTTACATCTCAGCCTCCACAGTCCTCCGCCAAGTTGTTTTTTGGTCGGCCTCTCTTTCGTTTTCCTTCAGGTGTCCATAGCATAGATGTTCTTGTGATGGCATCGGGGTCTCTTCTGAGGACATGGCCAACCCAGCTCCAGCGTCTGCCAGCTATGATGGTGTGCATGTCCTCTTGCTTGCTCCGAGTAAGCAGATCTTGGTTGGTAATGGTATTCGGCCTAATTATTAACTATATATAAATCAACCGTCTTGCGCTACACCATAGCCGATATTTGCGTCATGAGATTCGGCGAGATGTTAGGCCATGTGAGGCATATTGGGAATATGGAACAACTTGGGGTGCAGATGAGAAAGTGCTTAAGACGTTGTACACAATGCAAGTGAGGCCAGTTCTTGAATATGGCATGGCAGCTAAGACAAACTTCGATAAAATTAGCAGACTCCAAAATCAAGCAATGAGAATTATTACGGGAGGCATGAAGTCAACACCTATAAAAGAACTCGAAAAGATTACATGCCTCCAGCCAATGACAGATAGAAGAGACTGCAGGGCTCAACAACAGGCCGAAAAATTCAAAAGACTAACAGACCACCCAATGTGCCATAGAATAAATGCTCTTAGAAGGCAAAGACTCAAACGAAGTAATTTTGTAGAATCAACCAAACCACAAATGAGAGCAGTATCCATAGATGAAATATCCACCGTTAAACCCATCTACATTGCACACAAGCTTCCAGTTTGGAAACAAAATCTTTTCCCTAAAATGATAGAAAACATTCCTGGAATTGAAAGTAAAAAGAGCCAAACTGCAACAGATAGAAAATCCATAGCGACAAAATACATAGAGAAACATTATCCACGCAACACCTAGACCCATGCATACATAGATGGATCAGCAACAAATGCAACAGAACAACTTCAGAGCAGAGGCAGAGGCCTTGAAAACTGCAGCAGAGGTTATATTGACAGAAGAAACGGCAGAGAGACAAGTTGCTTTCTTTACTGATGCACAGTCAGTAATTGCAACGTTGAAAAGACAAAATAATACAGACCTGGATGATCTCAGAGTAGTGCTCCACAAACTTTGTCAACGATTCAAAAGTGTTGTGATCCAGTGGATCCCATCTCATTGTAACATCGCTGGCAATGAAGAGGCTGACAGAATGGCAAAAGAAGGTTCACATCTACCTCAGCCTGATGCAAGCATAACTTTTGAGGAGGCAAAGAGTTTTATCAGAATCAGTTACAGAAACAAATGGAATGTAGAACATCCAGGGCACACACAGGATGATGCTTACTACCAGCTCCACAGAAGAGAACAAGTGGTAATCTTCAGACTCCGCACTGGCCACAACAGATTGAGATACCATCTATTCAACAAGCTAAAGATAGGAACTACCGATCAGTGTAACTGTGGCACTGATAAAATGACTACTGAACATCTGCTTCAAAGTTGCCCCTTATATGTGGTACAGAGAAGGTGCATATGGCCGACGCCAGCTCCTTTCGTGGAAAAGCTCTACGGGGATTCAAATAGCCTCAAACTGACTGCTGCTTTCTTTGAGAACATTCAAGTGGACGTCTGAGAGTGTACGAAGAAGAAGAAGAAGAATAAAAATCAATCATTAAAATCAAGCTGCCTATTTTTCAATTGATGTGGGATTTGCGAGGGTCTGTGTGGTGTGTCGTTCATTCATCACTTTTCGCTAATGCTGATGGCAGCCAGCACGTTACTGAGTATTTTAATGATTATGTCGCATTGAACATAATTTATTATTTACAGCTGCATATAAGCAATCCAAAAAAAAAAGTGGATAACACTACATATTACTTGATTTCACTTAAACTTGTAGAATCTGCGTAAGAAATGTACATTTTAATAATAATTTAAAAAGAAAAACGAAACTGGAAAAAAGTCACGAAAGCAAGGCAAATTTGGGCTCTCCTCCGAATAGCGGTCCCAAATGAATCCATACGATTTGTGTTAGAAAATATCCCTAGCAGGGCCTCATTTGGTAATGCCGGTTCAGGGGCGACATGAAATGGGGGAAAAAAATATCTAAAAATGCCGGTTCAGGGGCAACCTAAAAAGGGGAGAAAAAAATATAAAATTACAAGTTTTTTCCCGCTGTAACATTATCATTTCGATATTTGGGAGGGTTATTAGCGAATATTTCTAGTGCTTTTTGTATAGCCACCATCTCTGCAGTGAAAATGCATGTATTTTCCGTGATGCTATATTCTTTTGCCATTTTCCATATTGGAATATATATTCCTATCGCCAATTTGCCATCCTCTCCCTTGGATCCATCTGTGTACACAGTAATGCTGTCTTTTGATATTTGTTGTATATATTTATTGGCGATGTTTTGTAATATTTTCTGTATAATTTGTTTTCTTAAGTATTTCTGCTAGGTGATAGTCCGTGTCTGGTTTCTTGATCTCCCAGGGCGGAATCACTGGCTTGTATTCACAACTGTTATTAATTGATGTAATTAATGTACCCAGATGGACAATTTCCTCCATACACTTCCATCCTGTAGGGTCTCTAGTGGTATTCATTGGCTTGGTCTGAGTTGTTAGTTGGCATCTGGTTAAAAAGCGCACTAGTTTATCTAGACTATGTGTTTATTCCAATTCATCTCTTGGTCCAATATCATTCCTAGGTATCGAGTGGTTTGTACTGTATTATTGTTTTGCCCTTGGATATTTATGTCTATAATTTTATTTTTTACAACCCTACCTTTACTGAAGATCATTCCAAATGTTTTATTTGTATTAAGCTGAAAACCCCATTTTGTCATCCATTTACATACTTTATTTATTTGCTTCTGTGGATGCTTACATTCAATTTTGTTGTTCACACAGTTCTGATCTATCATTGTTTACCTGAACAGTGAAATATCTATCTTGCAGTAAACTCTAAATAATGAAATATATTTGACCAGATACTCCTATCTTCTTCATTTGAAAGAGAGCACCCTCCCCCCCCTCTCCTCTCTCCAACATTCATCATAAGCCATAGCTATATCTTCATGTTCCAGTTGAATTATCTGATCCATAATGCATCTGTTCTTCCTAAATCGTGACTGCGTTTCATTATATAAATTATTCTTTTCCAAATAAAACTAAAATCTTTTATTTACTATGGTTTCTAATATTTTTAGATGGGAAGTTAAAGAAATTGGCCTGTATGAACTGGCATCATGGGCATCTTTTTCTGGTTTTAGTATTGGAATAATTACTGTTGTTTTCCATGTTTTAGGAAGTTTTCCTGTATTCCAAATTTTGTTAACAAGGGATGTTATAATTTCTATGATATTTTTGGTATGTGTTTCAAGATTTCATAGCTCATGCCCTGATGATGTATTTGTTATGTCCTTTATTGTATTTTTAACTTCTTCCATTGTAATATCTGCATTTAAATATGATAAATGTTCAATATTATAAAGTACTTCTTTATTTAGTTTTTTAAGAAGTGTTGCTCTTCTGTTGACTTCAGCCTGTCCTAGATTTTCCTTAGAACTAACTCTATGGTAGTACCTTGCCAGCACCTCTGCTTTCTGCCAGTCAGTCTCTGCCCTGTCTTTTTTTTTAATATTAGGTATAATGATATGTTTAGTTCTGCCTTTAATGGCTTTTAACTTATTCCACACATCTGTTGTAGAGTTAGTTGTAGGGTTCAGTGTTTGGTAGAAATTTCAAAAATGATTTTCTTTTGCCTTAAGTATTCTTCTGTTTGATTCATTTCTTATGTTCTTATAAATATCTAAATTGTCTTCACATCTATGCTTTGTATATTCTTGTAGAGCTTGTTTTCTTTGTTTTTGAATTTTTGTACATCTAACTGTCCACCATGGTACTGGGTTTTTGTTCCAATGGTTCATTCTTTTATGTTTCCTTAATTTGGTGTGGAGCTATGTGTTGTGGAATATATGCATTTGGTATATATTTAACAGCTATTAGTAATATTTATTTTGTGAGATTATCTGCAAATACATCTATATTTTCATTTTCTATATTATTCTTTTTTATCTCTTCCATTTCTACCTGAAAAGCTACCCAATTAGCTTTATTATAGTAAAATTTTGGTTTTTCTACCAGTTTGTTAGGTTTGTAATTATCTTTTAATGTTATTTCAATGGGTAAATGATCAGAATTTGTATCCCAATAACTTCCCATTTTGCATTAGCAAGATTTGGTGTTACAATGCCAATATCAATAGCTGTGTCTTGCTGATTTGCACAAGTCTTAATTCCTGTTACTGATCCATCATTCAGTATTATTAGTTCATTGTTTTCAATGAAGTCCAACAGTAGTTTTCCTTAATTTACATTGCCTCCCCAAGCCTTGATGACATCGTCCATGAGGAGTATGAAAAGAAAAGGTGACAAGATATCAACCTGTCTTACGTCAGTGGTGGTCCTGAACTCTTCTGCCTTATAGTTTGCTGTCCTTTAAAAATTTGAGAGAGCATTGTTTTTCCTTCCTTGTGTTCTATAGAGTCTTACAGAACAATTTCTGCTTTTCTTGGGCATCTTTTTCTAGCTTTTCACCAATTTCTTCCCAATACTTTAGTTTTGTAGCTAGCACCTTGTTTTTTTTTTTTTGCTTCTCTATTTGTCCTGCTGTTTTTTTAGTTCCTAAGTATTGTTTCCATGCCATTTTCTTCTCTCTTATTTTCTCTTTGACTTCCTCTGTCCACAAAGGTGTTCTCTTTCTCTTGCTCCCAAGTCGGACTTCACCACAAGCTTCTGCAGCAGCTGTATTTATGATGTCCTTGAATTTAAGCCACAGGATTTCTAAGTCATCAGGTTGTTGTTCTGTGTTTCTCATCGCTGCAGCAATAAGCCCCTGATATCTGGTCTTAATATCTGGCTCTCTCAACTTGTAGGTCTTAATACTCATTTCTCCCGTTCGTTTATTTTGTTTCTTGCATGATGTTGGGTAGTTCCTAGGCTGAGCAACTCTTTCAGTTTTTTTTTATTGTAAGCAGGTAGTTATCACTTCCAATCTCTGGCCCCCTCCAGACTCTGGAATCCCGGACATATTTGAATGAGCTCCTCCTAACTATGGCATAGTCGATCACTAACTTCTCATTTTTTGTTGGTTCACATGTAGCGTATGCGCTTATGGGGGAACTTTGTGTTTGTAATGATCAGATTCTGCTCACTGCAGAATGTAAGGAGTCGCTTTCCATTGTCATTGAGAGTATCTTCTCCATATCTTCCGATTACTGCACCCCATCTAGCATGGTCATTTCCAACTGTGGCATTGAAATCTCCGAGCATGATAACTTCATCTAGGCAGTCATCCACTGTCATTTGAAGCATCTCGAAGAATTCCTTCTTTACCTCTGCTCTCTCATCCACATTTGGCCCATACACTATGACCAGGTTGACTATGGTTTCTCCTTTTAGATTAAGGGGCTGCTGTGAAACTGGTAAGGAATATAAGTATATTAACCAATTAAACAGTAATTAAATCAGTTTTACAAATAACGGTTCACATGAAACAAGGGACGTTTTGGGTTTTACCCTTCCTCAGCCACAAACAGGTGACAAAGACAAGAATTACATATAGGTAGTACAAAAACATACGTTGATGAGAAATAAACAACAAATGGGCGATACAAGCAGATGGAAAACTTAAACAACAACAGTGATGAGAGAAAAAAGAACAATAATAATACAAGAAAATCGTAAAATCTAAAAGAAATACCGAAACAAGAAAGTAAATAATCAATGAAACGAAAAAAAGTAGAATTAACAAAACTTTTGAATAAGTTAACATTCACTGAGCTCGATCCGAAGATGCTGTGAAAGAAAGCCGTAGTGTTCCGTCACAGAAATCTAAAGGATGTGACGTATGATAGCGATAAAACAAAAGATATAAAAGGATACTAAACGAACCAAAAAAAAAAGACATAAGAAGATAGATCTAAAAGACAACAAATAAAGAATAAAAAAGAGAAAAGCTACGAGAATTTATGCAAAAATTATGTTGGATATTCCAGCCATCAGGAGCTAAAATGCCCGTTTGAAGAATAAGACGATTCTCCAACGAAAAGCGAGTCTTGTCATCACCAACACATGAATAGAGGGCAGTAACATGAATATCGGAATTACCAGAATGGTCAGGCCTATCAAACTGAAAGGCCGCCGGTAAATGTTTGCCATGACAGATGTCATTCAAGTGGTCACGAAACCTGTCTGCCAAACGCCTGCCACTTTGACCAATATAGGTAAGGCCATCTTGCAGATGATAGCATAAATAAGGTTTCTGGATTCGCACGTGAAAGACTCTCTAAAGATAAATTTTTCTTTCGGAAATGTGCCTGTCTGAGTTTGGAGTACAAACGGACATCTCTTACATATACGGCGTTGGCACAATTTAGTACCAAAGTATGAAGGGCTAGTATGTCTTAAGCGACTGTGTACAAGAATATCCCTAAAATTCCTATCCCTAATTTCCATCCCTTGAGACTATTTTTTTGGTTTTTGGTCACAATGCAACCCACGTCTCCTTTAGCTATTTCAGAACACAGGAAGTATAAATGTGAAAGAAAAGGAGCTGGTGGAAGAGATGGGGAAAGCAAAACTAGAAATCCTAGCTATAACGGAAACGAAGACAAAGGGATAAGGAGTCATGGATCTCGATGGCTTTTTACTGCTCTACTGTGGCGTACCCACGTCTGAAAGAGCTAAAGGGGGCGTGGGTTGCATTGTGGCCAAAAACAAAAAAGAAAGTATCACAGGATGGAAATTTGTTTCGGAGTGTATCATTATTGTACAACTAAAAGACTGAGAAACTATAGTCAACCTGGTCATAGTGTAATGGCCAAATGAAGACGAGAAAGTAGAGGTCAAGGAGAAATTCTTCGAGCTGCTTCAAAAGACATTGGATGAGTGACTAGATGAAATTATCTTGCTCTGTGATTTCAATGCCAGAGTTAGAAATGACCATGCTAGATGGGGTGGAGTAATCGGAAGATATGAGGAATATACTGTCAATGACAATGGAAAGCGACTCCTTAGATTATGCAGTGAGCATAATCTGATCAAATGAGAAGTTAGTGATCGAATATGCCATTGTTAGGAGGAGCTCATTCAAATATGTCCGGGATGCTAGAGTATGGAGGGGGCCAGAGATTGAAAATGATCACTACCTGATTACAATCAAAAGAACAACTGAAAGTTGCACAGCCTACGAACTGCCCAACACCATGCAAGAAACAATGTAAACGACAGGGAGAAATGAGCATTAAGACCTAAAAGCTGAGAGAGCCAGAAATTAGGACCAGATATCAGGGGCTTATTGCTACAGCGGTGAGAAACACAGAAGAACAACCTCATGAATTGGAAACCCTATGGCTTACATGCCAGCACATCATAAAGACAGAAGCTGCAGAAACATGTGGTGAAATTCGACTCGGGAACAAGAGCAAGAGGACAGCTGGGTGCACAGTGGAAGTCGAAGAGAAAATAAGATAGAAGAAAATGGCATGGAAACAATACTTAGGAGCTAAAACACAGCAGGACAAATAGAGAAATATAGAGAATATGTGACACTCAGAACAGAAGCAAAACACAAGGTGCTAGCTGCAAAACTAAAGTATTGAGAAGAAATTTGAGAAAAGCTAGACAAAGATGCGCAAGAAAACCAGACATTGTTCTGTAAGACTCTAAAGAACAAGAGGAAGGAAAAACATTGCCCTCTCAAATTTATAAAGGACAGGCAAGGCAAATCGATTAATGCCCCAAAAGAATTAATGGAAAGAATATTTCTCATAACTCCTTGATGGTGAGCAAGGTAAAGCATCAGAAATTATATCCACTAGCACAGAAGAGAAAACCAATGGTGATGAAGATGACAAATAGTAATAATTCCACCGAGTAAATCAGAGGTGGGAGCTTAAACGAGGTGAAATTAATCATTACATACATCTTAACAAAAAGGCAGCGGATCAGATATAATAAGTTAACAATTGCCCTGTCAATGCAGCATTGTTCTTGACTTCTGAAAAATATTATGAACACTCCCTTGAGATAGAAGCCTCATTATTGTCCTATCTACAACTCTGCCAAAAGCAATCTTGTGTGAAGGTAGACACCTTTGAAGACCTATATTAGATACTCTTGAGTTTTGGAAACTGTAGGACTACTACTGCACAGCAGGGGAAGTAGTTCCGTGACACACGGACTTGATACGTGACTGGGTCACTACACTGTTGAGCTAAGCGCAAGAGGTCACGTGGTTGCCTGAAATTCTTCTTCTTCCTCGTTCGTCCTGAAAAGGACGTTGCTTTTGTTGTAACTGTTTACACCGGAGCTGCGCCTTTCGGCCGACACATCCGACTTCAGCACTGCAATCTTTGGGACCAAGTTTGCCTTTCCTCTTTGATCCCTACTCTGTCATCCACACTGCAGTGATGCAGCATGTTTCCAGGACTACCACGTGGAGGTGGAGTAGGGTCTTGGTCAGCTCTGGTTCGCTGATTATCCTGATGCAAGCAATCAAGCTATGGGTCGTTGACTACATTCTCTATTGCTGCATCTGTGGGTCACGCTGCCTGAAATGAGACTGACGTGTTTTGAAAGACAGTCAAGAACAAGAGTGTTTAACCCTTTGAGCCCGCAGCAAAACTTTCACTTATACCTAGTATATTTTGCAGGAGGCTCTCTACGATTATAAATCAACCATATCGATTGGAGGCCGACCTCTGTGTAATCTACGTTTTGCTGATGATATTGATCTGATAGCTGGAACAGAATCAGAACTTCAAGACCTTACCTCTAGACTGGAGAAAGTAACAAGAACGTATGGGATGGAAATTAATATAGAAAAAAGCAAGATATTGGTGAATAGCCATAAGAAACATGTTCCGACCAACATTACGTTAAATGGGCAAACGTTAGAAGAAGTTAACACCTTTAAATATCTCGGGTCCACTATATGTAGTGATGGAAGATCAAGTAAGGAAATCAAGACAAGACTTGAGATGGCCTCAGCTGCCATGACAAGGTTGAATGTGATCTGGAAAAGTTTTCCTGTGAAGATCAAATTATACAAATCACTTATATTATCTATTCTCTTGTATGGGTGTGAGGGCTGGACACTCACTGCAGATACGGAGCGAAGGATTCAGGCTTTCGAGCATAAATGTTATAGAAGAATTGTGCGCATTTGCTATAAAGAGCACAAAACAAATGTCTATGTTAGAGAGAAGATAAACACCTATGCAGGCCACCAAGAACCACTTTTGTCAATAGTGAAACGTCGAAAGCTTGCCTGGTTTGGGCATGTAACTCGTCATGACTCCCTTTCGAAAACGATTCTCCAGGGAACAGTCGAAGGTAAACGGAGAAGAGGAAGGCAAAGAAAATCCTGGGCTGATAACATCAAAGAATGGGCAGGACACGGTTTTTCCACAATTGTACGCATTGCTGAGAATAGAGAGCAGTGGAGGACCCTGTCTGCTGATGCTTCCACCATGGCACCCCTACGACCCATGACGGGTTATGGGTTGAGATGATGATGATGATACCTAGTCCCCGAGCTTCCTGGTCCAAATCGTAAAAATAGCGACACTATTATTACATGTTTATCAGTGTCTCACCTGAGCGAGAGTAAACTGCAATCAGAGATCGCGACCGAGGTGACAGGGGGAACTCAAGGCGATCATACCGCGTCGAAACATATCAAATAGCTAGGCTATTGTTATTTCATTCCGACTCGCAAAGAGTTCACGGTGTGTTTTTCTGCGAAAACCGAGAAAATGTTCCTAAACGGTTGAATATTTACTAGTCCCTGTTCTGCTAACAGCTCAAGTTGCTGGCTACAGTAGCATTATTCAAATGTTGGAATAGTCCGTTGAAATAATAAAAAGTCTCTCCCTCCTGCTTTTATGAGATTACAGGCTCATAGGATACAGGAATTCTGAATGGCCAGTCTTCCCATATTGGTCTCAAAAACTGTGTTCCCCAATGAGAACAAAAAATATCGACGTTAGAGATATTTGAAAATTTACTAGTCACAAGTTTAGAAATTACGGCACGTGGCTCACCGAGATCTCTGATGTGGCAAAGAAAGAATGGGATTACTGCTTCCTCAAGTATGTCGTATAAGACTAATGTGAGGTTGGGAAAATGTGAAACAAATTGCCACAGAAACACTGCTGCAAGAGTATGTGCATGTTTCGTGCAGGATTCAAGTAAGGTGATCAGCTGTAGTGATGGTTCTATGCTCCATAAGGTGATCAGCTGGAGTGATGGTTCTATGCTCCATAAGGTGATCAGCTGGAGTGATGGTTCTATGCTCCATAAGGTGATCAGCTGTAGTGGTGGTTCTATGCTTCATAAGGTGATCAGCTGGAGTGGTGGTTCTATGCTCCACAAGGAATGAAAACGAAAATGAAAATGATGATTCTGCAGATGACGCCACAGTTTCTGGTTCACACATTAGCATGATAAATATCTTGGTGAAATCTATCGAGATAAGAAGAAAGTTTGACTTATCTGTTTTTACCAGCTTAAATTTGACAGGAATCCGACATAAAATTATATTCTCAGTATTATCACAATTTCCATTTTCGCTCACTTAGTAACACACAGCCAAAGTTGCAGCAGGTCCTTATAGCAAGTTTACACTACAGCATGAATGTGCTCCTGTGGTGATAGTTATTGTAGTACATTATTGTGCATGATAAAGTTGCCAGTCCCATGCATAAACATCATATTACTCTTACGACGTGAACGACAGAAGTTCTTACTTATTTAGTCGTTCCCCTTCTACCGTGAGGTGTAGATGTTTGGGAGAGAGAGCACCAGACTATCCTATCGGCTTAGTCCGTAGTCCGTTCCAGTTTGTCGCCTTTAGAATCAGTCCGGTTTTCTCTCTTGTAGTTCTCGTAATCAAAAGTTTAAAGCTACCAGGTGATTGGCCTGTTGTGCCTTTGCATGGTGGAGGGGCTGCCTCCTTACGGCCTCCATGCAGGCCGCCCTCCTCCTTTTTCAGCCAGACTTGGGACCATCCTAGGCGGAGTTCGGGAGCAAACTTGTATCAGCTTTATATTCGTCAACATCACCACTATGTACTCCGCTTACTAGGATAAATGTTCATTTCATAGCACAACATTCCCCCCCCCCCCCCCCCCCCCCCCCTTTCCGCCGCCGCAATGCCAATTTTGGCAAGTTTCAATATTCTGAGAAAGGCAGCAATTTCACTCCAGAGCTTTCCTTTTTCTATGTGCTAAACAAAATTTAATAAATAACAATGCTCTAAGAGCGAAAGTAATTTCACTTCAGAATTCCAATCCCCAATGATATACAACATTTAACAAATTACAATATAGTAACAGCAGAAACGTTACTCCAGACTTCTCTCTCTAGTGCCATACAATAATTCACGAGTTACATTATTATAGTAAAGGCAACAATTTTACTCCTTATTCCCATCGTTATTGATAAGCAACATTTGACAAATTACAACAATATAGTAAAGGCAATAACATTACTCCAGACTTCCCTCCCTAGAGCTATACATCATTTGACATATTACAATATTATAGTAAAGTCTGCCATTTCACTCCAGAACTCCCATACTTAGTATTATTCAGCATTTTAAAAGTAAACAAATTCACGGTATCGACACGATTCAATCTACCCAGCTTTAAATGGGTACCTGACTTCTTACTTGAGTTAGTGAAGGAAAAGGCAACGAGGAAAGGTACTGGTCACCCCACCTCTCTATGCATGACCTAGTATAGTGCGGTCTCTAACACTTCACTCCCCTACGGTAGTATCTGCTATGGGACTACCTTTTTACTCTCCCACTGAAGCAAATGACTATTTATCGATTCAGACATTACCATCTAGCCCGTACAGTCAGGTACTAAATACACGTAACTGGTTTTGGAACTCTAGACGGTAAAATGTTTTCAACACATGGGTTACTTTCACAATTGCCTCTTGCTGGCAGAAAATAAATTCAATATCTCTGCTCAACTATAACTCTATCAATACATTGATCAGATTGGCAATTTCTGTGTTTCAAGAGTAGTTTCCCATTCATTTGTACTCGTATATTTTTATATTTTATGTCAAAATGAGGCCCTGTAAGGGATATTTTCTAACACAAATCGTATGGATTCATTTGGGACCGCTATTCGGAGGAGAGCCCAAATTTGTATCTTAACCCGATCAGAGCCCCTGGAAAAGTTTATTTTTGGGAGTTACTTCTCTTCGTTTTAATTTCCTTTCTTTAAAATCATTCTGATTTTCCTTTTAGAGAGTCTGAACTTGTCTTTGGCTGATGCAGGTCGACTTGCCCAGAATCGTGATGCGTTCAGAGCAGCTGTAATGGAGACAACGTTCTGGAAAGAATACGTCACATGATGATGATGATGGATATATCTTTATTACGATCATTCAGTGAGTTATTTTATTAAATAATTAATTACTATCAATGGTTGTCGTATTGACGGTTGAAACTAGTCACATGGGTATTTAAAACTGCCAATTGGGCTAAACTGGCTATTTTCATTTTTGAAGTTTGGTAGAGAATAAATTACGCTAGCGCCAGTTTATATTTTCGTAGCAAATAATGAGCTTTTTATTTTTTTTTTTAAAATTTATATGATAACGTGATTTTATTATTTTTAAAATTACATCAAATACTTATTGAACTAATTATAAACTGCCCTAGAAACCTCCCCATTCCATTTCATATAACAGGATAATACAGTTTAGTTCAATTTTTCTCTTTGCAATAATAATAATAACGAAGTAGTAAAATTAGTTGTGAGAACAGTGGAACATCTTCTTCAACGATGTCATCCTTGAACGTCGTTAGGGTTAAGATTAAGGTTTGGGTTTAGGATTTCTAACCCATAACCCTAATTACTGTGTCTCAGAATTCTTTTATAAGATCCTATCAAACACAGGATTTTCTGGTCTGTTAGTGATAATTAAGCGCAGAAATAGACAAAATGATGAAACGATCACATCTTTTTTACAGTGTAAAATAAACTCAGACAACTATTGTTTGAGTTTTAAAATAAGTGAAGACTTGCTTTAAAAGGCAAAGTCCCCATGCTTCAATTATAATGCAGCTGTAATTGAAAATTTTTTTTACACTAATTAACACTTTTGATACGTTTCTCAGTCTCTATTTTTGTACAGGTTTTGCGGGTCTTTGTACAGGGTTTTTGAATTTTTTGTACAGATTAATCATCTCAGAGGTGTGGCATGTATGATATTTGATGTTCAGTACAGTAAATGATTTGACAAAGTGGTGCACTGAAAAAATTAACAAATGTTCCAATGCTAAAATTTCAGTACCTAAAGTCCTGAGAATAATAAAGAAAAAACATTAGCAACAAACAGCAGCTATAAAGATATGCAACGAAATAGGTCATTTCCAGCAGGTAAAACAGAGTGTATCTTTTCATACTCCTGATGGACGATGTCATCAAAGCATGTAAGGAAAGGACCAAAAAGTATTCAGTGAGGTACTGAAGATGAGACAGGTCTGTATTTTGGAGCTGGCATTTGGCGATGATATTGCCCTGATTGCTAAATCAAAGACACATCTTCAATCCAACCAGCAAGTCTGGAAGGAAGACCTGGAGAAGAGAGGGATGGTTATCAGCACTCCAATACAAAAACCATGGTTATCTCAAGAGAAGGAAAAAGGCATCATATTATGCTGGGAGAACAGATTCTGGACCAGACCAAACACTTTAAATACCTAGGAGCTATTATAGACTGGAAGGGAGGCATCAAAAGAGTTGGCTACCCAAAGAGTGGTAGCTGGGAGACTTTTTCAGGCAATAAATCGATGATTCCTCAGCAAAAGAGAGATTGGCAAAAGGACGAAGATGGCTGTATCCTGCTCCACCATTGTCCCAGTCTTGACATATGGTTCAAGTCATTGGCAATGACTACAACCCACAAAAGCCAATTCCAAACCTCAGAAATGAGGTATCTGAGGAAGGTGGTTGAAGTAACAAGAAGAGACATGGGCTGCAACCAGATGATATGGCAAGGCCTCAAAATCCAGCCCCTACAGACCCAAGCAGAACAGTCCTTACTACAATGGTTTGGCTATGTGTGCAGAATGGAAGAAGATTGGCTACCATGATAAATATGGGAAACCAAGAGCCGTGGATCCTGACCACCAGCAGTTTGCTGAGAGAACAACATTAGACAATCCCTGAAGGTCCGAGGACTAGATTGGAACCAGGCCAGGAGGAAGATTACTGATAGGACAGTATGGTGTTCTCTCTGGCAAACCATTACACCCCAGGGTAGAAGAGGAACGACTAAGTAAAACAGAGTGTTAGACAAGGACATTTACCGTAACCAGATTTCTTTGTAATGTGAAAACATAATGACAGCCCTAGAGGATATTCCAGAAATATCAGTCAGTGAACAGACTTCAAACAGACCTGTACATTTTTGGGGGTCTTTGTAGAAGTAAAAATAGGATAAGACTTCTGCTTCCTCAGACACGTCATAAGAGGGGACTAATATAAGTTATGCATGAGGCTGAGAACCTCAAAATGTAAAATCAATTTCTACAGAAACCACTACTGCAAGGACACATGAGTGATTTAGTGCACTCTCCCTGGGGTCTAGTTGCAGAGGTGGCTTTATGCTCCATAAGGAGCAAAAAGGGAAATTATGATGACGATACTACAAACAAGATATTATAAACCAGGGGTCGGCAACCAATTGATCATGATGTACCAGTAGATCTCAGTAGATGATTTGATAGATCTTTAGGCAACTGGGGAAAAAAACCAGAAAGACTTTTAGGGAAATTTAGGACTAGACCTCTCCTACTGGCATTTAAAATCGCAATGTCATCAGATCAAAGGTACTTTTTCCACATTCCCAATGAAAATTCTCGAGCTGCCTACTAAAATATATTCATGAACTGCATAAGATAGGAGTGCTATTTTTTGTTGTTGTAAGGTTCACCACCCGCTTAAAATCACACACCTATCTATCTATCTATCTATATCTATCTTATCTTATCTTATCATCTAATCTAATCTAATCCATCCATCCATCCATCTATCTATCTATCTAGATCTTTAGAGGGCTCAGTGTTACCCAAAGAGATCCCAAAAGCTCCTGGGTTGCTAACCCCTGTTATAAACTATCTGCAATATGTTGATATTCACAACGGGCTGATCACCCGTTTGCCAGTCACTTCGATTACGGAAACAACAGCAAATGGGTTGATTTGCCGTTGCCCTAAAGACGCCACTAGGCGTGATGGGAAACAATGGCAAAGAAAACTTATCTGCTGTTGCCCTAAGACGCCACTAGGCGTAATGGCCTCTGACTGCTTTGACGGTCGGTGGCTAAGGACGGAAGAAGAAGAAGAATATGTTGATATGGTTCTTATAGAGAAATTGTGAAGAAAAAAAGAGGTAGGCAAAATTAATGACATGATAGTGATAGTAACTATAAAGGATTCAGCCTAAATAGCAAACAGACTAAAATCATTTCTAAGAAAGAGAATTCTCCAGTTTGCAGATTCAAAGTAAATGGGACACTCTTGAAGGAACCCCACAGATTTAAATTCCTGGGTATGCTATTAACTTTAGAAGAAAGATGCAACTCAAAACAAAGAGTCGAACAGTTCAAGCAAAAACAGTGTACTAGAAAATAACAGGTATCTTTTGCAGCAAATCTATGAAAATGAAAAAAGAGTTCTTTAGTGTTACATAAATTTATCCTGTTCTATGAAAGCAAATCATGGGCATTCAGTAAACAAACAAGAAGATCCCTGGAATCAACAGAGATATTGTTTTACATATGGATGTTTAGAATACCATGAACAATGTTAAGCATACCATGAACAGTTAACAAATATAGAATATCTGAAAAAAACCTAAGTGCAAAAATACACACATCGTAAGAAACAAACCACATTTCTGGGCACACAAGGGAGGAGAAAAGGAAAGCTAAATACAATGTAAAGGTAAAGCAGTGTTTCCCAACCTTTTTCGAGTCGCGACCCCCTTTTATAATAACAAAGTAACCTGCGACCCCCCGCCACATTTGCATAAAAAGGAATTTTTAATAGGGTAAAGAAAACACATTTTTTATAATATAATTCTAACCAAATATTTAATTAACCTAATATTTAATGCAATGGTTGTACTTGCATCTGGGCAGCCAGCTTCAAAATTTGTGGCTGAGTGTTTGTTAAAGCCAAGCTCAACATTCAGTCTGTTTCTTGCCTTTGTTTTGATATGAAGAAGCGTTGAAAATCCACTCTCACAGAGATATGTAGAGGCAAATGGAAGTAAAACTCGAAAGGCAAGCATGGTGACATTTGGATATGACTGAAACATAGCACTCCAGAACTGAGTCAGCAATTTTTCATAAAACAAATTACGTGCCGAGGAATCGTTCTGCAGATCCAAGAATTCATCCTGTACTTCATCGGGAATGCTGGCTACATTCAGGGATGCAGAGAATGGGTTTCGTACCAGTGCAGCTTCTTCTTCTGTAAGCTCAGGGAAGTACCGCTGAAATTCCTTTTCAAAGGATTCAAGGTGCCCAGTAATCTCCTCCTTCAGGTTCTCATCCAGCTCACCTTCAGATTCTTCTACCACACTGCAGAGTTTTTCAAACATGGCAATGTTTCCAAGATTTACTTACTGATGCCAGTTTTGCAGCTTGGATACAAATGCCTGAAGATTGTCTTGAAATTGGATAATGTGTGTTTCCTTTCCCTGAAGTTTCAGGTTCAGCTTATTTCTTCTTCTTCCATCCTTAGCCAAAGACCGACCAAGCAGTCAGAGGCCATCACGCCTTGTGGCGTCTTAAGGGCAACAGCAGATTGATTTTCTCTGTTGTAGTTTCCCATCACGCCTAGCGGCGTCTTTAGGGCAACAACAAATAGATCCATCTGCCGTTGTTTCCGTAATCGGTGTGACAAGCCAACGGGTGATCAGCCCATTGGGCTCAGCTTATTTAGCTGGTCAAAAATGTCTGCTAAGTAAGCAACCAACTCTTTTCCTCCAAGCTTCATCATTAAAGTAAGCCACAAGGTCATGTTTCCCTTGCACTTCCAGGAACAACTTGACTTCATCTTTCAACCCAAAGACACGATTGACAACATTGCCTTTCGACAACCAGCGTACAGCAGTGTAGAAAAGAAGAACCTTGTGATCAGAATTCATGTCTTTACAGAGTTCTTTAAACAGACGGGTGTTGAGGGCTCCAGATTTTATGTAATTCACAATTTTGATCGGAGAATCGAGTACCTCTCGCAGAGGAGCTGGAAGAGTCTTACTGGCAAGAGCATATCGGTGAATCATGCAGTGAATGCCCTTTGCTTGGGGAGCAAGTTCTTTCACTTTTGTCTGAAAGCCCGACTTTGACCCTAGCATAGCTGGTGCTCCATCTGTACAAACCTCACAGACGTTTTTCCACTGTAGTCCTCCAGTTTCAAAAAAGGTATTTATCTTCTCCATAATATTGTCACCTTTTGCAGTAGTTTCAAGTGCACTACAAAACAGGAACTCTTCTTTGATGTCATCTGAATGAATATATTTCACGAAGACAAGCAACTGAGAACATGAACTTACGTCCGTTGATTCATCAACTTGAAAAGAAAACAATGGAGAAACTTTGATTTCATTCAAAACCTGCTCTTTCACGTCTACAGACATATCTGAAATGCACCTCTGAATAGTGTTATTGGATAGAGATATTTGTCGCATCTTTATCTCGCTGGCTTCCCCAAGAATTAACTTCACCATCTTCAACATGCAGGGTTTGATGTTAAATATGTATGAACATGGCGTGCTTTTTAATATTTTTTAAGTATCTGCCGCGGTGGACATTAAGTCACTTCCTTTCATTTATCAAAAATCAGTGTTACAACCACTAGTAGAATATTGCAGTGTAGCCATATTGAAATAATTAAGTGTTGAAAACCTTCGTGGTGAAATTTCCTATAAAAATAATTGCAACTAAAAATAACTGCGGCGACCCCCCACCCCCCACGAAAATGCTTTGGGAACCCGGGAGGTAAAGGATCCCGTTACACGCCTATTGAGGCATTTTGGGAATACTGTGTTAGGCCAGTATTTTCTTGACCATTGGCACACTAGGGGTGATGTGGTGAGAATCACGCTGGCTGCCTTAACCTTCCCAGAGTTGTTCATAAGGCTGGGTTGACCCCGAAGCTGTTTGCTGTCTAAAAAATCCCACCTCAACTGGGGATCGAACCATGGACCACCGAGCTAGCAAGCCAGTGCACTAATCACAAAGCTACCGCGGCTCCTAAATACAATGTATCAATAGGCAAAATTTGTAGAATCAGAAACAGAAGGCCCCAAGGAAAGATGATATTGGACAGTTTATTTTTATGGCATGGAAAAAGTCAACAACAAATTTGACAAACTGCACTAGAAATGCAAAGTATATCTGCACTAGAAAAACAAAGTATATCCTGCACTAGAAACACAAAGTATATCCTGCACTAGAAACACAAAGTATATCAACTGGGACTTCATATGAAGAAGAATATTGAGTAAATAGGTAAGTTTTGTATAACAAAGAGAACAAGATAATGGTAGCTTAGTTCATTATGCATAAACATAGAAATCAAAAGAGAGGAAAATGTGAGACCTGGGAATCATAAACACTAACAAAAACAGGTAAATTGCAGACACTCGAAAGAAAGAATGAAGGAGAAAAATTAGATAATAGAAAAGAAAGTGAAGTATTATGCATTCTGGAGCTTCAATCTAGTCCCATCCAAATGATGCCATTGCCTGACTAGGAGAAGTGAATGTGTTAAGACAGATGACCAGCTAAGCACTCAATATTATGGCCTGAGATGAAATCACCAGAGTTGATGGAAAACAAAAAAAAAACAGTTAACTGCAGAGCAGGGACAGTGATCAAGGCATCGGGGTATAAAGCATCACTGACCCTTGATTAATGATTCCACATAGACATGTTATGGAAGTATGAACCCCTCTACCGCTGTGGGTCCTCGGGCAGTGCATGAAATGCCCAATGCTCTGTCCGCCCCTTCTGCACAGATTTAATCCCCTATACTTTCATCAATGCTAATGATTATGATGAATAAGTAATTAATAAGATAGGGGGAATAAATGAGTCAGGGAAAGTATATGAGTGATTTACTATATTCTACCTTCCCTGTCTCAGACTTTTCTTCCTCTGTGATTCTGTCCCCAGGTTTAGAATTTTTTATTTCCTTTGGCTCTTCTTTTTTCTCTATAATTGACTTGCTGCTCTGTTTGCTTAACTGGCTACTAGGTCGGTGCCGGCTGTGAGAGATAAAGACATAAAATTATCTGAATGAACAATGCATTTTGAAATGGATATGGCAAATACATCATGATACCGCCAAAGTGAAAGTCCTGCCTGAAGTAGTCTCCACATCTTTGATTCAATGTGTGTATGGTGTTAAGAACAAATAGACCTAGGGAACTGCATAATATAGTCAAACAGTATTTAACAAGAACAAAAGTTAATATATAGTAATTGGGAAGGTGAAGGTCTGATGCTGTTCTTACAATACATATGATTTTTGACAGGTGAAAGTCAATTAAATATTAAAGTCAGTTATATAAATGGAAACACCAGGCCTTTATACCCGTCCCCCTTATTTTTGTTAGGTTTTATCTAATCTTTTGTTTGTTTGGGTTTTTTTTTTTAGACATACAAGCATAATTGGTAACTGTGATTTGCTCTATTTACAATGATTTGACAGGTGTGAAGCCCATATCGGCAGTTGTTCATATTATTTAGAATTGAAAAAAATATATGTTCTAATTATAATTCGAACAGCATTCTTAGAAAGTGTATAAAATTACGAGACTCATATTCTCATTGCATGGTAATATCTTGCTGGGCAAGTGTATTCTGCACCTGACAAGAAAACACATATTTTATGCAGATTTGTGTAAGAAAATTTTTAATATAGCAAATTATATTTCTAAACAATTATCTGATTCTATGCACAATGCACTGACCCTGACTTGATCTTTTCATCCCCGGAGGTTGCAGCTGCATCAGAAGTAACAGAATCAACTCTCTCTAAAATCTTTGCCTTAATTGCAGCAACTGAAATAGCAAAGATCACTGTAATACTCTTCTGTTGTCATCTTATGCATATTTAACTTGCACCCATACAATGATAAATGCTGCAATTTACAACTGAGAATACTATACACTTCAATTGCTCAGACAAACATCACAAACTGTGTACAATTCCCATTAAATTAGCATATATGAAAGGGTTGAGGGTCCCTGTTGCTTAAGTTACAGGATGTGTCTCAAAGTGTGTATGGTATTTAATGCAGATCACATCATTTTGCTATTTAAATGTGTTTCAGTTTTCACAGTTTTTGTACAACATGGCTCTTAAATTTAAAAACCAGCTACTTCATAAGGTGTTCAACTGCAGATCGCAATCATGCTGTTGGAAAACCAGACTGCCTTGAACTCACAGACAAGACTCAATATCAGTGTTTCATGCTGAGCATAAAGTATCACCATAATGAATACATGCCACCAATACTTGAGAGAAAGAAGTCTGTTAAACTGTGGAGTTGGTGCCCCAATAAATGCTAAGATGTGAAGCTAATCTTTCCCACATATTCTTAGCAACACTTTTACACTGTTTAGTTCTGTGTCTTTTTTTTTTTTTTTTTTTTATGTAATAGAAAATGAAATTAACTCTTTCAGTCCCAAGCAAAAAAGTGGGTTTGGCCCAAGCAAAAATGGCCACCCCAGTGCGTTTTTATTGTTGTTGTTTGGAAATAATTTTTTAAAATGTTCATATGCATAAATAACTTTGTTGTTGTAAATGAAACTGAAGGTAATTGGATGTACTTTACTCTTGTGCTACAAGTATAAAAGCTTTCACTGAAAAATGATTAGTTATTCAAGGTAAAATGGAGGATATGCGCTTATAAAAAAAAAATGATTAGTTATTCAAGGTAAAATGGAGGATATGCGCTTAAAAAAAAAAAAAAAAAATCGCTTTAAAAATCTAAAATAAATATCTCAAAACAGAAACACGTTCACTCTTAAACACGTGCGGTATTTAAAAGAATGTACTTGCAGTCGGAAATGACTTTGTGGGTAGTTATAATTAGAAACAGTCTCAAACAGAGGCACATATACTAAAGGCTTTTTAAAGTTGATTGGGCCAAGCGCGTCTAACCCCTGGGCCTTTATAAAGTCGATTGGGACTTAAAGAGTTAACATTATTTTGCTTGCATAGCTTGTACTGTGTATTACACACAGTACAGAATACATACACAAATAATATACAAGTATTTTATGTGTGATTGAAGAGACTATTGGCAATCCTGAGATGGCACACCATCTTCAAATTAAAGCCCCAATATAATATGCAACACAAATCAAATTTAATTAAATGAAACGTTCTGGATGCAGCAGAGGATTGCCACAGATCACAGACTATGCAGCAGAGAATTGCCACAGATCACAGACTATGCAGCAGAGAATTGTCACAGATCACAGACTATGCAACAGACTATGCGGCAGACTATGCCGACATGTATCAGGAAATAGACTAATCCCAACCTTAATATTTTTTTTTTTAGTTTGACTTAAAATGCAGTGCAGCTCCTGCCTTTAAACATTATCTCCCATAATACTCATTGTTCTATACATTTTCTTCTCTGCCCCATAACTGCTAAAACTTGCAGGCTGTTGATCCTATTTAAAGATTATGGAGGTAAATTTCTTGCGCGTTTGTGCATTTCCACTCTGTGGAACTATTGCTCCATTCATTTAGATCAGTAAGTATACATTTCAACAAATTTCTGAAACTATGTTACTATGTCACATTTAGCACATCAATATCGTGAATGCAAAAATGTGATTCACTCACCAGGTAAATTTTTGAATGCTGTGTTAAAAATATTATGCTCTTTCATCAGTTACTACCTGTAAGTTAACTCTTTCATTCCAGAGTTATTTTGCACGCTGTGCCAGACTTTTTTTGTGGGCAGAATTTTATAGAGCGAAGTGTTCATCTTTCAGTCTAAATTTGTTTGTGAATTTTCCTTTGAACATGTACTTATTATATACCAAACTGTAGGGAAATGGATAGAGAATTCAAATATATAATGTCTGTGGTAGTATTAACACAAGTATGTTCGGTATAATTTAATCATTTTGCATGTAAAATTGAAAAACGCTAAAACGTTGACTGTAGAATACGATCTTACCAAAGACAAATTACTGTCGTAGACATTAAAACTTTCTTTTTAGTCTTCAAACGTCAAGTTAATCCATATACAAAGTAAAAAAAACATGCTTATGGCCAAAATTAGTAGATTTAGTGTTATTCGCACCAGTTTGTCCGTGGTTCTTTGTAAGAAAAAAATAAATTATGCAATCGTGCATTACGTAATTTTCAAACAAATAAATAAGAATAACGTCATATAAATACTTTTTTACTCTTGTTTAATGTTTTAATAGTATCCCTAGCTTCATCTTCTACCAAGAACTAGTGATTAGATGTTACGGTAGGTCTAGTTTTGTTGCTTTTTGATCGGCCAGAATATGACTACGCCCACTCATCAACTAAATCTAGTGTGTCTAGCTTTTCTGCATATATTCCGTATTTTGACAACAAACTGTGACTACCAAACAATCATCATCAATGTCAGCAATGTTTCAAAGTAGTTTGACACAATTATTTGCTTAGGAGACTTAGAAAATGTAAATATAAAGCGTGACATATTTCTCTAGCAAAAACAACGAAAAACGTAAACACGCGAATCTTCACAAAAATTGTGATAATAACATCAAAACACGCACATGTGCTGATTAACTAAAGTCAAATTAGTTGTTTAAATAGTAGCGGAAGTCATTCTACGAGTTTTAATATATGAACTGCATTAAGCGGACGATTTTTAGGGTTTATTCGTGATAAATTAAAAACCACGCTCTGAGCGTTGCTGGGGCACGGCGTGTTGAATTTTGCAACGCTCAGAGCGTTGCTGTGGAGTCAAAGAGTTAACACTCGGTGCTTCCGCTTCGTTAACAAAACATCTCCCAAAATTTTTATTATATTTACTCACATTCCCCTCACTGCACTGCCAGTGCAGTGACTTATAAACTGTCCCCACTATTCTAACATCATACATAGCAGTATGGAAATTAAAAACAATTGATAAATAGTATACGCTTGTCAACTCTTTACAATCAGTGTCATAAATAGTTCCTGACAAGAAAACATGAAAAGAAAATCACATTGTGCAAGTTAAAATGCTTAAGAAGAGCCACTAACATTACCAGTTGAGACAGTTAGAGAAATGATAACATCAGAAAAATTGTAGGAACTACATCCCGCATCAAATATATAGAGACTGAAAATTAAGTGGTTTGGCCATCTCATGAGAATGGAGTCCAATCAATTAACATTATGTGCTTACAACTGTTGAAGATTTGGTTTTAAGGCCCTGGGAATACCAAAATACAGATATATAACAGAAATGCTACAACAACACAGACTCACAACACAGTACAAATTAAGTGGATCACTCATGATGCGCTTAACAAACATAATCTATATACAGCTAATACTTATATATGATGTATACTAGTTGCTTAATGCAGCCGGCGTGATGCTGACCACATCACCCCTTGTGTGCCGTATGGTCAAGAAAATATGGGCCTAACACCATATTCTCAATATGCCTCAATGGGCATGAAACGGGATCCTTTACCTTGCTTAACACATTAACTACTGAATTGAAAAACACACTGTGGCCGAATTAAATTTTTTTCCCATTTTCATCTTGTAGGTGTTTGCACAAAGTATGCTGTAGTTTTCGTAATTGTTAACAGATTTTTATGAATTACACGTCATTTTAAAGATAAATGAATGTACTATTACAATAAGCACCACTTATAACTCTAATAGAGGTTGTTGCTATTTAACGGCCCTCCGATGGCCGAGGACTTGCAATATTTTCACAATTATAACTGCTTGCGCCCCATCTCTATCAAAATCACAATTTCAATCAATGTGCACACCGTTTTCACTCTTGTCCTTGTCGCTAGATCTATCAGTCAATTGTTGAAACAAGTTTCTAGCCTATTCAGGCATTAGACGAGATGTACAAGCATTCTTTGTGGTCCTATCACTAGTAGCCACGGTAAACAGTTTTACACGATTTGGTAACTAACCCAAAACGCTGAAAAATATGAACATAATATCAATTTTCCATTGTTCTATAACAACCATGCTTTGGGAATTTGTTTTCCGATGGCAACTTAAAATCTCAAACCAGATCAGAAAGTGTTTCAGTACATTTTTCATTCGTTTTATTACTAAAATTAGATCGACGCTCTGAGCGGCACGCGGTCCAAATGATAAAATTTCAAAAAGCCGGTCCCACCGGCTCGCGGTATTTAATGTGTTAATAATTACTATTATTTTTTTTAAAAGTATTAAAAATTAATTTTTAAAGATTTAATACAATGAATCAAATAATTTGTGATGTCATCTGCTTTAATTTTGAAAATGAACCTTCTCATTGGCCAGGATGTACACATCATTACAACGGCAAGAGAGACAGGAGAACAGCTTATAATGATACAGCATGACTAGTGTCATCTCAGAATGTTTGCAAATACACATATACATTTGACACATTCAGTGCTGGGGCCCCTAATATGTGCCCAACTCACCCAAATGAGTGGTAGTTACCCCACTGTAACAGCAGCCATGTGATACACTTGGCTCAAGAACGAAAATTTCAGCTCCCTAATGATGCTTCATGACAAGAGTGGTCTGAAAAAAATTAACAACTAAAGTAAGAACTCACTTTCTGGATCCTCCTCATCATCACTTTCATCCATTGCCAGGTATGTCTTTAGGAACTGAGCAAAGTCTCCATCATGGGACAAGAGCTGGTCATATGACCCCACTTCAGATATACGCCCATCTGTCAAAACAATGATTTTGTCGACTTGTGGCAGCCAATAGACTCCATGGGTGACCAGAATTCTTGTCTGAAAAAAAAAAAATATTCTCAAGAGAAAAATGCCTTTAATAAAAAAAAAACAAAGGTGTGAGAAAATATGAATTAAGTATAAAAATAGAAAACTGTACACAACAAATATAAATGTAAACAGAATAAGATGAGATATATAACTCATTTACTATATGACATGACAAAAGGTTAAAAGGAATAAAGCACTAGAAAAGAATGCAAACTTGGGTAATAATGACAATAGTTAAACTGAGTAAGAGAATGGGAGTGGGAGTTGTTGTTGTTTAACTAGGGCTGCTGAGCTTCTCACTCTTTAGCAGCCAATACCAAGTTGAAGACTCCTTGGTATTATCTACACTGTAGATCTAGGCTTTCTCTGTTGCTTTTCTGCTATTCTGAAATGTGTTTAAAAGAGTCGAAGTCATGACCTCCAGTTTTAAAGGATCATCACATCTGGTCCCAAGCTAGAAGTAAGAAGTGTGCGTTATACTGTGCATTCCCCACCATCCAAGGGTGCTCTTCAACTATGCAGAGCTAAAATACTGTACTCTGGTTCTGGGCTCTCCCAAGGAATTGTCACGTCCTACACAGAGCCACTTCTCAGCTTCCCCTGCCTATCACTGGGTCCATAGTGAGATCCTTCTGCATGCAGTCAACCAAATCAAAGCAAAAGAATTACGTCTAGGGCTCAAGAGACTTCTGCAAGCTTAGTGAGCTATGCTGAGTTCTCAACAAGTTTCACCATAGGGGGAATCTATGGAAGTGTGTGGATGATTTCAAGAGTCAATGAGGATGTAATTAGCCTCACAGACAGAGGTTCACTTCCACATACATATTTTGTAGCATTGTGCATAGCTGGTGCTCATATAAGGATGACTCCAGATACGCCTACATGCATGTAGGAGTGGGTGTAAATGCTCAACATGGTTTACAAAAGGCCATCATCATTGTCATCACTATCCTTCAGCTCCCCAAGGAGCAGAGGCCTTTAACAAACAAGTCTTTAACAAACAAGTCTTTAACAAACAAGTCTTTAACAAACAAGTCTTTAACAAACAAGTCTTTAACAAACAAGTCTTCCTATTACATGCCATCAGCTCACTGTCTTTCCATGTCTTCCTCATCACTTACAATTCTGTCCCCCCGTATGAACGTCAGGAAATTAATGTAAAAACTTAACACAATTTACAAAAAGTCAGGAGGAGTGAGTGTAAAAACTAAACACAGTTTACAAGAAGTCAGAAATGGATGTAAAAACTAAACACAATTTACAAAATGTCAGAAATGGGTATAAAAACTAAACACAGTTTACAAAAAAATTAGAAATGGGTGTAAAAACAAAACACAGTTTACAAAAAGTTAGAAATGGGGTAAAAATGAAACACAGTTTACAAAAAGTTAGAAATGGGTGTAAAAACTAAACAGTTTACAAAAAAAATTAGAAATGGGTGTAAAAGCTAAAAACAGTTAAAAAATCAGGAATGGGTGTAAATACTAAACAAAGTTTTATTAAAAGTTAAGCAGATTACAACAAACAAGTCATCCACATAAAATGTCGCGCAGTGGAAAGGTGGGGGTGTGTGTGTGTTAAAATTTTGTGAAGTTGTGTGATAATAGGGGGAGGGGGGGTTTGGAAAAATGTGACATCACACAAAATTATAAGAGTCATACTTGCTTCTTATATAACTTATATTTTTACTTTCATCTGCAATAGTTAACTTTTATTCGCATTTGTTAATTTTTATACACATTTGTTAACTTTTATCTGCAATGGATAGTTAACTTTTATCCACAATAGATAACTCCCTTGTGGAAGACTGATATCCCCTAAATATATCTCTTAGGTGTCCCGAAACAAACATCACAGACTTCTTCCCACCAAAGGTGCAGTCAAGAACTTATATAAGAGTCGTGCACTTCTAGCCTTTGCGCTAAACTGTGCAATGCTCAATATAGTGCGCATCTTTTTCCCCATTAAAGTTGAAATTATACTTTAAATAATAAATAGAAACATGGTAAAGTGTCAAAAATTTAATACATTTTATTATTATTATTTTTTTTGCCATTTGATTGTTTCCCTTAGTCTGAGAAGAGGAAAAAAGCCAAAATAATTTTTTCTTCAAAACTTTACAAAACTGGGCAAAATAATTTCATTCAGAATCAACAAAATGAGTTCCCCAGTCTTCTAAATGTGCTGCAGATGCTGAAAGATTAAGATGTTAGCTTTAGTTCTTTCCCTGTCATTATTTTGACGAGTATATTTACTAATTAATATTATAATCTCAGCAGAAATATCGGATAGATTAAAATAAAAAATCGCGTGACCTCATATGTGGACGACCCCAAAGAGAACTGGACCTAAACCCCAGACACCATGCTAAGCCAACTGAAATGGAGAAATAAGATCAAATAAAGATTTACACCAGCTATATAGAATCACCTCAGAAATGAGGTATCTGAGGAAGGTGGTTGAAGTAACAAGAAGAGACATGGTCCGCAACCAGATGATACGTCAAGGCCTAAAAACCCAACCCCTGCAGGCCCAAATAGAACAGTCCCAACTAAGATGGTTTGGCCATGTCTGCAGAATGGGAGAAGATCAGTTACCACGACAAGCATGGGAAACTAAGAGCCAGGGATCCAGACCTCCAGGACGACCCAGAGTCTGCTGGGAGGACAACATTAGACAATCTTTGAAGGACCGAGGACTAGAATGGAACCAGACCAGGAGGAAGACAGCTGATAGGATAGTCAAGCACTCTCTCTTCCAAACCTCTACACCTCATGGTAGAAGGGGAACGACTAAGTAAGTAAGTATATAGAATCACATAGTTAACATCACAAGATCAATGAGATGGCCAGGAAATGAAGTAAATGAAGAGAAAAAAAAGATAAGTGTAAACCAAGCAAATCAAGTGCAAAAGAGGAATAGGGCAGACCAGTCCAGAAAGAAACCGGATGTAGACGGATACTGCAAACCTGAGACAGACAATCGAAGATAGAAACAATCAAAGATACAGACAATTGAAGATACAGACAATCGAAGATAGAAACAATCAAAGATACAGACAATCGAAGATAGAGACAATCGAAGATACAGACAATTGAAGATACAGACAATCAAAGATACAGACAATTGAAGATACAGACAATTGAAGATAGAAACAACTGAAGATACAGACAATTGAAGATACAGACAATCAAAGATAGAAACAATCAAAGATAGAGACAATTGAAGATACAGACAATCGAAGATACAGACAATCAAAGATAGAGACAATCGAAGATACAGACAATCGAAGATACAGACAATTGAAGATACAGACAATTGAAGATACAGACAATTGAAGATACAGACAATTGAAGATACAGACAATTGAAGATACAGACAATCGAAGATACAGACAATCGAAGATACAGACAATGGGACACAAACTGTGTTTACTAATAAGAAATTTAGAAGCTTTGAATGCAAAAGAGAGGCCACACAGAAAAACTTAAAAACAGGTATACACCTCTGGTTTAAATATTAAAATTATATCACCTTGATCTTACCTTTCTTCTGAGCAATCCTGTTTTTGATATGACTTTGTCAAATATGTGCTTGCCTACATGGGAGTCCACAGCACTGAGAGGGTCATCCAGAAGGTAGATATCTGCATCACTGAACACAGCACGGGCTAGAGATACACGCTGCTTCTGTCCCCCACTTAGGTTAATACCCTGATGTGTTTAAAAAAACAAAAGCAACAGCATTTTTCAGCATCTTTCTTGAACTTGTCCAATCAATATGTATAAATATTAGTTTTATATTCATTTTTTTCCACAGCTTCAAATTAACACAAACTGAGTTTTATCACGTTTTTCACAAAATGTTACTGCTCAGAAATTAAACTTTGGGGTACAACATACTTTTTTTTTTTACAAGTTTTAATATTATCTACTCATAGAAACAATCCCCAGGTAAGAGGGATAGAAGGAGACCAAGGGACACACAGAGAAGAGAAGTGGAGACATGAAGGGGATGAAAAATGCATGAAAAGAGCTTGAGCTGATGGCACAAGATAAAAAGACTTGGTATAAGTTTGCTGAAGGCCTATGCTCCATGGGGAGCTGAGGAGTGATGAATGAATGAAATAAATGAAATGAATAAATGAAATAAATGAATGAAATAAATGAAATTAATGAATGAAATAAATGAATGAAATAAATGAATGAAATAAATGAAATGAATGAATGAAATGAATGAATGAAATAAATGAATGAATGAAATGAATGAATGAAATAAATGAATGAAATGAATGAATGAAATAAATGAATGAAATGAATGAATGAAATAAATGAATGAAATGAATGAATGAAATAAATGAATGAAATAAATGAATGAAATAAATGAAATGAATGAATGAAATAAATGAATGAAATAAATGAAATGAATGAATGAAATGAATGAATGAAATAAATGAATGAAATAAATGAAATGAATGAATGAAATAAATGAATGAATGAAATGAATGAATGAAATGAATGAATGAAATAAATTAATGAAATAAATGAATGAAATAAATGAATGAAATAAATGAATGAAATGAATGAATGAAATAAATGAATGACATAAATGAAATGAATGAATGAAATAAATGAAATGAACGAATGAATGAAATGAAATAAATGAATGAAATAAATGAATGAATGAAATAAATGAAATGAATGAATGAATGAGTGAAAGGAATGAATGAAATAAATAAATTAAATGAATGAATGAAATAAATGAAATGAATGAATGAAATAAATGAATGAATGAAATAAATGAAATGAATGAATGAAATAAATGAATGAAATAAATGAAATGAATGAAATAAATGAATGAAATAAATGAAATGAATGAATGAAATAAATAGAAACAATAATAAATTACACATTCCCAATGCAGTTTTGAACAAAAAAAAGAATTATGTAGTATACGCCTTGCAGTATTAGTCTAATCATTTGACATAAGTGGCTTGCTTTCTTTAAACATTATGATGACCCCTTATAAAACATTAAAGTGTGCGATTTTATAGATAAATTGCACTTTACATGTTTTCGATTCTCTCTAACCTTTTCCCCAATTTCTGTGAGGTCTCCCCCAGGAAGAACTTCCAAGTCTGGTTTGAGCGCACATGCCTCCAGTACACGATCATACACACCCCTCTTTTCTGTTTTACCAAACAAGATATTGTCCTTCAGTGTTGCATTTTGGATCCAGGCCTGCTGCGGCACATACGCGATACTTGACTGTGAATGAAAAAAACAAACTATAGTACTTTAATAAAGAACTGATAATACTGACGTTCAATTTTCTAATAAAGTTATACAGAAATATACTCTTTTAATACAGTTTAACATAATTAGTGGTTTGGTTTGGTTTGAAGGACTATCTTCATTGCACACGGACAACTCCATCAGTGCTTTGAACTCTTCCCTTAGATCACACAAGGAGGATCTCAGCACAATGCATGAACTCTGGAGCACCGGCGAGAATCACAATGTGTGTATATAGGAATCACACATTCTATAAATATTTCTGTGGTGAGTAGGTTTCTAATTTTTAAATTTTGCCACGGTAGTGGCCTGAAAGGCCTACTCTTTATGATTTCCAACTGCAGTGGAATTTTTAATGTGCGCAACCTGCACATGGGACCTTCTATTTTTTCACCCTTGTCAGAGAAGGCTAGGCATCTGATCTCACTTCCCAGGAGACCAGGGAGGAGTATGACATCTTTAGGACCACTGGTTCTGATAAAATTTCCATAAATTTATATTCCCTCAACTGGGAATCAAACCCGGTACCTCTAGAGTTTGAGGCGGATTCCATACCTCTTAGACACTCCAACCCCCGTAACATAATTAACATTTTCTATACAAAAAGTCATGAGTACAGTGATGGTTTACTACAGGGTAGTTTAAAAGTCATTTCCTATTGTTGAATTTTTATTTCTTCACTTGTATCCACTGGATATACACGAAACAAACCTCAAAATAAGGAGCAGTGACTGTCATTTGACAAATTTTATTTTTTATTCTTTATTCCCACAAAATAAAAAATAAAATCTAAAATGGTTTATAAACTGATGTTACAAGATACATCAAAAACTGATAAAAATCTGAAAGGAAGTCATGCATATAAGATGTTCAAGGCTCCAACAAGGAAATGTCAGATATGTAGGGAATTGAAAACTCCCAGTAATAAGAAACTTCTCAGACTACAGCTGGTAAAAGGATGTTTCAGAATAGAAGAACCTTACTGTGCAGGATGTCTTCAAGACAATAATATAGAACATTTCTTGTTAAAATGTAAGAGGTATGAACAAATGAGAATCCCAATATTAGATTATTTGCAGGCATCAGATTCACCTGTAAATATAGAAGAGGTGTTAAGAATAGACAGGGAACTGTATAATATAGTCAAACAGTATTAACAAGAACAAAAGTTAATATATAGTAATTGAGAAGGTGAAGGTCTGATAAAGTTCTTACAATACATGACTTATGGCAAGCAAAAGTCAATTAAATATCTAAATGGAAACACCAGGATTTTCCACCCCTCCCCGTGAATATTATTTTTGTTTGGTGTTTTGGTTTTATTTTATCTTGTTTTTGTTGGTTTGGTTTTTTTTTTTATTTTTTAAATACACGCAAAATTGCTAATTTTGCTTTGTCTTATTTACAATGATTTGACAGATGTGATGTCGCTTTCCCGTATCGGCGGTTATTCATATTATTTGGAATTGAAAACAATATATATCCTAATTATAACCCATTAGAGGTTGAACGGGAAATTTTTCACCATTAAATAACAAATAAAAAAATTTGTAGAACATGATCTCATGCTCAGTTGTAACGTTAATGTGAAATAGCAATTTTTGTAATAAAATAAGTTAATTTTGATGTTTGTTTCATGTAAATAGGTTGGAAAGGAGTGAAGAAAAAACAATTTAAAAATAGGAAGTAACCCTGTATATGTGGAATATACAAAGTTCCTGTGCAATGTTTACATAAACTAAATGTGCTGCACAGGGATGGGATTTAAGAAAAAAATCTATTTCTGACATAAAATGCTTCATTCAAGATTATAAACAAAGTAAATGTTTCATAAAGTGCTTCATAAAAGATTATAAACAAAGTAAATGTTTCAGAAAATGCTTCATAAAAGATTATAAACAAAGTAAATGTTTCATAAATGATTATAAACAAAGTGAATGTTTCATAAAATGCTGCATAAAAGACTATAAACAAAGTAAATGTTTCATAAAGCGCTTCATAAAAGATTATAAACAAAGTAAATGTTTCAGAAAATGCTTCATAAAAGATTATAAACAAAGTAAATGTTTCATAAAATGCTGCATAAAAGATTATAAAAAAGTAAATGTTTCATAAAATGCTGCATAAAAGACTATAAACAAAGTAAATGTTTCATAAAGTGCTTCATAAAAGAGAATAGAAATGAATTATTACGGCCTTGGCTGATATCATCGATGTCACGGAGTGTTTTGAGGGTATTTTGCATGTGTGAACATTGCTTAAGACAAGCCGTGAGCCACAGTTATGCGTGAATAAAGATCAGTGGAGCGTGAAAGGGTTTCACGGGTTTTAGTGAATACGCATGAAAGGGTCAGTGAGAGAGAGAGGTGTGTTGGGTCAGCAGTGCGTTGAGCTAGCAGAGAGTTGAGTCAGTAGACATGGGACAGCGAAGAGCGTAGAGAAGAGAAGGGTGAATGTCTATAGTAGTGCGCGAGTAGAGGGCCAGAGTTGTGTTGTAGATGTTGCAGTAGTTATTCATGAAGTAGCCTATTTGTGGCTGTAGTTATTCTGAGAAGCAGAGTGTGTGCGGATACTCGGGATTTGTGATGTATCTAATATTTGTAATGGCCCTGCGTCTATTGTGACTTATTGTGAATATAATATATTGTTGAAGATTGACATAGCTGTTGGAGTTGTTCCTTAGACAGTGAGCTAGGACGAGTGGTGTATAAGTGTTGTCTGACTTTCTACATCCACCCTTATACACCCTACTCGTCACATTGGGGGCCGTCTATTTGGATGTACCAGAGAACCCAAAGTTGTGTAGCACTAAAGTGATCTGAGGTCATTTGGTCAACAGCCTACAGTTTGTTTTCAACGCAGCAAAGTTGGACAACTGTAACGGAACGATTCGACACTGTTCAAATCAAGGTCAGTTGTCAGCAGTACGTGTGTGCTGACGAATAAACAGTGTGCTAGGAATGCTGCCTTACAAGTCTGTTTACATCGTTTGCTTGTGGCAGATGCTGTGAAACAGTGTGTTGTGACCAATGGGAACCTACTGTGTATCTAGAAGAATCTGTGGTGACCAGAAGAAGATAAGCTGTGAAGCTATCGTGTTGCAGTGTTCTACTCGACAATGTGAAGTGGAAAACACGAGCCCTGTTTTCCACGGTGTGTAGCCAGTGACGCTACAGAATCTGAACTGAGTGTGTTGTGCTGTGCTGTACGTTGTCCTCATATTTTCATCGCCGTGGGACCTGCTAAGAACATTATCAACAGATCTACACGCTTGGAATTTAAGTATATGTATTGGTTCTGTAAACATTTAGTGTTCATTATAATTCCTTGAGATACAACTTAATTAGATATTATTCTGTTCTTGTTCGTTTAAGGAAGCTACGTAACGTTCTTTCGTACTCTAGTATGCTAATGTTCTAGTGTTGTGTTGCACTAAGTTTCTAGTTAGAAGGTAATTTTTATTTTATATAGTACTAACAGTGTATTTTCTAAGAAATCAGTAGTTTTTCTCGTATACTGAGTACTTCTGTTTTCACATTCTTCTCTTTAGTTCTGCTACTTTCTTCTTTCAGTAGTATCACTTATTTTCTACCTCACCTTCAGTTTTGCTGTTCTACTGTTGTTAGTTTTACTCTTTCTTTATGTGATGTAGGTTTAGGTTAGACTGCATTTATAATTAATTTTATGTCTACTGTACATTTAGCTGTGCTATTCCTATCTGCCTTACACATTATTTATATCTACGTTACTTATAACTGTGCGAATCTTATCTGTCATCTTTCTCTCTAGTTCTTTCGTCCATTGTAGTTAGATTCTAAGAGCTTAAATTATATACTAAGTGTGTATTAACTTCTTTCCCTTAGCGTGCGGACGTGTTTTTGTGGAGTCCTACATTTGGATTTTTAAACTGCATATCTAGCAATATTTCTGAAGGATTTTTATATCACTGTGTACATAATGTTAGTTGCTTTATCGTGAAATACATATTATTGTGTTCATATGAATAGGAAATGTGATTTTTAGGAAAAATGAAGACAAGCATATCTTCCGTTATAGGTATAGTAAGTCGCTTTTGTGTTGGAATTACTAAACGTTCCACATGGTCAGCACTGATAATTGGGGTAGCCGACAGAAATGGAAGTTTTATTACACCCTACGGAATGTCAGAGAACCGTGGCTTTAGAAATTGGTCAGCGGTAATATGTGTGTCGACCGAGTCAAGCTGCCAACTAGAGCGGAGTGAACGTCTATAATTGACCACTTTCCACGCCCATTAAATACGCCTGGTCATTTACCGTTCCCACTCACAATGCTACACGTAAATTCGGTCGGTATAACCCGACCGAACACAAAAGGTGCCAAACAGAAGGATTACGTTTTGAACGTTACTAAAGCGGTTAAAAAGAAAACTCGAAGTTTGAAGACCAGCACGCTATACACGCCATGCGTAACATTAACTTATAAGAACAATAACCAGTGTGCGATTCTGACGTTTTCTACCTTAATCGAATATGAAGCTTTACGTAGCCTGTCTAAGGCATACTATGAATCTAGTGCAACTATTGAAGCAAGGACTGACGCTAATGGTTCATATGTAGAAGATGTTATTTCCACAAGAGAGGTTGTCCTACATTTCTATAACACAGCAAATAAAGTAATGATACAGGGCGCAGAGTGCGCTATTAAAGATTGGGTTAGTACGGACCTGAACAATTTATGGAAATCAGCAAATACTGCTGGAGTCAGTCGAGAGGCCATCATATCAAATGTGCCAGTTCAAAGTATTCCTGCAAAAACTTCTAAATCTAAGAAGTTAGCAATCACACATTCCACTGTTTCCGCAGATATCATAACAAACATAACTCCCAATAAAGAGTGCAAAAAGATGTCACAGACAAAACCAAAGTCACCAGCGTTAGCTGATACAAGGGACATCACAGAGACAGAACACCTAACAAGCACCTTTGACAGTAGTCCAACAACATCCCCTCTTACATTACCTATGCACTCGTCACAAGATCAATTTTTAATAATATTGTCTGAGATGGAGATACTAAAAGCAGAGCTGAGCAGCCTCAAAAAAGCTTACGAGCAGCTCCATGCTGACCACATGTCCCTCAAAAATAGCTGTGAGAGAAACGAGTCTGAACAACAGAAAGAAAGCACACAGCAGAAAAATAAACACAGACAGTGTAACACAAACACAAGCTCAGAGGGAAATTCCGACGGTAGTGAAGTACAGCATACGACACAAGCTGAACCGAGCCATAAAGAAGACCATGACCTGTGCATTCTTGAATTCCCTGCAGACATGAGTAGAATCCCTGTCCAGATTTCTACTCGGCAGCCCCCACTGTCGACAGCCAGTTCACATCAAAGCAAGAAACCTACACACAATCCCAGCATAGTTCAAACACAAGAAACAGCACGCACTGCTACCGGCACACACACACATCTTTCAAATAGAAGGAAACACTTCATATTTGGTGACCAAAATGTGAAGGACCTTCAAAAATGTCAATTAGTAACAGCAGATATAGACAGGGTCACTGTTCGCTACAAAAACTGGGCATCTGCGCAGGAATATTATACATAGGTAATTTTTTAGTGCTTAAGGGAAAGTCATTATTGAGTTACTTCCCTTGAAAGTTGTGTCGGCTTTTTCGATCAAACTCCGCGGATGAATCCATTATTTCTGCGATTTATTCTTTGTTTGGGTAGTAATAGATTGTTCTTGCTTCAGAATATCTATGGCCTGAATTTATGTGTATTGTTTGTCTGAGTAGGACGAGTCTGTCTTATATCTGTATATCTTTACATATCTAAGTCGAACTATATGTTCTGTTGTCTCTAGGGAGGTCAAAGGCTATTCGGCGGATGTGTCGCTAGAGTGTGGTGTGATTTGGCTTCGTCCTGATAGGGACTGTGTTTCCTATGTCGGCCTGTCGCCGGGGAAAAAGTGATCTCAGTATTTGTGGGGAAAGTGATAGTCGTCTAGACCTATCGTGTATGCTTTACCCCAGTGTTTATTCGTATTGCCAAGGAATGGCAGTTTCATATTTCTTATACCAAGGTAATCCAAGATACTTTTATGAACTCTCGTACGAAGCCACCATTTTCGATAAGAGAATATATTTGACTCGATGAAAACGACTTCGATTCCTAGCAGCACTATATTCTGTAGAATGCAGTCAATTGTTCATGATCAAATCTACAGAGCAATGCAATGTTTTATGAATGACTAACTTTAGGACAGATTCATTATCTGTATCCAAACGTGAGTGACAGCTCACGAGTGAAGCCATCTTGGAACCAAACCTGTAGTGACTTTCAAGAAGAGAAAAGGGGATGCCCGTATTATCGCTTGTTTAGTCCAGAGATCACTGCTACACATGAGAACCCTTTATCAGCGGTTCAATATTATTATATGAAAAAAATATGTGCTGAACATTATGTGGGAGAATCGTCGCTAAACGAGATTAGGTTTAGAAGCCATCTGAAATATTGTTTATAAGCTGACGTGCTCAGTCAGTGAAGTCAGATGATATATATGTATGGGCGATACTGAGGGCTTGGCTACTGACAGTCCATTATAATATTAATCTACATGAGTGCCCATGTAACATAACATTGCAAGACCAGTTATCCACTGTACTATGATGTATTATGCCAACCTGTGATTTGTCACTATCTGTGCTGTCGAGTGTGTACGTCCAATTAAACTTTAGTAAAGGTACACAGTCGTTGGTGTCGATGACTTCCAGCCATACATGAGTGTGAGAAAAGAACATTTTTTTGTCAACACCACGAACCTTTATTATCATTCGCACATTATACACTCAATCCATGTCTACACACCACTGCGTAGGTCAAGTTGACATTCCATACACTACAGTGGAGCAAACAACACCATAGAGATCTTATCAACTGATGATGATGATGTCTGCTTCCATCCACTTATATTTATCCTTTTGGTGGATATCATTAACGGGAATAAAATATTCAACTTTATCAACTTTATCAACTGGTGGACCAGCTTTCTGGGTTTGACCTCGCAGAAGTTCAGAAGTCAACAGATTACCGATACCAGACCGTTTCCTGTGGCTGATACGACACACTTGCAGTATTGGTTTGCTCTTTGTCAACACTTTGTCACGTGACCTGTCAAGTGAATGCAGTATGTAGGTCAGCGTTGTTGACATTTTTTACATTAGACATTACAGAGTTTCACAGAACAGTTGGATCAATTCTTGTCAATGTTAACAGGAAGACAGTATTTGTGAACTAAGAAGTCCTATTTTCATCGATGGATCTTCTTGTTTTCCATATATGAACTTTAATATTTAAGGCCAGAATGTTTAATTGAATAAAGTGGCAGTTTGTTTATTTTCATAAAAATAACTTTGCCATTACTGTAAAACTGAGCCTATTTTGCAACACATACTATCATACACATAATTTTATATATATTTATGTTTTACATGTTATTTGTTTGTATAGTATGTTAGTTTCTATGTCAGCGGGTTGTGTTTAAGGTTGGGCGGCGTCCTCACAACAGAATATCCCACGTCATAGAGGGTCCGTTGTGGGCGTTTTCTATAGGTGCAATTTTCTTGATTGAAAATTTGCTGCGACAACTGTTGCTTTTGTGTTAGCTGTGAAGACTGTAATTATTGTTATTTTTGTAATATTTCTTTGTTCTTTAGTTTTGTTTTGATTTGTTTGTAATTTGTTGGTCTAACCTTTTCTATCTTTCAGTTCTATTCACAATTTATATTCATATATTGTGACGTCATTTGTGTTGTTATTCTTTGCAGATTCAGTGATTATTTTCATTGATTTCCCTATTTGATTTATTTTGATTTCTGCAAACGTTCTTGTATTGTCAGTCCTATTTGTACTTTATGTATTCTGTTGGTTGACATATGTTTTATATAGGTATATTTCATAAGACACAATTGCCTGTGCACTGCACTTGGATTATGGTATAAACCAGTACCTGATTATTATTACTATTATACAAGACCTTATTAAAGGCTTGTGACCCACAGATATTGGGATAGTATACTGATTAATCAAGTCATTGAGAACTTGTGGTATTATTATTGGTTCAGGTGATTAGTATTATTGTTAGACATCATGGCTACATTAGAATACTTCATTACACAAGGGAAAGCCCTTGATAAGACTGGTCAACAATTAGAACAATGGGCAGTTGCTCAATATGACAAAGCATTAGCTGCAGAAGAGAGAAGAGCTATGGCAGAAGAGAAAAGATTAGCTGCAGAAGAAAGAAAAGCTATGGCGGAAGAGAAAAGATTAGAAAGAGAAGCTGAGGCTGCTGCTGAACAAAAGAAATTGCAGATGCAGGTGGAGGAAAGGAGATTTGAAGCTGAACAAAAAAAAATTAGAAAGAGAAGCTGCGGCTGAACAAAAAAGATTAGACAGTGAAGCTGAACAAAAAAGATTAGACAGTGAAGCTGAACAAAAAAGATTAGACAGGGAAGCTGAACAAAAAAGATTAGACAGGGAGGCTGAACAAAAAAGATTAGATGCTGAAGAGAAAAAAGCAATAAGAGAACATGAATTTGAGTTGGAGAAATTGAGATTGACAAGTATGAGTAATGTTAATCAGGCATCTAGTGGTAATGGTAAACCTTCTACTTACAAGGTTAAGGTTCCACCGTTCAATCAGTCCAGTGACGATATTACATTCTGGCTGGATAGATTTGAACGTTCTTGTCGTACACATAATGTGGATAAATCACAATACGCTAATCAATTATCAGAAAACTTGAAAGGTGAATCTTTGACTAGATTATGCCTTGTAGGAGAGCAGATAAGGATAATTATGATGTCATTAGGGCGGCTTTGATAAAAAAATATCAGCTAAGTGAGGAAGGCTATCGCCTTTTATTTAAAACGATGGTACCTGAGACGGGTGTAGAATTCTCAGAATTCACTGCAAAGGCACGTCTCACAGTTGATCGTTGGATTGAGCTTTCCAAAACAGAAAAAACGTATGAAGGACTTATGGATTTGTTGCTCAGAGATAAGATTATGTCATGTGTGAACAAACCTTTCCTTGAATTTATACATGAGCGTAAACCCAAATCTCTAAAAGAAATGGAAGAATATTGTTCCCAATATGTCACTGCACACCCCGACGTGACTTTTGGCAACACTAAGATTAAGGAGAGTATGCCAGTTGCTTCAGCAACACCATACAATCCCAATTATTCACACAGATTTCAGGGACCTCAAAACAGATTTGATAAAAAAGGTAACCATAATAGTTATCAAAACCAAGGTAACCAATCATTTCAGGGTTCTTCTTCAAAGAACTGGAGACGACCTGATAGCTCTCGACACAGGGGTGGTCATAATTATAGGAATTTCCGTAGAGGAAGTAATTATAGAAACTATCAGGGTTATCCGTCTTGGAGTCAACAAGATCATAATTACAGAGATACTCATTATAATGAATATGATAATGGTAACCAAGGGAACTATGACTCAAACCCAAATAGGGGTTACAATAGAGGTAACAATAACTACAGAGGTGATAATAACCGAGGTAGATCTCAAAACAAAAGACATAAACCACATTTTCAGGCAAACTCTGTACAACAAGAGTCCCATGAAGCCTATAAACAGAGTAAAGATAATAATGATGCTAGTAATATGGCATGTGCCGCTTTTGATTTTGGGAGAGCATCTCAGTGCCCCCAATGCAAAACGTTATTTGAGCCAACCACAGTGTCTACTTTAAGCTGTGGCCATCCTCTTCCTGCTCTTCCAGCATCAGTCGCGCATGATGGAAGAGGTTCTCTTGTCTTACATAAGGGTTTAGTGAATAACAATCCAGTCTCTGTGCTATTTGATTCTGGATGCACCACAATTGGTGTTAGGCAGTCACTCGTAGATCCTTCCCGTGCCACTGGACAAGTAGTCAAATGTGTAACATTTGGCGGCACATTAGAGAAATACTCTACTGCTATCATTAGGATTGCTACTCCTTTCTTTACAGGAGATGTACACGCATGTCTTCTTCCGAATCCGATCGCTGACCTCATCATCGGTCGCATTCATGGAGTCAAGGAATGCACTCCGCAACAAATTTCCACGTGGGAAAGGCAAAACATGCAGATTGCTAACGCTGTAGTCACTAGAGCTCAGGCTCTTAATATGCCTCAAACTTCATCTATTGAAGATAATGAAGTGCATAACCAAGATAATCCCTTGGTAATTTCTCGTGACTCGTTTATAAAACAGCAAGAAGATGATCCCACTCTGAAGAAATTCTTCATTCTTGCAACTAAAGGTGATCCGAATAAAGACACAAGTCGTAAATCGTGGATTACAAAGAAGAATGGCGTACTTGTACGTATGGTTCAAGACTCCATTACGTCAAGTCATTCTCAAATCCTGGTTCCCAAGAATTTGAGAGTTAAAATTTTGCAGCACGCTCACGACTCTCAGTGTGCTGGACACATGGGTTTTTCCCGTACTAAGTCAAGAGTCCTTGCGGCTTTCTTTTGGCCATTGGTAAACAAGGACATACGTATTTATTGTCGATCTTGTAAAGTATGTCAGGAAGTTAAATCCAAAGGTCCACGGCATGCTGCACCCATTCAGGCGGCGGACATTCCTATTCGGCCGTTTCAAAAAATGGCCATAGACATTATTGGTCCATTTAAGATCAAGTCTGCCAGAGGACATCAGTTTATCTTGACGTGTGTTGATATGTGCACACGTTGGCCAGAGGCTATTCCTCTGAAGAGCATTACTACTGCTGATATTGCAGATGCTCTTTGGCTTATATTTCTCGTCTGGGGTTCCCCGGAGAGATATTGTCAGACCATGGCACCCAACTAATATCAGATACCATGTCTCAAGTAATGTCTACTCTGCAGATAGATAGATCTTTAAGTAGTATCTACCATCCAATGTCTAATGGTATGGTCGAACGCCTTAATAGAACACTTAAAAACTTACTGGGGAAGATAACTGAGGATCATCCTCAAGACTGGGACAGAGTTTTACCTGCGGCCCTCTTCGCTTACAGAGAGGTACCCAATGAACATACGGGATTTTCTCCCTTTGAACTCGTCTTTGGCGCGCGTCCGCGTGGCCCTATGTCGTTGCTTCACGATCTCATAACATCTGACAATATTGACGATGACACAAAGTCATCCTACGAATATGTCATCGCGTTGAGACAAAAAATTATCGAAGCATGCAAATTAGCAACTTCTTCTTCTGAATTTGCGAAACAGAAGGCAAGGCAATTTGCCAATAAGAAGAGATGCTTACGACAACTTTGTCCTGGTGACAAAGCATTTGTATTACTACCTTGTAGGGAAAACAGATTACTTATTTCTTGGAAAGGTCCGTACGATATAATATCGAAAATTTCCGATGTCGACTATATTGTCGATATTGATGGGAAGCATAAAACCTTCCACATCAATATGCTTACTGAATTCCATGAACGTCCGGATTATTTGCAACCCATTTTCCAAGCAACGGACAATTCTCCAGTACAACATGGTCATTACTCATCACTGTCCGTGATACAGGATGAGGAAACAAGTTTTTCAGATGTAAATCTTCCTCTTCCAATGATCCCACTTCATTCCAGTGAATCATGGAAGAACGTTACTGTCTCTCCTGATTTGTCTCTAGGAGAACAGCGACAAGTTTCAACTATGTTGCAAACATTTCAGGATGTACTCACTGACATCCCTGGACAAACGAATGTCATTCAACATGACATTGTTCTAACTGACCATACTCCTATTAGGGTTAGACCTTATCCTATACCTATACATTTTCAAGCACAGGTCGAGAAAGAGTTGGATGAGATGATAGATTTGAAAATAATCGAACCATCCACCTCTGCATATTCTTCGCCGATGGTTATTGTGCGTAAAAAAGACAATAACATACGTCTTTGCGTTGACTATCGAAAATTGAATCAAGTAACGAAGTTCGATGCCGAACCTATGCCTTTACTGGAAGAGCTACTTACTCGACTCTCCAAATCTCATTTTTTCACTAAACTTGATTTGTCTAAAGGATATTGGCAAGTTCCTTTATCTGAACGCGCCAAACCTCTCACGGCTTTTTCAACACCTAGAGGTTTGTTCCAATGGAATTTTATGCCTTTCGGTCTTATGAACGCACCAGCTACGTTCGTACGCATGATGCGCCGAATCCTATCTTATCGGTCAGATGTCATTGCATATCTAGACGACATCTGTCTTTTCAGCGATACTTGGGAAGATCACTATTCAGGGTTAGATGAATTGCTGTCTACTTTGCGTGAGCACAACCTGACAGCGAAACCCTCTAAAGCCTATATTGGTTTTAGCGAAATTTCTTTCCTAGGCCACCGAGTTGGTCATGGTTTCCTAAAGACAGAGGACCATAATACTAGTAAGATACTTAACATCTCAATCCCTAAGACTAAAAAACAGGTGAGAAGTCTGTTAGGTCTTATTCAATTTTATGGCAGATTCATTCAGAATCTATCCTCTATCATGGCACCTCTCTCAACACTTCTAAAGAAAGGTTCGCCTAATGTGGTCCACTGGTCTCAGGAATGCCAATGCTCTCTGGATAAGATTAAAACACTGTTTTCAACACCACCTATTTTAGTGCTACCCACTAAAGATAAGACATTCGTTCTTCGTAGTGACGCTTCATCCACTGGGATTGGAGCGGCACTAATGCAAGAGTACTCTGGAACTCTGCATCCTGTAATGTATATTTCCAGAAAACTTAATGCGGCAGAAAGGAATTATTCGGTTTTTAGACCGTGAGCTATTAGCTATGGTTTGGTCGATCCTCAAACTACAGAGATTCCTTCTAGGCGCACATTTCATAGTAGAAACCGACCAAAAAGCTCTTACTGCTATACAGAGTAAGAATTTGAAGAGCTCGAGGTCTACTCGATATGCAATTGCTCTTCAACCTTTTCATTTCTCTGTGCGAGCTATTCGTGGATCAGATAATGTGATGGCAGACATTCTGTCAAGATGCCCACATGATTCCACATAACTATTAGGGCTTAGACTTCTTGATATGTCTAGTTCTATAGTAGTTCCTTTTCTATATCATGATAGATACACATTTGTAATTTAATAATATAATGATTGTATCACTACATAGCGGTTCATTGATGTTTATTCACCGCTGTGCTTTGATGATTTTTTCTTCATAAATCATAAATTTAAGATATCTAATACGAAATGATGATATGAATTTTTTAGGCATTGTGTAATTGCCAGAATTGTATTATACTTTGATGACACCTTCCTGGAAAAATATACTTGTAGAGAAATAATTTCTCTCAGTTTATGAGACACATTCTCACCAGTCGCTCCATAAGTCGACTTAGCCTCATATTAGGCGTTATAGGTATTCCTGATATTTTCATCTGCGCATTATTCATGCGTTGTGAGCCTATTGTACGTTGCTCCTAGATGTATTTCAAAAAAAAAAAATGTTCCATTTTTTTTTTTCCCGGGAGGTGTGGTAAGACTGTTACGTGCAGTCTTTGATATCTTACAATATTATACATAGGTAATTTTTTAGTGCTTAAGGGAAAGTCATTATTGAGTTACTTCCCTTGAAAGTTGTGTCGGCTTTTTCGATCAAACTCCGCGGATGAATCCATTATTTCTGCGATTTATTCTTTGTTTGGGTAGTAATAGATTGTTCTTGCTTCAGAATATCTATGGCCTGAATTTATGTGTATTGTTTGTCTGAGTAGGACGAGTCTGTCTTATATCTGTATATCTTTACATATCTAAGTCGAACTATATGTTCTGTTGTCTCTAGAGAGGTCAAAGGCTATTCGGCGGATGTGTCGCTAGAGTGTGGTGTGATTTGGCTTCGTCCTGATAGGGACTGTGTTTCCTATGTCGGCCTGTCGCCGGGGAAAAAGTGATCTCAGTATTTGTGGGGAAAGTGATAGTCGTCTAGACCTATCGTGTATGCTTTACCCCAGTGTTTATTCGTATTGCCAAGGAATGGCAGTTTCATATTTCTTATACCAAGGTAATCCAAGATACTTTTATGAACTCTCGTACGAAGCCACCATTTTCGATAAGAGAATATATTTGACTCGATGAAAACGACTTCGATTCCTAGCAGCACTATATTCTGTAGAATGCAGTCAATTGTTCATGATCAAATCTACAGAGCAATGCAATGTTTTATGAATGACTAACTTTAGGACAGATTCATTATCTGTATCCAAACGTGAGTGACAGCTCACGAGTGAAGCCATCTTGGAACCAAACCTGTAGTGACTTTCAAGAAGAGAAAAGGGGATGCCCGTATTATCGCTTGTTTAGTCCAGAGATCACTGCTACACATGAGAACCCTTTATCAGCGGTTCAATATTATTATATGAAAAAAATATGTGCTGAACATTATGTGGGAGAATCGTCGCTAAACGAGATTAGGTTTAGAAGCCATCTGAAATATTGTTTATAAGCTGACGTGCTCAGTCAGTGAAGTCAGATGATATATATGTATGGGCGATACTGAGGGCTTGGCTACTGACAGTCCATTATAATATTAATCTACATGAGTGCCCATGTAACATAACATTGCAAGACCAGTTATCCACTGTACTATGATGTATTATGCCAACCTGTGATTTGTCACTATCTGTGCTGTCGAGTGTGTACATCCAATTAAACTTTAGTAAAGGTACACAGTCGTTGGTGTCGATGACTTCCAGCCATACATGAGTGTGAGAAAAGAACATTTTTTGTCAACACCACGAACCTTTATTATCATTCGCACATTATACACTCAATCCATGTCTACACACCACTGCGTAGGTCAAGTTGACATTCCATACACTACAGTGGAGCAAACAACACCATAGAGATCTTATCAACTGATGATGATGATGTCTGCTTCCATCCACTTATATTTATCCTTTTGGTGGATAGTATCAAGACAGACCCTTTATTAGAACTACAGATGTGCAAGAAACAGCCAATAATATCGGCCTTCAGCAATATTTTACGACCGACGACCCACCTCAACAACAACTTGAGACACTCCATTCTCAAAGATCTGTAAAAGATTCAATTCAACCAACTCAGGGTCCACCTACTGAAATCTCACGAAGTCCGCTGTCGCACCAGACACCAATGAGAGATCACCCATCATCGTTGTCATCACAGGTTTTCCCATATCAACCCGCACACCCAACCTTTCATAACTTTCTACATCAGCAAAGCCTCTTGAACTACGCACCTTACACTTGGAGGTCCTACTGGCCGGAATATCCCATTCATCCAACAACAGTACCTCAACATCCCGCGAACACCTACTACCAAATGAATCATCTTTTACGGCCAAATCCATCTCGCTTTTATTATCCACAACCCTCTCCTCAACATTATCAGTGACTGTTCACTTCACAAGTCGACGTCTCTGTAGGACCAGTAACTGTCGGATAATGCTTTATTTATTTATTCTCAGTATCTATTTGTTTGTCTACCCGTCTATTCTCTTGGTGCAGCTTAACTTTGTTGTTAACCTTCACAGTGTGGATGGGTGTGCTTGTTGTGTGACAGTTTCTTACAATTTTTAAACTAGTACAGTTATCTGAATTGTTTGTAATTTGTTGTATTAAGGTGTGCATTTATGTACTATTACTTTTAATCTCACATATATAGCAATCTCGTGATGTTTATTTAGTTATTTATTTTCTATTTGAGCGTAAAACTTCTTTCACATAAAAATGTCAGGTAATTATGAACAATTACTAAATACAATTGGCTTACGGCTTGGCCACTTGAACGTAAACCATCTTTTAGGTAAAATTCCAGAACTCACACAAATTCTTAACCAAAATTTCCAGGTTTTTGGTTTTTCCGAAAGTCGTCTGAATGAGAAAATAACCGACGATGACATTGCGCTCAGAGGTTTTAAAACTATTCGGCGAGATTCTAGTAGACAATTAGAGACGGGTCTAGCAGTTTATATTTCTGCTTCTCTCAGTTATCGCCGCAGAAACGATCTTGAGACTATAGATATAGAATGCATATGGTTAGAGATAAAGCCCCAAAAGCAAAGATCTATTTTAATCGGATATCTTTATCGTAATCCCAGTGTAGGAACAACATGGTTTGAAGATTTTACCAACATGATGGATAAAGTTATTACTACAGTTAACGAAATTATTCTTCTTGGTGATTTTAATATCGACATGCACAAGCCAAACAATATATGGACCAACATCATAGCATCGTATAACATGAAACAAATAGTCAACAAACCTACCAGAGTAACAACAACGTCATCCACACTGATCGATCATATCTATGTATCCTGTCCAGAAAATATTATAGAATGCTCCATCCCTACTATTGCTATGAGTGACCATTATCCCATATGTTGCACTTGGGCAAAAAATGGGTACAAATCTCCAAAAAATAAACACATTAGTTTTCAATATAGAAGTGTTAAAAATTTCAACCGTGAATTATTTTTGAATGATTTGCGAACTGCGCCTCTCGCCAACATTTTTCAAATTCCTGATCCTGATGACGCCATCGCATATTGGACAATGATATTTTATAGTATTTTTAATAAGCATGCGCCTACTAAAGAAATTCGCGTGAAAAGGCAAATTAAATCTCCATGGATCACACAAGAAGTTCTTGACGCTATGAGGCAAAGAGATAGAGCTCATAAAAATAAGGATATCACTACATATCGGACAATAAGAAATAAAGTACAATACTTAATTCGCAGAGAAAAGAAAAACTACTTTAGAAATTTAGTTCAGAGTAAAACAAACAGTAAAGAGATATGGAAGGCAATCAACACTTTAGTGAACAAACGAAAATTTCCAGACCCACATACTCCCAATACGCCCCTTACTTGTACTGACTTCAGCAATCATTTTCAGGCAGACATCAACAATATAAAATCCACCATTCCGTCTCCCCCTTGTGACTTAAGCAAATTATCAACGTTCTGCGAGAACAAATGTACTAACACAATTCCACCCGACATCCCTTTTATAACAGTTAACGAAGTTTACAACTATATTACTGGCCTTAAAGATAATAACTCATCGGGACCTGATGGAATCAGTAATCGAATACTGCGTTTTGCCGCACCTGCTATTAGCGATTCACTGACATACATATATAATCAATGTATCGCAAGGAGTTACTTTCCATCCGCTTTTAAAAGCGCTAAAGTATACCCACTTCTCAAACCAGGTTCATCTGATAGTAGTAATCTTAGTAACTATAGGCCCATTTCTCTTATATCGTCGCTGTCCAAACCACTGGAAAAAAACACATCCACAAAACAACACTACAACACCTAGTAGATAACGACCTGCTAATCGACAGTCAGTCGGGGTTTAGACCAAAGCATTCATGCCACACAGCCTTAACAAAGATGATAGACAATTGGCACCTAAACATCAATAACGATAATATATGTGGAGCAATATTTGTAGACTTCAAAAAAGCATTTGATATGATAGATCACTTTATTTTAATCAGAAAATTAGAAACAATGAAAGTAAATATTAAGCTGGTAAAGTTAATTAAATCGTTCCTGTCAGACAGACAACAAATAGTCTCTTACAATAATTCCTTGTCGAACCCAACCGTCGTCCATACAGGTGTTCCTCAGGGCTCTATTCTCGGCCCTCTTCTATTTACCGCATACATTAATGATCTTCCTCTATATTTCAAACACTCATCATGTGACCTTTTTGCCGATGACTGTACTGTCTATACTAGTGATAAATGTTGCACCACACTAGAACAATCTTTACAAAACGATACACATAATCTTATTACGTGGAGCAACGAGAATCGCATGCAAATAAATATTAGTAAAACAAAATGTATGTTAATATCAACCAGACAAAAACTACAAAACTTGCAGAAAACAACACTTCAGCTCTTCATTGGAACATCACTAATTGAAAACGTAAATGAACACAGAACTCTAGGTATCACTGTTGACCAACACCTAAGTTGGAACTCACATGTACATGCACTCACAAAACAAACAGCACAAAAAGTTTACCAATTAGCCAAAATTAAACATTTCCTGGATGAAGAGGCAAGGAAAATGTTCTACATATCTCATATACAAACGCATCTAGACTATTGTTCCACAATCTGGGATGGTTGTTCTGTCTCCAACACAAGAAGGCTCCACTCGCTTCAAAAACGCGCAATGCGCCTTGTTGCTGATAAACACCAATCACATTGTATAGATTTATATAATTATCTTCAAATATTACCCCTCAGGAAGCGCTTCCTCTTTAACAAAGGGAAATTTATTCACAAAATCCTGTCACAGAATGCTCCAAAGTATCTTTGGCCGCTTTTAAAATACAATGACAGACGTAGTCAGCGCTTAAATAAATTACAGGTACCCAAGCCCAGGCTTGACCTATTTAAAACTAGTTTGGCTTACTCAGCTGCTCATCTTTGGAACAATCTTCCCAATGACCTGAAAAACATGCACAGTCCTTACTCATACAATCGTATACTATTCAAATACTTTATGAGTGCTGATTATATGCCACCCTAACTGATTGTGTTGTACTTTTATCTAATATACTGTATGGAGGCTCTGATGATCTAGTTTTCATTACAATATACTTATTCTTAATATTATATTCTTAATAACTTATATTCTTAATTTTATGATCAGGTACTGTTAATGTATGCTGTTATACTTCCTTGTAATGTTGCACTGCCCTTAAATTAATACTTTCAGTACGCTGGAGAATGTTGAGTAACAGTAATAAAAGATGAGCAAGAGGAAGGAAGAATGCAAGAGGGGACTGTGTCCGATTTTCAACCCTTGGCAAATTAATTGCTTTCGTATATGTCTATCTAACTATCTACCTAGTCTGATTCTGGTCTTGAGTTTGGGACGCAAAGGAAATGGAAAGGAAAATGGAAAGTAACTGTCTACCCACCTCATCTTGATGAACCTAAAAAATAAAATAAAAAATAAAAAAAAAGTCCCTGAGTCATTCAGTTGAACACCGTATGAACATTTTACAAGTTCTCATAACATACCTCTAAATATGTCTCAAATCACTAATTTACAGTACGAAGAATTCGATTCTTTTTTTTTTTTTTTTTAATTTATTTTTTTAAATTTATTTATTTTTTATTTATTTATTTATTTTTCAAATTCATTATTACTATTATTTTTTTTTATTATTATTTTATTTTATTTTAAAAAACACTTTAATTATGATGATTATTGCAAATGTAATATTACTTTTATAATGATAAATGCCTTAATAATGATTAAAGTAAATGTGAGGATGAAAGGATATTAGTATACATGATGAGAGAGAGAGGAAGGGCAGAATGTCAGACGGGCCTGCGTGCCCAATTCTTAACCCTTTGAAAATAAAGTTCGTTCGTTCGTTCGTTCGTTCGTTCGTTAACATATTCCTGACAGGAACTGTTGTAGTGTTTGGACTTCTCAAAGTTACTACTGCAGAGGTGACTTGGCGACAACAGATCAGATCAGTTGATTGCCATAGCCTGCCATTCCAGTACACCATAAAAAGCTACGTAACCTTAGTTTGTTTTGGTTCATTATTCTAAGGCCATATTCCATTTATTTGTCCAGATTGCTCTATAGGCTTCCCTTGGCATTCACTGTTTCAGTGTTGTTGTTGGACATGACGATTATGTTATTTATTTGTGTTTTGATTTCATCTGTAGGATTTTGCGCTATTTATTCTTAGAAGGGGTTCTATCCTGTGGGCAGGATCAGTGGTATTGCCCTTCACGAATAAAGTGTGCATTTTTGCATTAGTTGTTTACATGCAGTTTGTTGTTGGTTGTGTATTACATTCCCTCTTTGGCGTTCTGTGTATATGGTGTATTCTTCAGTCATTTTCTTCTTACACTATGCTGTAAATACCAACGGGCTGATCACCCGTTTGCCAGTCACTTCGATTACGGAAACAACGGCAGATGGATTGATTTGCCGTTGCCCTAAAGACGCCATTAGGCGTGATGGGAAACAATGGCAAAGAAAACCTATCTGCTGTTGCCCTAAGACGCCACTAGGCGTAATGGCCACTGACTGCTTTGACGGTCGGTGGCTAAGGATGGAAGAAGAAGAAGAAGAAGACTATGCTGTAAATACGTTAATTTTTTCAATCTCCTGTTTTTGTGTGTTATAAAGGTTAGGTACTGTATATTTCAATATTACTTCTGTCACACATCTTTCCTTGTTCTTGTTACCAACCTACCAAGTTGTTGTTTGTTAATTTAGGGTGTACTGTTTATCATCATCATTTGTGTCATTGTTTGTTTTGTAGGGCTAATAATTTATTTGAGTAAGACAGTGAGTAAGGTATCATCTTAGTGGTTATTTAGGATATTATTTTGGGGTGTGAACTATTTTGACATTAAGTTAGAGTATCTGAGGTGCATATAAGTCATATATATTTATAATCATGTCAACACTTATGGATTTTATCCTTGTCGGTGAGAAGATAGGAAAGTCGGGAGAGGATCTCTTAGAGTTTGCACAGATTCAATTTAAAGAGGCACAAGCTCAATTTAAAGAGGTGCAGAAGAGACAAGAATGACATGAGGAGCGAGAGAGAAAGAAAGCGGAAGCAGATGGAGAGACTAAGAGATTAGAGATACAAGCACAGAAAGAAATGAAAGAGATAGAAGCACAGAAAGAAATTAAAAAGATTGAAGCAGACAAAGAGGTATCATTGAGAAGACTTGAGTTAGAGAAATCGGGTTCAGACTCATCATCAAAAAAAGAGTATGGGAGTATTCTTCTTCTTCTTTGATCCTTAGCCGCCGACCGTCAAAGCAGTCAGTGGCCATCACGCCTAGTGGTGTCTTGTAGGGCAACAACAAATTGATTCCACTTTGCTCGGTCGGTGACCATCCTTCGTACAGTGCCCCAACTCTGGTTCATTCCCTGCATCTCAGCCTCCACAGTCCTCCGCCAGGTTGTTTTTGGTCGGCCTCTCTTTCGTTTTCCTTCAGGGGTCCAAAGCATAGCTGTTCTTGTGATGACATCGGGGTCTCTTCTGAGGACATGACCAACCCAGCTCCAGCGTCTGCCAGCTATGATGGTGTGCATGTCCTCTTGCTTGCTACGAGTAAGCAGATCTTGGTTAGTGATGGTATTCGGCCAAAAGATTCGGTGAATTTTTCTTAGGCATGTTGTGTGAAAGGAGGACAATTTCGACATTTCCTTCTCTGTAACTCTCCAGCATTCCGCACCATAGAGAAGCACAGAAAGCACACAGCTCTGATATAATCTTAATTTTGTGCTTGTGCTGTATTGGGAGGACTTCCAGATGTTGTTTAGGCTAAAGAAGGCTGTTCTTGCCTTATTCATTCTGATGTTGATGTCTTTGCCTGCCCCGCCGTCTTGTGTTACTATGCTTCCTAGGTATGTGAAGGTATCTGTCTGTACCAATTGCTGATTCCTTACTGATATGGGCTCAGGGTTGCTCACATTGAGCGTCATGACCTCAGACTTCTTTAAATTGATGTTCAAGCCCACCTGCTGGCTAAACTTGTTAAGTCTATCCGTTTTTTCCTGGATGTGTTGATGTGAATGTGCTAGTAGTGCAATGTCACCTGCATATTCCAGATCTTCCAGTGTAGAAAATGTTGTCCATCTTATTCCTCTTGGACTGCCCTCTGTTGTCTGGCGCATCACCCAGTCTATGACTGTTAAAAATAGAGTGGTTGACAAGGGGCATCCCTGTCATACTCCTGTCTTCATCTCAAAGGTTAGGTTGCTCTGCCCAACACTACACGTAAAGTTGGCATAGAGGCTTTTTATGATTGACACTATGCAGCTTGAAATTCCATAAGCCCTCAGTATTTTCCATAAACTGTCCCTATGTATGCTGTCAAAAGCCTTTTCAAAATCAACGAAATTAATGTAAAGCTGTCTTTGCCATTCTGAGCACTGCTCTATAATGTTCCTGAGAGTGAATATATGATCTCATCATCATCTCATCTCAGCCCGTAACCCGTCATGGGTCGTAGGGGTGCCATGGTGGAAGCATCAGCAGACAGGGTCCTCCACTGCTCTCTATCCTCAGCAATGCGTACAAGTGTGGAAAAACCGTGTCCTGCCCATTCTTTGATGTTATCAGCCCAGGATTTTCTTTGCCTTCCTCTTCTCCGTTTACCTTCGACTGTCCCCTGAAGGATCGTTTTCGAAAGGGAGTCATGACGAGTTACATGCCCAAACCAGGCAAGCTTTCGATGTTTCACTATTGACAAAAGTGGTTCTTGGTGGCCTGCATAGGTGTTTATCTTCTCTCTAACATAGACATTTGTTTTGTGCTCTTTATAGCAAATGCGCAAAATTCTTCTATAACATTTATGCTCGAAAGCCTGAATCCTTCGCTCCGTATCTGCAGTGAGTGTCCAGCTCTCACACCCATACAAGAGAATAGATAATACAAGTGATTTGTATAATTTGATCTTCACAGGAAAACTGATGTTACTTTTCCAGATCACATTCAACTTTGTCATGGCAGCTGAGGCCATCTCAAGTCTTGTCTTGATTTCTTTACTTGATCTTCCATCACTACATATAGTGGACCCGAGATATTTAAAGGTGTTAACTTCTTCTAACGTTTGCCCATTTAACGTAATGTTGGTCGGAACATGTTTCTTATGGCTATTCACCAATATCTTGCTTTTTTCTATATTAATTTCCATCCCATATGTTCTTGTTACTTTCTCCAGTCTAGAGGTAAGGTCTTGAAGTTCTGATTCTGATCCAGCTATCAGATCAATATCATCTGCAAAACGTAGGTTGCACAGAGGTCGGCCTCCAATCGATATGGTTGATTTATAATCGTAGAGAGCCTCCTGCATAATATGTTCTAGATAAATATTAAAGAGCACTGGGGACAGGATACATCCCTGCCGAACTCCTACAGTTGTTTTGAAAAATTCTCCAATGTCGTTGCTTGCAAAAACAGCACTGCTTGCGTCCTTGTATAGTGCTTCAATGATATCTATGATGTTGGTATCAAAATTGAATTTTCTCATTACTTGCCATAAGCCTTCATGCCAGACTCGATCGAAGGCTTTTGTGAAATCGATGAAGTTATGGTATAAATCGTGTTGATGTTGGAGATGTTTTTTCGATAAGTACTCTAATATTGAAGATTTGTTCTGAGGTACTTCTTTTTGGTCTAAAGCCAGCCTGTTCCTCTGACAAGATTTCTTCTGATTTCTGTTTTATTCTGTTCAAAAGTATCCTTAACATCACCTTACTTGGATGACTAATAAGGCTAATGGTTCTGTAGTTCTTGCACATTTTTAGATTTCCTTTCTTTGGAAGCGGTATTACTAATGACTGCGTCCATTCTTTTGGCCATTTTTTTGTACTCCATATCTTCTGGCAAATTGTTGTCATGATTTTTTACTATATCTGGTCCTCCATATTTCAAGAGCTCTGCTGGGATATTATCCACACCCGGTGACTTCCCTCCTTTCATCGAACATATAGCCTCTTCCACTTCTTCCCGTAATATTGCTGCATTTCCGAGTTCCCTGTTTTCGCACTTAATGTTGTTTAATATGCCTAAGTCAGTATCAAGTTTACAGTTATATAATTCTTTACAATATTCTGTCCACCTTCTCATTACAGCTGTTTTTTCATTGAGCAGAGCCCCATTGCTATCTTCTATGACAGTTACCCTGGGCTGTTGGGGTTTTCTAAATCCTGCTTGTTCCTTCCTCAGTTTGTGGTCTACTGCCTTTGAAATTCTCTGTATAATTATCCTGCCTAGTATTTTGCTGGGAACTGAGAGAAGAGTGATTCCTCTCCAATTATTGCAGTCTGCAAGATCTCCCTTCTTGCGCAACTTGACAATTATTCCTTTGTTCCACTCTGATGGTGTTGTCCCCGTTTTCCAGACTTGTGCAAATAGTGGTTCTAATAGTTCTGCTGCTAGCTCAGGGTCTGTCTTAAATAGCTCTGCATTTAAGTTATCATGGCCCGGAGCTTTGCCGTTCTTTAACCCTTTGATTGCTGTGATGATTTCTTCTTTTTGTGGAATGTCTGTATTCACATCTAGATCGTTTTCAGCTTCAGGAACATTCAGTTGTGTCTCTGGTGGTTCCTTGTTCAGAATTTCTCTGAAGTGCTCTGCCCATCTTGTTTCCTGTCCCTCTGCTGTTGTGATGAGATTACCTTGCTTATCTCTTACTAATGTAATATTGTTTGCACCTCGTTTTCCGCTGATGAATTTAGTTATTTTGTATACTGTGCTTTGTTCATTTCTCAGTGCTGCCTCCTCTGCCTGTCTTGCAAGATCGTCTAGGAAATTCCTTTTGTTGGCTCGGGTTTGGCGTTTAACTTCCTTGTCCAGCTGACTGTACTGTTCGCTATATAGTTGCTTTAACCTGGGGGACTTCGCTTCTGTTTTCTTTCTTTTCATTTCCTTTCTCATCGTTATGGTGTTTAATGTTTCTGGTGTTATCCAATCTTGCTTCTTCCTTTCCTGGAATCCCAAGCATGATTTGCTGCTTTCTTTGTATATTGTTGAAATGGTGATGAAATTCTGGTCTATATCATCAGTCAATGTCTTTTCCTGACTTTTGGCAAATTGATATCGTTTCTTTATGTCGGCCGCAAAAGCTTTTCTGGTAAGGGAGTCCTTCAATTTGCTGATGTCAAACCTTTTCTGTGTAGTTACAGTTGGTGCAGCCCTTCTTAGTTTCACTTTCAGTTTTGCTACTACTAAATGGTGATCACTTCCTACATCTGCACCTCTTCTTACCTTCACATCTTGTAATGCATGTCTCCATCTACCGTTAATCTGGCCGAATAGATGTGGTCTATCTGGTTTCTGTCCTGACCATTTGGTGATTCCCATGTTAATTTTTGAATTTCTTTATGTGGGAAGAGTGTTCCTCCAATGACCAGGTTGTTAATGCTACAGAAACTTATTAGTTTATCCCCATTTTCATTTGCTCTTCTGCTGCCGCATTTCCCCATTGTTCTTTCATTATATGTATTGTGTGTACCAACTTTCGCATTGAGGTCTCCCATTACTATAACAAGATCATATCTAGGTGTGTCTTCCATTTCTTTCTGCAGTTGTTAATAGAATTCATCCTTGACCTCCTCATCGCTATCATTCCTTGGTGCGTAGCATTGTATTATTGTAGTGTTGGTGAATCTCCCTCTCAATCTTAATCTTATCAGTCTGTTGTTGATGGGTTTCCATTCCAGTAATGTCCTTTCTATTCCTTTCTGTAGAATAATGGCTACGCCTTCATTGTGCTGTCCATCCTCTCTTCCAGAGTAAAGTACTGTTTCTCCTGTTGCTGTTTTAACTTTTCCTGCCCCTGTCCATCTGCTCTCGCTTATCCCTAGAATGTGTAACCTATAGTTTCTCATTTCTGCCGTGACCTGTCTTAGTTTACCTGTCTCGTACATTGTCCTGACATTCCAAAAACCTATTCTTGTATCCTGTTTTGCGGTCAGGACATCCGTTTTCATGTCAGTGGCTTCCTTTTGGCTTTCACCACTGACAGTCATACGAGCCACAGACTCCGAATGTCCATCCCGCAGCAAAGTTTTTCCATTTATTGTTGTTTCCGTAACGTGCGATTTTTTTTACATAGACAGGGGTGTCGGCCCTATGCTAAAACCCCCAACCTGGAGGACCAGGGTACCAGCTTTTGTCTGACCCCTACCCACACAGACCAGTCCAGCTTGGTTAAACCTACCAGGAGTAAAACTCCCACTGGCATAGCTCTGGGGATTGTCAGGGTACGCAAGCTGCCATACTGCTACAAGGTATAGGTACCATTGATGGCAGTATGGGAGTATGTACAAGTTGAAACTCCCAATTTTCAACGAATCCATAGATTTTATGGACTGTTTTTTGGAGAGGTTTCAAATGAAGGCAACTGCCTTAAAGATTAATAAAGAACTGTGGGGATCACTGTTAACAGATTATTTAACAGGGTCAGCATTAAAAACAGTTTTCCAATTAACTGTGGAAGATAGATTAAATTATGACATAGTGAAGGAAACTTTGTTACGCAAGTACAGGTTAAATGAACAAGGCTATCGGATAAAGTTCCACAGTGCGCTACCAAGAAGTGAGCAAGATTTTGCAGAGTTTATCGCAGAGATTAAGATGTTATTGAACAGGTGGATTGACCTATCGGGCACTGCTAAAGATTTTGATGGCCTATGTGATTTGATCTTACGTGATAAGGTGATGTCTTCATGTAGCTCCGATTTGTTGGCTTTTTTTCAGGACAGAAAACTGGAGAATATTTCAGCAATTTCACAGTTAGGGCAACAATACGCAACAGCACATCCAGGCAGACCGATTCATAAATCGGCGGTGCCAGAAACATTTACGACATGTGTGGCCAAGCGGAGTTATGAAACACGACCATATCGGAGACAAAATTCTCGTAGTGAGGAGAGACCTTATAATAAGAAGGCAGTAAGTAAGAAATGGACAGAAACACATCCCCCAGGAAACAGCAGAATAGGACAAAGTCAGGTAGTAGAAGACCTTCTGGTTGTTTTAAATGTGGGTCACCATGCCATGGAGCAAAGTTTTGTGATAAACCTGAGACACCAAGTCTGGCCAAGACTCAAATTAATACTAAAGGAAGTCCACAGAAGAGCCGACGTGAGGAGTACAGATGCTTTGTATGCAATGGTATGGGTCACCTTCAATTTGATTGTCAAAATAAGAAACTTGAACATGCAAATTCAGTAGTAGTATTAGATACATTTAACAGCAAGAGTTGCGAAGGGTGCAGACCACTGTTTGATAAAAATAAGAAACCAATCTTGATTTGTGGCCATCCACTTCCTTGTTTATCAGCAGTTCATACAGTTGGGAACCTAGTTTTGCATTCAGGTTACATAGGACAAAAGGCTGTATCCATCTTAAGGGATACAGGATGTACGACAGTTGGTGTGCGGAGATCATGCATTGTGGAGTCTCGCTTGCTGGGTCAAACTGCTCGGTGTATCACTTTTGGTGGCAGGGGGGAGTTTTACCCTCTGGTGTTGATAGATATTGATACACCATTCTTGCGGGGTAGGGTAAAAGCATGTATTCTTGACGATAATGCGGTCGCTGATCTGATACTTGGAAATATTCATGGTATCAAAGAGTGCACTGATGAGGATATCAAACTATGGAAGCACAAACATAGAGACGATACTTATGGAGGAACAACTAGATTGCAAGGAAAACCTAGGGTAATTCCTGTAGATAGCATGTCATCTGGTAATGTCCGAGTTGCTGATACTTCAGTATTAAATTTAATTTCACCCCAACAAGAAGATATATCGTTTCCAAAACAGCTGGGTCAACCAGAAACTAACATTGAGAGGCCTATTAAATCAGCAAAGGAATGGGGTGAACGTAAAGGGAATATTCCGAAAAGTACAGTAAAGGAAACGAAGGTGAACTTTACTTTGCCAGAAGAAGGAGAATCTGTCAAATATCCTGAGTCAGACTCCTCGGTGAAAAACCCCGGTTTTTCACGTGGGGAAAGGGGTGGATGTCACGGAGTGTTTTGAGGGTATTTTGCATGTGTGAACATTGCTTAAGACAAGCCGTGAGCCACAGTTATGCGTGAATGAAGATCAGTGGAGCGTGAAAGGGTTTCACGGGTTTTAGTGAATACGCATGAAAGGGTCAGTGAGAGAGAGAGGTGTGTTGGGTCAGCAGTGTGTTGAGCTAGCAGAGAGTTGAGTCAGTAGACAGGGGACAGCGAAGAACGTAGATAAGAGAAGGGTGGATGTCTATAGTAGTGCGCGAGTAGAGGGCCAGAGTTGTGTTGTAGATGTTGCAGTAGTTATTCACAAAGTAGCCTATTTGTGGCTGTAGTTATTCCAAGAAGCAGAGTGTGTGCGGATACTCGGGATTTGTAATGTACCGTAAAATCTCGCGTATAATACGCACTCGTGTATAATACGCATGCTTGATTTAGCCCAAAATTTTCTGGTAAAATGGAAATTCGTGTATAATACGCACCATAATTTTTCAAGATTTTATTTTATTAAACATTTGTTAAAAATCTGAAAGAAGATGGAAGATGCTGTGCGATAGTAGTTTTTCAACGAACTGAAAGACCATGTCGCTTCATAAAACGAACTGCCCATCCATATGACACTTTAAATGTTGTTCTGCCTGTACGAGATTTTATAAGTTCCAGAGCTTTAAGTCGGATTTCAATGCATGAAACACCGATGCCTTGTTGCCTTCTATCCACTACCCACTCCAATAATGTTTTTTTCTAGGTCTGGAAGATCTGGTGGTGACCCACGATTCGCCTTTTTCTTACTAGGCAACACTTGCAGCGCCTCTTTGTTTTTTCGCCATAATTGAATGTTGCACTCGTTAATGGAAAAATGTCGACTTGCTGCCCGATTGCCGTTAGATTCTGCATATTTTACTACTAAGAGCTTTTTTGCTGCAGTACAACATTTTCTCGAATTCATTTTTAGGGCTCAAAATAATCAAATGACAAACTTCACAACCAAAACAGATTGAAGACCAAGAGTGCGAAATGCGTTTTGCAACAATGTCTGACACATATGAAAACACATGACACATTCAATTTTGCGCCATTTTCACTGTCAAATTGTGACAAAAACTTGACAGACTCCAATGTAGGTTACTTTCAATATCGAAAATTACATATTGTTTAGTACTCGCGTATAATACGCACCCGAGTTTTAGCGGGCAAAAATGAGTAAAAATTGTGCGTATTATACGCGAGATTTTACGGTATCTAATATTTGTAATGGCCCTGCGTCTATTGTGACTTATTGTGAATATAATATACTGTTGGAGATTGACATAGCTGTTGGAGTTGTTCCTTAGACAGTGAGCTAGGACGAATGGTGTATAAGTGTTGTCTGACTTTCTACATCCACCCATATACACCCTACTCATCACAATCATCATCATTACCTTTTAGCTTCCCATGGAGAACTGGTCATCAACAAGTCCCCATTAAGCTATCCTGTGCTGTGCTATTCAATCAAAGCCGTTCCATGTCTTCTTTAATCCCTCCTGAATAGAGGACACTCTAACCTCGTTGGCCGAGTTGAATCATTTAAATTAATATGTTGACTTGTGCATATTTGCCTTAGATTTTTAGCTTTAAATTTCTAAATCAGGGTTTTTTTAACATGTGGTCCATGGACACCTTGGGGTCTGTGAATGGACTCTAGGGGGTCCGTGTACATTACCTAATGCTTAAAATGTAAATTTTTTTATTATGCTTTTATGTAAATTTTTTTTCCATGAAGGGTCCATTGGACAATCAAAGGGGTCCATATCCTTCGTCAGACAATCAAAGGGGTCCATGGCATTAAAAAAGGTTTTTTATTTTCTTAACCAGCGGCACTTGGGCTGTCAGCCCTTTGGCCAATGACATGTCATTGCGAGGCTGGGGAGCCTGTGAACTTTGCTTCCAACCCGGTCAGGAGCTTTGCTCCTTCCCATCCACAGAGGGTTTACCTCAGGAGCCGTTCAGGTAATTCAGTCAAAATCCCGGTCAATGAGACTTCTTCAAATGCCCACACCCAGGCTTGAACCTTGTACACCTGATCACCAGCGCAATGTGGTAACCATTACACCAGCGCAGCTCCCCCCCATAAAAAAAGGTTAAGAAACCCTGTTCTAAATGATGGGGCAGCCGGCCCCAACGCCAAATCCTCCTTAGTCCCCATCTACAACATTGCTTAGCTGATATGGCCAGTATAAAATCAAACGTTCTGGGAACAGTCAGTTATGATAACATAACAGAACAGCCTAACATATAAATAAGTATGTCTTTATCTGCCAAGAAACACTTGAAAACAGATAAAGACAATTAAATCAAAACAAACATGTAGTGAGCCTAGGGTAGTTCCCTGGGGTCTCTGAAGAGACAAAGAAAGAACAGGACTACTGTACCCACAGGCAAATCATACCAGATATTCTTCTTTGATCTTTAGCCGCCAACTGACAAAGCAGTCGGTGGCCTTCACACCAGGTGGCGTCTTGTAGGGCAGCAACAAACTGCTTCCACTTTGCTCGGTCGGCGGCCAACCTTCATGCAGTGCCCCAGCTCTGGTTCATTCTTTGCATTTCGGGCTCCATAGTTCTCCACCAAGTTGTTTTTGGTTGGCCTCTCTTTCACTTTCCTTCAGGGATCCATAGCATAGCTATTCTTGTGATGGCATCAGGGTCTCTTCTGAGGATGTGGCCAGCCCTACTCCAGCATCTGCCAGCTACGATGGTGTGCATGTCCTCTCGGTTGCTCCAAGTAAGCAGTTCTTGATCACAGGCATATCATACCAGATATTAACTCTTACTATCCGGCAAGCCCCGTGAAGTGGCGCGGGTTTAGTACCAATTTTACGGCTCGCCAGTTGAACTGGCGCGCGACGGTAACGATAGTGAAACTAGCGCGTAAAAACGTGGTTTTAGCTCACGTATAGTAAGAGTTAATTAATATTAATATGAGGTTGTGCATGGGACTTGGAATCTCATCATGTAAAACAAATTGCTGCAAAAAACGGTCACTGCAGAAGCATGTGAATGCTTGGTGCAGGTTTCCTGCCAGTGGACCAGCTTCAGAGGTAGCTCCATGCTCTGTAAGGAGTGCATAGAAAAATGATGAACATCTAGTGAAATAAGAAAAACTGGATACATCCAGCCAAGCAGGTGGAGACATTCATCAAAATCTTACACCGAAGAGGGCAAGATTATTTCAACTATTTTTTTTCTTTTGTGTTTCTTTTTTGCCAGCTGCTTTGAGAATGCAGAAGAGACAATAATAAAGACAAGAAGAAAGTACTCACTTTAACAGCAACTGTTCCTTGAAGTTTCTCCATCTCCCCTAGAATGGCTGAGATCAGCGAAGACTTGCCAGAACCAACTTGACCAACTACTGCTATGAGCTGACCATCAGGCACATCCAAGTTTATGCTGAAAAATGTATCAGATAACTACAACATTGTAACGTTACCTTCATTTTGCAGGCTGACTACCTGGGATCTATACTCCTCTGTCTGAGCCCATTCGCAGCTATGTTTAGATGTGAGAGATTGCCATTTTAGGATAGGGGAGTACAAACACACAAACATGCACACACATGCATGCATGTACATACACACATATTCACACAATTGGAAACTTTTGATTGACTCTATTTGGACAGATTGGAGGGGTGAAATTACACTGTACTCAGATGTCAGAAATCAAAGTTATTATCTTGAATTAGCTACACTATATATCATAATTACTACCCATTGGAGGTTGAATGTGATATTTTTCTTCATTTTAAAAAAAAAAGAGCTTTACTGCACTAATTTGTTGCTTCACCTCTGAATGCAAGATCCGAATGACAAACAAAAAAATTATAAAAGAATTTAGACAGGAAAGAGATGCGTTTCTTAAGAAGAATATAGCATATGTAATGAATGGCCAATTCAAAATAAGAAATTCTTAGGGAAACCAAAAAAATGTCACCAACTAATAAACAAAATAAAAGTGCAAACAAGCAAAGTCCTTTGGATAAGTAAACCAAAATAATAAGAAAACCTGGTAACAACAAATTGAACTTGATAAAATGGAGAAGAAGACTAGGGAATGATAACCTCAAACTGACCAAATGGTATGGGAGGAAAATACAAATGCTTCTGGTTCAGGACACTTGAGAGCGCAGGAAATGAAAATATATGGTCAACAATGCATGTCAAAGATCAGAATATAACAATGGCAATGAGTAAGACACACACTGAGGATACCTGCTGATAGCATTACAGGGCAGTTCTTGTCCTGGAATGCTCAGGGTAAGCGAGGTAGAGGGAGACCAAAAAAAAACATGGAGAATAGACATGAAAAGGATGAGTATGACATGGAAACTACAGGACAACTTGGAATGAGTTTGCTGAACTCCTATGCTCCTTGGGAAGATTAAAGGTAATGCATGATAGATGAATGAATGCATGCAGGTCGGCATGGAACTTCATGATGATGATGGCAATAATTATAGCATAGTCCCATACTTTTTCAAATAGCCTTAAACTATTCCTTTTTCAAAAAATATTTACTAACTAAACTTGAGCGTCCAATTGGCAGAGTGGTTAGAGCGCTGGTCTATTGCTACAAAGGTACTGGGTTTAAGCATGGTGATGTGCCGCTCCTGTCTACCCAGCTGTAAATGGGTACTTGACTCTGCTCTGGAGTTTGGGAAGGCAAAGGCAGAAAGGAAAGAAATTGGTCATCCAAAGTCTTAACGCTGGACCTAGTAAGGTGAAGTCTCTAACAGTTCACTCTCCTATGGCAATATCTGCTATGGGACCAGACGTGTAAATATCAATGTCTGCGTTAGTCCTCACATTGTGCCCGTTGTATTGGTTTGGGACCTCAAGACGCAGCAATAGAGACCGCAGTCAGCGACTCATAGCTTGACTGCCTGCGTCAGGACCAGCGAACCAGAGCTGGTCAAGACCGCACTCCACCTCCACGTGGTGGTCCTGGAAACAGTCTGCAGCTGTGCAGGCTGGCTGAGCGAGTGTGGATCGAAATGGGAAGGCAAACCCGGTCCTAAAAAATGCCGTGCAGAAGTCGGATGTGTCGACCGAAAGGTGCAGATATCACAGCTACGTTGTAAACAGACACAACGCAACCACCGTCCTTTTCAGGGCGAACGAAGAAGAAGAAGAAGTATTGGTTTAAATGGTGCCTTGTTTTTTTATACTTTAGTTTAATACAGGTTGGTCACGTATTTCCAACTTATTACTCATCACTTTTTAACAAATGTCTGGTCATTGTGATCTGTTCTAAATTTCAGTTACTTCCCTAATACTTTTATTTAACATTACCTAACTAATGCTAAGTGTGTTTTGTTATCTTAGTAAAGTATTCTTTTTATCATATTCGTCATCCTCTAGCTTCGCCGGTACTTCACACACAGCGACAATTAATAAAAATGTCAGTAGACCTATTGAACACAACTTTGTATGCCCAAACAGCATGACTACATACACCATTAAGATAATTCAACTAACCACTGATTTCAACTACTATAAACATTATATAATAAAAAATATAGTTAACCTATACTGATAGAAAAACAATAAGCTCACTTGTTCAGTGTTGGGGTTGGGTTGTTCCTGTCCCAAGTGAATGTTCCTTGCTTAATTTCAATTGCAAGTTCTGAAAAATGAGATAAAAGATAGAACAAAACAAAATTAATTTGGTACCAATTTTTTTTCATTTCTTTAACTATTACATATTTTTTTCTAACAGGCCCGCAACAAAAACTATAAACTTAAAAATCATAATTCTGGTAGTTTCTGTTTAATGTTACAAATCTTGGTGAATTCTAACTAAGAGAATCTGAAATATTAGGACATTATGTAAAATGGTAGCTTTTTTTTCCTTAAAATAAATATAGTGGCTAATGTTTCAGTGGGCAGTTCTGCCAGTGTAAGGAATGAAACAATTGTTTTCTTACTTATAGCAAAACAATACCTAAATATCTTTTTTTTCCCCTTACTTGTACTTACTTATTCGTTCCTCTTCTACCGTGAGGTGTAGAGGTTTGTAAGAGAGAGCGCTATATTATTCAATCGGCTGTCTTCCTTCTGGCTTGGTTCCATTCTAGTCCTTGGTCCTTCAAAGATCGTCTAATGTTGTCATCCCAGCAGACTTTGGTTTCTCTCTTTTTTTTTTTTTCAATGCTTAAAAATGTTTAGAATTGAAATTTCTTACAACCTTAGCTGCATTTTGCATATTTTTGCATTATGAGCTGTCAAAGCCCATACGTTGTTATTGTTGTTTAACTAGGGCTGCTGAGCTTCTACCTCTTTCGCAGCCAATACCAAATTGAAGACTCCTTGGTATTATCTACACTGTAGATTTTTGTTTTTCCTGTGGCTTTTCTGCCACCCCGAAACGTGTTGAGTTGAAGTCATGAGCTCATTTCTCCAGCTTGGCTTGTATTTAAAGGATCATCTTATCTGGTCTCAAACTAGGAGGAAGAAGCGCATGGCATACTGTGCATTCCCCGTCATCCAAGGGGGCTCTCTAAATATGCAGAGCTAAAATGCTGTGCTCTGGTTTTGGGCTCTCCCAAGGAATTGTCACATCCTACACAGAGTCACTTTCCAGCTGCCCCTGCCTATCACTGGGTCCATAGTGAGGTTCTCCTGCATGTAGCCAACCAGGTAAAAGCCAGAATTACACCTGGAGCTCAACTGACTCCTCCAAGCTTAGTGTGCAATGCTGGGTTCTCAACAAGTTTCACCACAGGGGGTATCCCTGAAGGTGAGTGGATGATTTCAAGATTCCATAAGGGTGTAATCAGCCTCACAGAGGTTCACTTCCATTTGTATATTACAGCATTGTGCTTAGCTGGTGATTATATAAGGATGACTCCAGATACGACTCCATGCATTAGCCCAGAAATAAACTAAGCAATTGTTTTATATAAATTTATAATTAACAACTTATCACGTGCAATAGAAGCATATAGTGAGGTTAGAAATTTAATTTAACAGCAATTTAATCAAATGAAAATGTAAAGAAAGTGCTGTCCATGGCAGTATTAGAAAACCCTTTTCATACCCTAGATAGCATAAGATGAAAAAAAAAATGTTGAAGATCTATATTTCAATCCATTAATTCCTGATCTCAAATCCATATTTCTTCATTCGTTACTTTTTCTGATCAATTACTTTGTTTATATAACTCTGGCATCAGCTGGTAAGGATCAGTAGTCACTATGTCATTTTCTTTGTGATCTTCTTGTCTTTCTGGCACACAAAAGAGCAAGATTTCTGTTTATATTATTTTCTCTGATTGTCTCACTGACTTTGAGTATTTCACTGCTTTTCTGCTTGTGAACAAAATATTTACAATTTGTGGGAATTATGAAATTGCTCTATTGCTAATTATTTTTGTTTTATTTGCAAGTGCACAATTGCAACTCTGAAATTTTGTATAACAATTTTTCAACAACACATGAGATATGTGGTTTCACATTCAATCAATATGGCTGAAAAATGGAACAGCTAGAAAAGCAAGCATGATATAAAGATATAATTTTTTTCTTACGCGTTTTGGCTCAAATAATGATATTTGATTTCTCAGACACAGAAATAACCAAGTTTAAACAATTTATTTTATATATTAGAAGAGTTATGATAAATAGACTTTAGCGTCTCACAAATGGGAAGCTACCAGCTAACATGAAGATTAACAAGTGAACTAAGGTGTATCAGGTATTGTCAGATACAGTACACAGAGTTTTCTCTCTATAACTTACAAGAGATAATAAAACATGCAACAAATATAATATGGTACAGCTGTATACCATGATGGGGGTTGTAATCCACACTTGTTGCATCCAAATCCTCCTGCTTTAAGAACTTTCCTATGCGCTTAACAGAGACATTAGCCTGTTGAAAACCAAAATATCGATAATGATGATGATTATTATGTATGTCACTTTCTCATGATAGAGAATTTAAAGATAACTCACAAGGTCTTAATTTTAGATATTACCTCTGTAACCACCTCCCCAATATGCAACATATTCTCAATATTTGCTACAGCTCTCCGTTTTGTCATTCATTCAAATCATTACCCATAAGCTTCTCAATGAGCACAGGTTGTCAACAAACACACACCAAGTTCTCCTGTCCCGTGCCATCAGCTCATGATCTTCCCATGTTTTCCTCATCATTTTCATTTCTGTCTCCACTTTTTGTCTCCAACATATTTTTTGGTCGACCTCGGCTAATCCCTGGGGACTCTAGAACAAGGACTGCCTTGTAATGCTATCAACAAGTTTCCTCAATGTGTGTCCGATCCATCTCCAGCTTCTTCTCATCTTTTGTTCCATTGGCACTTGCCTGGTTCTTACCACATTGGAGATCTTGTCATAATATTTCAAGATTTTGTCACTGATCAGTAATCATGTTCTTCATCACAATTCAGTTTCTAACATTTGAGAAAGATACTGTTATCAAATTATTTGTATCATTAAAAAGAAATATTCAATACGACTCAAAGACAAAAAAAAGGTGCATCCTGACCACCAATTTTATGCACAGTCACAGTCTATACCTGCACTATCAGTGACACCATCATGGGGAGAAGACTGATTGGGAACCGCAAGATGTTGAATAATGACAAGGCCACAAAGGCTCTTCCTGCATCCAGGTAATGGGTGTCCGACACCAGAACATACGTAGCAAATGTTGCCAAGGTGACCTGGAAATTGCAGAAACAAACGTATGTTTTCTTGATTGTGATTTCAACAAAAAAAGTCTTTAAGTATTTGAACAATAACACACCCAGCTTCCTAGAAAAGCTACAGATGTTGCACTGCCTGCAGGCAGAATTGTTATCACTTGTTGTAAAATGCTGTTGAACAAGAACTGAGTCATCATCGTCATCATTTCCCTTTTAGCTCATTATGGACAATGGGGCAACCACTGCAATTGATACTCTTGCAGGCAGCGTGCACGACAGAAATCATATACTCGTACTACTGCAATGATATTTTCTATAGCAATGTTAATTACATGATCAGTTTGCCAGCCCCATGCATAATCTCATATTAGTCACCAATTACAACATGCCTCACTCAGGCAGGGGTAGTCTGATTCTATCTTTGTCTCATCAATGACACCCCCAGGAAAACAACATGAGGCAAACAGATATACACTGAGTTTATGCAAATATTCATTACGCATGGATCAAGAGAAGTTAATTGTTGAATGCCTTCTTTTTTTTTCTATTATACAGGATGTTTATAAAGTTGTTATACAACTTTAAACTTTAGAAATAAGGGGGCTGCTGTAAAACTGGGGAGGAAATTAATTTGTAAATTAAAAAAGAAAATGGTATGGAACCCTGAAACGTCGCGTGTTTCCTGTGTACGTTAATTTGTACAACCGATTCCATACCATATTCTTTTTTTTTAGTTTAAATAACCTTAAACTTTCATAATTCCTGGAAAAGCTCTATGGAGATAGAAATAGTCTCAAGCTGACCACTGCTTTCTTTTAATATATTCAAGCTGACGTCTGAGAGTGTACGAAGAAGGAAAAACTTTAATAACTTTTGATGTAAACATGGTAGAAGCACATTGTAAATGGCTTTAAAATCCCAATTTGTTTTACTGTTAGTGTTGTCAATTTTGTGTGAGATTTTTTATATATTTTATTTCAGATCCTGTAAGTGACTGAAAACGTTAACTGTGTGTTGGAAAATTGGATTGAATGATATATCACGATCGATAACAATTATGTTGCAGCGTACATATTTGAACTGTATTGTGTTAAAACGTAATGAATTATGCTTTCATATGCTATTGACTGTGTGTTTCTATAATTCTACATTCAAAATTATTAAAATTTAAAGTTGCATAAGGCGTTATAAACACACTGTATTTTGACCCCTTTGGAGACAGTTTTCCCCTTAATGTTCTAGCCCTGCTGATGAAAAGAACCACAGAAGTGCCAGCAGAACAAGAGCTGAGAAGAAGACGCTGACAATGGATAGGACACACATTGAAGAAATCTGTTGATAGCATTACAAGGCAGTCCTTATTCTAGAATTCCCAGGGTAAAGACAGGCAGAAGTAGACCAAAAAATACATGGTGAAGAGAACTGGAGACAAGCAAAAATGATGAGGAAGATGTGGAAAGAACTTGAGCAGATGGCACGTGACAGGAGGACTTTGCATGTATTTGTTGAAGGCCTATGCTCCTGGAGGAGCTAAATATACTGACTAAATGTTTTAGCCCAGATCTACATATTTTACAATGACATGTCAGTACTGAGTTCATTCAGTAAGTAACTAATGTATGTCATAGCTAGTTGACAGTAGTGCATGATGGTGTTACACTTTATGTCAAATAGCTTTCAGCTAGCTACATTCTCAGTTGGAAGTATGATAGTGTACATATAACACTGCTTAGACAGTGCAGACTATGCTGGCTTGGCCATGTCCGCTGCATGGAAGATGGTCGTATCCCGAAAGATATCTTTTACGGACAACTGGCAGATGGCAAAAGAACAGCTGGGGGACCGCAACTGAGATTCAAAGATGTGTGCAAGAGAGACATGAGGGCACTGGATATAAATCCAGGTACCTGGGAGGATGAAGCTGCCGATCGCACCAAGTGGCAATGCTACCTATGGCGCCACCTCAGATTTGGTGAAAAGAAAACTACAAAAGGAACACCAGGAAAAAAGCAGCTGAGGGCTGTCACCTCAGGGACGCATTCCCATAGTCAGTTATGACTGAAGGGGCTATTATTATTATTACATATAACTTCTGTACCTGCATTAGTGATTTTCTGCTATTGATGTCCATTCTTTTAGTAAATGTCCAGTTTGGCAAAACAACCTCATCAAATTAGTTTATGATCATTTTCTCATTCTGCAAATTACCGACATGCACACAACAGTCATACTCCATGTAGTCCCATGGGGTCTCTTAAGAGACAAAGAAAGACACCCTAAGGCATATTACCATCATCATCATCAGTTGCCATCTCCACATTGAAGGTTGGCTGTAAATGAATCTCCAACATCTTTTAAGTTTAAGGTGCACTCTGATAGACTCTTTCCTGTCCATCTCGTAATGTTATATTCCACCTTAAAGCACTGTCTTCCTCTTGCATGTTTGCCTTCATCTCTTCCTTATAATATTGTTTTCAGTAAGATGTTATGTCTTTTTACATGGCCAAAATCTTCAAGTACCATGCCTAGTGACGTAATAGATCATGCCTCTCCACAACTTCCTGTCTCTAGTACAATTTATCAATTCTGTTGTTGACTTCTTTCCATGCCAATTTGTCAAACTGTCCAGTATTTACTTTCTATGCCTTCCCCTATCTCTTTTTCCTTCAATATTACCTGTTGTTACAATATATTCCAGCTTTCCTCTTCTCATAACATGCCCCCAAAAAAGTGGACTGCTTCTTTCTAACTTGTGAAATAAGTTTCCTTTGCATATTGGCCTCTTTCAGGACATCCTCATTACTCTTTTTTTGACTGTCCATGGTATTTTTAACATTCTTCTGTAAAACCACATCTCGGTGGCCTCTAGTGCCTTCCCTACTTGTTTACTAATTGTCCATGACTCACTCCCATATGTCAGGATTGGTTCTATATAACACTGAAGAGCTCTCTTTCTTACTTCCATTGACAAAGAATTGTTGCATAAAATTGTTTATGCCTGAGCTATTCTGCTCTTAATTTCTGAGATGCATCTTCCATGCGTTGTTATTAATGTGCCTAGGTATTTTAATCTATTAACCTGTTTTAAAACTTACTTACTTACTTACTTAGTCGTTCCCCTTCTACCGTGAGGTGTAGAGGTTTGGAAGAGAGAGCGCCAGACTATTCTATCGGCTGTCTTCCTCCTGGCCTGGTTCCATTCTAGTCCTCAGTCCTTCAAAGATTGTCTAATGTTGTCCTCCCAGCGGACTCTGGGTCATCCTCGGGGTCTGGATCCTTGGCTCTTTGTTGTTTTAAAACTAAAACAGATAAAATTCACATTGAAATGTAGCCCCAAGTCTGAACTTCAAAAATTTATTTCTCACTGTAGTCTCCATTATTTGTTACAGTTTTTGTCCATCTTCTCACACGGGCGTGTATCCCCGCACGGTAAAAATTTGTGTCCTTTTTCCTAAACCACTGGCGTACGGCGCGTTTAAGGGTCTCAGTGTCCTTAAAGTGATGTCCGCGAAGATCTTCTTTCAGTGGTCCAAACAGATGGAAGTCAGAAGGTGCAAGATCGGGACTGTAAGGGGGATGTGGTAATAATTTCCAGCCAAATTCTGCAATCGCATCAATGGTGCGTTTAGCGGTGTGTGGCGTGGCATTATCGTGCAACAGTAGTGCAGTTCTCTGATCTTTTAATGGGTAAAGTCGCCGAAGATGACCTCTAAGCTTCTTCAAAGTTTCAATGTAACGGTCTGCATTCACCGTGTTTCCCTGTTCCAAGAAGTCGAGAAGAATCACACCCTTCTCATCCTAAAACACGGAGGCCATAACTTTCCCTACAGATGGTGAACTTTTGAACTTCTTTCTTGTCTGCGATGTTGTCTGTCTGTCAACATTCTAGGTACCCACCATGCACAAACTTTTGAATAACCCAGGTCTTTAACTCTTACTATACGTGAGCTAAAACCGCGTTTTTACGCGCTAGTTTTGCTATCGTTACCGTCGCGCGCCAGTTAAACTGGCGAGCCGTAAAATTGGTACTAAACCCGCGCCACTTCACGGGGCTTGCCGGATAGTAAGAGTTAATGATGTTCTGGACACTGCCTTTACTAATGGACAACATGGAAGAAAGATCATCCAATGTTACCCGACAGTCACCATGAATGATGCCATCAACTCGATGAATGTTGTGTGGAGTCACTGCGGCAGACGGACGGCCAGTCCGCTTTGCATCAGCCATTGAGGATTGACCTACTTCAGCTTCATCACAACGATGTACCCAACGTCGGACAGTGCTAACATCCACTGTTGAATCTCCATAAACATTCTTCAAACGTTCGTGGATGCGAATTGGAGTCTCGCCTTCAGCATTGAGGAATTCTATGACATAACGTTGTTTTAACCGAACGTCTTTGGCAGCCATTTTTAAACTGTTACAGTGGTGCCACCTGTTACTGAAACAGGTTGGTAATGCTATACAGTGCAGAAGAGTGTTTGAGGAATCCTGCTAAATTTACAAATTGCACACCGATGCAGTATTTACATACATAAAAAATAGGAGGCATTACTTTTTGACCTTCCCTCGTATCACCTATTTCTTGCAGCTCTTTTTCACTTTTTGCTATTAAGACTGTATCGTCAGCATATCTCAAGTTGTTTATATTATGTCCGCCAAATGATATTCCTGGCATGTCCTCTAGAAATCTCATTATATTTTCACTGTACAGATTGAACATATCCTGTGACAGCACATATCCCTGCCTGACACCCTTTTTTTACTTGTTGAAACGTTCCTATTTGGCTGCTAATTCTTACAGCTGCTGTTTGTTGCCAGTACATGTTCTTTATTATCCTCAAGTCTTTACCATCAATGTTGGATGCTTTCCAACATTTTGATAATTTCCTCATGTTCTACTTTGTCAAATGCCTTACTGTAATCTAGTAGAGATCTGTCTTTACCTCTATGGCTCTTTCTATTAATGTTCTTATAATATATATGGCATTGTTTGTGCCTTTACCTGCTACAAATCCACACTGTTCAAAATATTTTAGCTAATTTTAATCTCCTTCATTAATTCTCCTTTCATTCCTAGGTTTTCTAGGACCTCTTTATTTGTTTTCTTCTCTGTCCATGAGATGTGCCCCATCTCATAAATAACCCTCAATTTTTCCACTAATTGCTCGTTCATTGTCAATGTTTCGACACTATATAATAATGAAGAGCATATATAGCATCTGATGATTTTTAATTTGAATCTGTGAGTTAATTGTTTAGATGTTAGTATTTTCGTTTTCTCAATGTTTACAGGCGTATCATACAAAGTGACTAATATTAGCTTGTGCATGGGGCTTGTCAATCACATCATGTCAAATTAACTGCCATAGGAACCACTGCTGCAACAGAATGTGATTGCTTGGGGCAGGCTTCCTATGGGGGGACCACCTGAAGTGGTGGCTCCATGCTCCACAGGGAGTGAAAAGTAAAATAATGACGGTGATGATGACACAACAGTCATGCATATAATAGTTTCTTTACTTACTTACTTAGTCATTCCTCTTCAACTGTGAGTTGTAGAGGTTTGGAAGACTGATTGTCTATCAGCTGTCTTCCTCCTGGCATGGTTCCATTCTAGTCCTCGATCCTTCAAAGATTGTTTAATGTTGTCCTCCCAGCGGACTCTGGGTCGTCCTGGAGGTCTTGATCCCTGGCTCTTAGTTTCCCATGCTTGTCGTGGTAGCCGATCTCCCATTCTGCAGACATGGCCAAACCAACTTAGTTGGGACTGTTCTACAGTCTGCAGGGGGGTGGGATTTTAGGCCTTGACGTTCGTCTGGTTGCGGATGTTAAGGACTTCTTTTACAACTTCGGTTGTTATGGGGCTTCTATTTACGACACCAAGTATTTAGGATGACCAAGTTGTTATATGCGTATTCTGTTCCTACAGTCGAAGTCCTTCGGGTTCTTATATCACTTTTATAGGATTCCGTAATACTGTTCGTTGGTATCGATATTGTCTGCTTTAACCCGTGTGATGCATTCTTAGCTGAACATGTTTCATATTAAATATTTGACCATTGACTGACCTGAATTAGTCTCTTGTCTTATTAATTATATTAGCAGTGTGAGATGCAGCGTGTTCAGGCATTAATTATCACTGGTCATGATTAGTTGAATATAGACAGCATTTAACTCAACTCAGAATACGTCAGTTGATAAGACCGTGATTTTGACGACTTAAAACATTTAATTAATGATTTCATTCCATGAGCAGACACCAACTACATGGGAACAAAAGTCACATCACATTCATGTACGTTCTGCAAGAGTTCTCATTATTTCATTAACACATGTTCATTAATCTCTATCTAGAGTTCTGATTAGAGGTCAGTTCCTTTTTAAACGGCCAATGTCCTTTGGCATAAATTCAGAGGCTAACTAGCCTTACTCCCGTCGCTAGTTTATTCAATAGCCTTTTGCACTAGACTTAATTATCCTGCTAGTTTCGCAATACACTTCTTAAGCTAGACTTATGTCTACTGCTAGCTATATAATATCCATCTATACTAGTCTTACACTATTGCTAGTACCATAATGTTCCTTTGGCATACCACGCCAGGCTAATCTGCCATAATTATACAAACTGCGTTAGGAACGATACGCCTTACGTTTGATCCACGAAATACACTGCTCAAGTGGCTTCCCAGCCAACACAACCAATAAGTGGACGACGCCACACACTTTTAAGCGGTTATACCACACAATATAAGTGGCTATGGCCACACTTCTGAAACACACTGCCGTAGGGGTCAAAACCCACAAGTCGAATGACGTTACCGAGACATACGCGTCATGCATAGAGATATGCGTACCATGTCGTTACTATATTCAATTGCGATGTTCCACGGTGCAGCAGTCCGAGTTGGCCAAACTCAAATGCCTGCACACATGCAACAATCATCGACATCGGTCGATGAGATATATCTCTATTCGTTTGAGGTGTTCCATGATACAGTCATTCGGATCGTCGACAAATCCAAATGCCTGTAAACATGAAACAATCCTCAACAGCGGACCATGTCTCTTCTTGTTACTTCAACCACCTTCCTCAGATACCTCATTTCTGAGGTTTGGATCTGGCTTTTGTGGGTTGTAATCATTGCCCATGACTCGCATCCATACGTCAAGACTGGGACATAGGTGGAGCGGTATAGTTTCTTTGGTCTTGTTAATACTTCAGTTTTAAAAAATATATTTGTATTACTTTGTTTTTATGTACATAAAAAGGCTAAATTGCTTGTTCTGTCATTAGCATTTGTTTGTTCCCATTTACAAAGAAGGAGGGGTAGGGAGTTTAGGTCAAAATTTAAAAATAATATATTCAAATTAGGCTTAATCCATTTTCTGATAATTTAAAATCTTCTGAATCTAAATATATCAGTCAGTTTTTACAACACACTTAAAAATAAAGAGTACTTTGACTAAGAAAATCATTTCTTTAAGCTGTGCTTTTCTTATTAAGACATACGAGGGGCGTTCAGAAAGTAATGCACCACATCGTTTTTCTCAGGAGCTGTTTATTCAAAAAGCATGCAATTTATACACAATATACAAGGATATGTCATGTAAACATCGGTATTATTCAACATAATCCCCATCAACTTGTACGGCTTTATGCCAGCACTTAACAAGCGCATGTATTCCTAGCCCGTACCAGATTTTGTCTTGATCATGTAGCAATTTCTTCGCTGCATGAATCACTCCTTCATCATCTTCAAACCTTGTCCCACGGAGTGCATCTTTAAGTGTACCAAATAGATGAAAATCAGAGGGTGCCAAATCAGGACTATAGGGTGGATGGGGTAGTACAGTCCAACCCAATTTGGTGATTGCTTCCCATGTTGCCAGACTTGTTTGAGGTCGCACATTGTCGTGAAGCAGAAGCAGGTCTGTTGGATTCTTGTGCGACCGAACTCTGCGAAAACGTTGATTGAGTTTTTTCAATGTCTTAATGTAAGCTTGCAAATTGATTGTCTCTCCTCTTGGCATAACGTCTACAAGAATCACACCTTCAATGTCCCAAAAGACAGTGATCATGACCTTTCCAGCTGAAGGAATTGTCTTGAATTTCTTTCTTCGTGGTGATTGCGGATGATGCCACTCCATTGACTGTCTTTTTGTCTCAGGTTCAAAATGATGTGCCCAGGTTTCGTCACCTGTAACGATCTTATCCAAAAAGTTCTCCCCATCAGCATTGAAACGCTCCAACAATTCAGAAGAAATTGCTTTCCTTTGCAATTGGTGATCATTTGTGAGACTTTGAGGAACCCATCTTGCGCAAACCTTAGAAAATCCTAGAGTTTTTATAACTGCATTTGCACTACCAATGCTGACTGACAGCTGTAAGGCCAATTGTTGAGTAGTGTTTCGCCTATCAGTAAGAATAATGCCCTCAGCGCATTTCATCATTCTGCGTTGGTGGCTGTGGCAGGACGTCCACAGCGCGGCCGATCAAACAGCTCCGTATCTCCACTTCCTGATTCTTTGATTCTCTGAACCCAGCAACTGACTGTACTCCTGTCGACTGCAAAACTTCCATACACATCACATAGACGCTTGTGAATGTTCACAACAGTTTCTTTCTCTGCAAGGAGAAATTCTATCACAATTCGCTGCTTATAACGCAAGTTGCTAACACGCACCATTTCAACGGTTTAGGACAGCCGTATTATTTGGCCGGTTGCAGTGCAATTTAGTGCACACAATTGGCACATGCCATATTTGAAGTGTGCAAAGTTTCATGCTTCTATCTTCAATATTAGCTGAGAAAAACGATGTGGTGCATTACTTTCTGAACGCCCCTCGTATATTAATTTCTCAGAACCTTGTTTTGTGCAACTAATTTTACATCTTGCTTATTTATTCATCAATCAACATGAAATTTGACACACAAACTTTCTATTGCATTATAAAACTTTTATCAGAGCAGATTTTTGATATCTTGTAAAAATTTTGATTTACTTCAATTTTACGCACTAACTTCAAAATGTATAACTCAGGATCTACTGAAATTATCACCCAGTTTCAAATGACAAAGTTTCTTTTTTAACTGCTTCCATTTTCTGGGACATGATAATTCCAGGTGTACCTTCCATTAGTATCGTATAAAGCATAAAAATGAAAATGCAATAAACATAGCTATTAAAACATTAAGAAAAAGCTGAATTTTTTTCTGTAGTAATCAAACAGCTTACCATGAAAGGAGCACACGTCCATATAAAGGTGGCAAGAGCATTTAAGTATGCTGTCTTCTTTAGCAGCACCAGTTCTTTCTGCCTGATGTTCTCAACTTTTTCTTGAAATGAAGTCTCCCATGCATATAGCTTGAGAACCTTGGATTGAAAGCAATGTAAAATAAAATTAATGCCGTGGTATTTGTATGGCACACAATAAGACAATAATCTCTTTAATTACAGTCAGGAATATTTTGACTGAATAACTGAACAACATGCTAAGCATGTCTTCTATATTTAAATACCTAGACACTTGGCACAAAGAAGTACACAGAAAATGGATCAGTGGTGTTGTTAAGTACACAAGAAGAGTTTTAACCATCATAAGCTCTTTGAATAGCCCTTGAATCCCACACTGAATCCTTCTGAAGTGTTTTCAGGGCGGGTTTAAAGTTGTGAAGGTAAACACATGCAAGAAGCATAATGCAGAAAACAGGAACACTGCAAAAACTTGAATCACTTGATTGCACATTGCTGTAGAAAAACTAGATTTTATTTAACATGATGAAACCCACTGGCAAAGACAGTACTGAAAATATAAATAAAGTCTCATGTACAAGCATGTCAAATACCGGAGATGAAAAATCTGTAAAACAATCTGAAAAACCTGTACAAAATTAGAAAAACCTGTACATAAAATGTTAACTGCCATACAAAGACACAAAAATCCATACCATTTCGTTCCATTCCAAAAAATCCAAAAACAACCATTTTGTTTTGAGAAAACAGAAGCATTTTTTTTGCCCATGCTTATGCAAAAGTTATTGTTTACAACATTTTCCTTACTCAAGTGCTCAATACAAACAAAAACTGTACAGAATATGGGTAACCTGTACTACTTGGCATGTATGATGATACTAATGTCTTTAAGCACTACCAAATGATTCTCTTATTTTGGGAAAATGTTATGTACATTTGGTACTAACTGTAATAGTATGTTTCTCAAAATTACATTAATCCATTACAACAACCACACAGCATCAAGAAAATAAAAGTGCATCATATGACATTCGAGATCAATCTAAACCAGGCGTCCCCAAAGATTTTTTCTGTCCCGACCCCCTCCATAGAATCATAATCGACCCCAGGCACACACAAAATAAATAAAATAAGGAAATGATTACAGATAAGTAATAAATTAATATTACCTTTTCACTGAGCTGATTAAAGTCATTAATGGGAAGGGTGTAGCTGATTCTAGGTTAGAGATTAGTGAGTTTTAGTCGTAAGTTACCATGCTCTTCCAGGTTCAGTCTATTACTTTGTTTTGATAAAACTGCATTTGCTTGACTAAAACCAGCTTCAACTATAAATTGACGTCATCAGATCTAAAGGTAATTTATCCGACTAGATTGAACGGGATTCGCCTCGCCAAAACGAGGCAAAATTTTATTTTAAAAAAAAAAAAAGCTTCACCTATGTACAAACTTGGGAATGTAAGTAGAAAAGGCATGATTTCTGCACAAAACTTAGGGAATTGTGTAGCAGTGTTTACATTGGTTCAATAGTCACCAAGGCGTTTCTTTCGTGATCCACATACATATCAATGAGTTCATCTCTTAGGTGAGATTAAATGGCTGCATTTTCTATTTCTACATTAAACAGCATAAAAATCCAGTCAGGTAGGCTACACGCATTCTCTCCAGGTCCTCGAAGCGTATGTGAAAGTCTTCCCTACATTTTTTAAAGTGAGCTTTATGTATATAGCAAAGTTTAATTGACCTCTGATCAACCCTCTGAATTTATTGACCCCGTGAATGGGGTAAATACTAACCACTTTGGGGACCCCTGATCTAAACCTAACTCAAGAGCAGAGTCAAGTACCCATTTACAGCTGGAAATAATAGAAGAAAAACAGAATGCAACAGGCAATCTCTGATGGAAAAATTATACAATTCATGGCAGAAGAAGGATTCTGCAATGTATGACAGATAAGATGGACATTGCAAGATATGGCAGATGAGAAGAAAACTGTATCACATTAACGATGAGATGCACAATGACATACATAAATTATGAAAAGCCATAGTAGTTGTAGCCTCCTTCAGTCATAATTGACTATGGAAATGTGCCTCTGAGGTGACAGCCCTCAGCTGCTTTTTTTTCCTGGTGTTCCTTTTATCATGTTCTTTTCTCTTATGCTTGTTGTGAGAGCTTCATTTCACCCTATCTGAGGTGGTGCCATAAGGAGCATTGCCACTTGATGCCATCGGCAGCTTCTTCCTCCCAGGAGCTAGATTTATGACCAGTGCCTTAATGTTTCTCTTGCACACATCTCTGAACTTTAGCTGCGGTCAGCCAAATGTTCTTTTGCCATCTGCCAGTTGTCCATAGAAACTATCGTTGGGGATGCGAGCATCTTCCATGCAGCGGACATGACTAAGCCACTGTCTAAGCAGTGTATGCATGCTTTGAAGACCAGCATGTGACAGCACCTCGACGTCTGTCACTTTGTCCTTCCTTGAAATACCAAGGATATGGTGTAAACCTTCTTTCTTGCTTAGCATTGGTTGACCATGTTTCACTGCCATATAGAAGCATGCTAGTGATGCAGGCATTATACACCACAGATTTTGTCTTCATTGTGAGTTTGAAAAGTCATAAGTAATACACCACATAAGTCAAACAGGAACAATAAATGCAGTCATAAAACCTGCAATGACAGTCATCTATGCTTTACCAGACAGAAAAATAAATCAAATTTCAAGATTAGTACACACTGTTCATTTTCTTGCAAGTGCTCTACATCAGTATTACAAGTCCCTGAGGTTCATTATTAATTCAGTACCCTTCAGTTCTCCAAGGAACATATCCCTTATAAATGTATGTGATTCTCCTTTTCTGTGCCATCTGCTCGAGGTCCCTCCATGTCTGCTTTATCTATTGAATTTCTGTCTCCATTTCTCTTATCTATGTGTGTTTCTCTCTCCCTCTACCTCTTGCACCCTATGGATTTCATTTCTTGTATGAGGTTCATTAATGCACGTAAAATTATTCTCCGTTTCTTTATTGTTCTGGAATCCCCAGGGCAAGACAGGCAGACGTAGACCAAAAAAACACATGGAGAAAAGAACTGGAGACAGAAATGAAAACAATGAGGAAGACGTGGAAAGAACTTGAGCTGATGGCATGGGTGACAGGGGGAGATGGGACGGGTGACAGGGGGAGATGGCACGGGTGACAGGGGGAGATGGCATGGGTGACAGGGGGAGATGGCATGGGTGACGGGAGGAGATGGCACGGGTGACAGGGGGACATTGCATGTGTTTTTTGAAGGCCTATGCTCCCTTAGGGAGCTAAAAGGTATTAACTGATTTCTTTATTTGAATGTCTGATCACAGTTGTCTTTTCTAACATCTTGAAGGCCTAGCTTTTATAATATCTTCCCACCCAACCTCATCATGGTTGTACAAAAAACAACTATCATACATTTCTCCTTACCTTTATCCCACTAAGGACTTCACTCATAAGTTTGATTCTCTGATCTTTGAACTTCATGCCTGTGATCTGGTACTTTCTCTGTTTCATGGCTATGAAGGCATTGACAGGCATAAGAAGAATCATGACTCCAAAACCAGCTAGAGTTGCAATCCCCATCTCACCCCACAGCATGAACAAGGCTAAAAAGATCTAAAGATGTAACAATAAGATTTTACAGATCATTCTATAGCATAATTTATATTGTATATAAAGGACTCTTTTTCCATGGTTTTTACTATGAAATACCATAATAAAACCCATAAGAAACTGCAGCCTGGAAGAAACAACAAATATGTTGTGCTATGTAAAATTTAGAATACTAGCTACACAAATTATAACGTGCGTGGGGTTAAAGCGAGTATTCCATGCATAATATAAAAAAGGTACAGGATCCCATTACATGCCCATTGAGGCATACTGGGAATATGGTGTTAGGCCCAAATTTTCTTGACCATCGACACACTAGGGGTGATGTGGTCAGCTACACGTTGGCCGCCTTAACCTTCCCAGAGTTTCTCTGGTATCCAATTCTATGGGTTGGGTTGACCCAGGAGCCATTTGCAGTCTAAAAAATCCCACCTCAACTGGGAATCGAACCATGGACCACTGAGCTAGGAAGCCAGTACACTGAACACTGTGCTAACGCAGCTCCATGCATAATATACACCAATGAATTATGTTTCTATTGGCTGATATCATTGTTTTCATAATCCAATCTATATCCAGTAAGAAGAGAAATGGAAACAACAGGCATCCCTGCAGCACTCCATGTCTTATCTCAAACAGTTCTGTAAACTTCCCTCCACTAAGAATTCTGCCACATCTTCATATGTTTAAAACAATTTGATAATTTAGATTTTGCTGATGACCTGGCTCTTTTGCCCTGTAACTGTAAGACAAAATGAAAATATTTGATGAAATGTCACAGCAAAAAGGTCTGAAATACACAGGGAAAAGACAGAAGATTATGTGAATAAATGCAAGAAACGATAATATTGCACTTTAAGAAACACACCTGCAAGATGTAAAATCATACATACATCAGTTCCTGGCAGCAATATTGAAAAAGTTAGAGGAACAGACAGTGATATCAAATGAGAATACAAAGAGCAAGAGGAGCTTTCATTGCACTGGAAAATAAATGGTAATCAAATCCAATACAAAAATCAGAACCTTGAACTCAAAGTCAAGTCAGTCCTATTTGTATTGCTCTTAACCCCTTGAACCCGCAGTCATGATATATCAGTTTGTTCAGCTATTTCTAATTCCCACAGTCCCGCTCGATTTACGTCAAAGGATTTTCATGGGTACCTGATTTCTCATAAAGCTGTCGTAAAGCTGCTCGACCGTTGGCATTGTTCAGTACCTGGCTGGGGAAGTTAGATGGTAATGTCTGAAGAGATAATTTTTTTTTTTGTATGTGCGTATGCCCACTATTCTTCTTCTTCGATCCTTAACCACCGACCGTCAAAGCAGTCAGTGGCCATCACGCCTAGTGGCGCCTTGTAGGGCAACAACAAATTGATTCCACTTTGCATGGTCGGTGGCCATCCTTCGTACAGTGCCCCAACTCTGGTTCATTCTTTGCATCTCAGCCTCCACAGTCCTCCGCCAAGTTGTTTTTGGTCGGCCTCTCTTTCGCTTTCCTTCAGGGGTCCAAAGCATAGCTGTTCTTGTGATGGCATCGGGGTCTCTTCTGAGGACATGACCAACCCAGCTCCAGCGTCTGCCAGCTATGATGGTGTGCATGTCCTCTTGCTTGCTACGAGTAAGCAGATCTTGGTTGGTGATGGTATTCGGCCAAAAGATGCGGTGAATTTTTCTTAGGCATGTTGTGTGAAAAGAGGACAATTTTGACATTTCCTTCTCTGTGACTCTCCAGCATTCCGCACCATAGAGAAGCACAGAAAGCACGCAACTCTGGTATAATCTTAATTTTGTGCTTGTGCTGTATTGGGAGGACTTCCAGATGTTATTTAGGCTAAAGAAGGCTGTTCTTGCCTTATTCATTCTGATGTTGATGTCTTTGCCTGCCCCACCGTCTGGTGTTACTATGCTTCCTAGGTATGTGAAGGTATCTGTCTGTACCAATTGCTGATTCCTTACTGATATGGGCTCAGGGTTGCTCACATTGAGCGTCATGACCTCAGACTTCTTTAAATTGATGTTCAAGCCCACCTGCTGGCTAAATTTATTAAGTCTATCCGTTTTTTCCTGGATGTGTTGATGTGAATGTGCCAGCAGTGCAATGTCATCTGCATATTCCAGATCTTCCAATGTAGAAAATGTAGTCCATCTTATTCCTCTTGGACTGCCCTCTGTTGTCTGGCGCATCACCCAGTCTATGACTGTTAAAAAAAGAGTGGTTGATAAGGGGCATCCCTGTCGTACTCCTGTCTTCACCTCGAAGGTTAGGTTGCTCTGCCCAACACTACACGTAAAGTTGGCATAGAGGCTTTTTATGATTGACACTATGCAGCTTGGAATTCCATAAGCCCTCAGTATTTTCCATAAACTGTCCCTATGTATGCTGTCAAAAGCCTTTTCAAAATCAACAAAATTTATGTAAAGCTGTCTTTGCCATTCTGAGCACTGCTCTATAATGTTCCTGAGAGTGAATATATGGTCTACACATCTTCTGTTCTTTCTAAATCCTGCTTGTTCTTTCCTCAGTTTGTAGTCTACTGCCTTTGAAATTCTCTGTATAATTATCCTGCCTAGTATTTTGCTGGGAACTAAGAGAAGAGTGATTCCTCTCCAATTATTGCAGTCTGCAAGATCTCCCTTTTTGGGCAATTTGACAATTATTCCTTTGTTCCACTCTGATGGTGTTGTCCCCGTTTTCCACACTTGTGCAAATAGTGGTTCTAATAGTTCTGCTGCTAGCTCAGGGTCTGTCTTAAATAGCTCTGCATTTAAGTTATCATGGCCCGGAGCTTTACCGTTCTTTAACCCTTTGATTGCTGTGATGATTTCTTCTTTTCGTGGAATGTCTGTATTTACATCTAGATCGTTTTCAGCCTCAGGAACATTCAAATGCTCACTATTACTCGAGGCGAAATCTCAGGTTAGTATGTCTAACCTGAGACTGATTTTTAAGTGAGTATCCCTTTTTTTCTTGTACAGAGACAGGTGTCCCTCGCCATTCAGGCTGATACTCTCCGATTTCGGAGGTACCCATTAGAGCTGGGTTGGCTCAGGAGCCGTCAGTCCCTGGTCAATGACACTCCTTCAGATGTACTCGCCAGGGCTTGAGTTAATCCAGTCCAAATCCTGGTCAACGAAAAATCTTCAAATGTCCTCGCCCGGGTTTGATACTGAGTTACCCGGTCGCCAGCGCAGTTTGGTAACCACTACACCAGCACGGCTCCCTCTGAAGAGATAAATAGTCATTTGCTTCAGTAGCAGTTTGTTCTTTCTTGAAAGGAAAATTAGTGGAACGTACTCTGTGTGCTAGTGGGATAGTAAAAATGTAGTCCCATAGCAGATACTACAGTGGGGGAGTGAAGTATTAGAGACCTCACTATACTAGGTCATGCATCGAGAGTTGGGGTGACCAGTACCCTTCCTCGCTGCCTTTCCCTTCTCTAACTCGAGAAAAGTCAGGTATCCATTTACAGCTGGGTAGACTGGAGTGTGCTGATACCATGAATCTTTTTACTTTTCAAATGCTGTATAACACTAAGTATTTGAGTTCTGGTGTGAAATGGCTGACTTTACTACAATATTGCAACATGTCAAATGTTGTATACACTAGTGAGGGAAGTCTGGAGTGCAATGAAATGAAAATTTATCCTAGTAAGGGAAGTACATGGTGATGATGATGACGAATATAAAAGTGATACAATTTTGTATTGTCCTGTAGGCCGGGATCTCCGAGGAGACACAGAAAGAGTCTGTTTATTTCTCCCGTTCACGTTGTAAGAGACAAGAAATATGAGGTTTATGTATGGGGCTGGCAACCTTATCATGCACAATAATGTACTACTAAAACTGTCACCGTGGTATCACATTCATGGTTTAGTGTTAGCCTCCTATAAGAACCTCCTGCAACTGTGGCTCTGTACTCCTAAGGGAGCGAAAATGGAAATTGTGATATTACTGAGAATAGAATTTTATGTCAGATTCCTGTCAAATTTGAGCTTGTAAAAACAGAATGGTAAAACTCTCCTCTTATCTCCATAGATTTCCCCTAGATATTTATCATGCTAATGTGTGACCAGAAACTGTAGCACCATCTGCAGAATCATCATCATTTTCATTTTTGTTCCTTATGGAGCATAGAATCACCACTGTAGCTGATCCCCATTCTTGAATCCTGCACGAAACATTGACATGTTCTTGTAGCAGTGTATTTGTGGCAATTTGTTTCACATTTTCACAACCTCACATTAGTTTTATACGACATACTTCAGGAAGCAGTAATCCCATTCTTTCTTTGTCACATCAGAGACCCCAGTGAACCACATGCGGCAATTTCTAAACCTGTGACTAGTAAATTTTCAAATATCTCTAATGTCAATATTTGTTGTTCTCATGGGGGAACACAGTTTTTGAGACAAATATGTGAAGTGGCCATTCAGAATTCCTCTTTCCTATGAGCCTGTAATCTTACAAAAGCAGAATGGGGAGACTTTCATTTTATTTTGACAGATTTTTCAAAACTTTTTATAATGCTATTATGGCCAGCAACTTGAGCTCAGTTAGCAGAACAGTGACTAGTAAATATTCGATCATTTAGAAAAATTTTCGCGATTTTCAGAGAAAACTAATCCATGACCTCTTTGCATGACGGAATGAAATAACAATAGCCTAGCTATTTGATTTGTTGTGTAGCGGTTTGATCGCTTTGCGTTCCCTTTCTAACCTTGGGCGTGATCTCTGATTGCAATTTACCCTCGCGCAGGTGAGAAACTGTTATACGTGTAACAATAGTGCCGCTGTTTTACCATTCGGACCAGGAAGCTCGGGGACTGGGTATAGGTGAAAGTTTTGCTGCGGGCTCAAAGGGTTAAACATGAAGAACAGCCAAGATAACAACCAGGTTACAGATTTTCATAAATTAGCGCTTGTATAAAATAGAGGGACTGAAATAGTATGAGATGATACCAATGTGGAACTGACGACAAGAACCAGACAAGTGCCAAAGGAACAAGAGATGAGACACATTAAGGAAACATGTTTTTTTTAAATTACAAGGCAATCTTTGTTCTGGAATCTCCAGGGTAAGAGGTAAAGGAAGATAAAAAGCAAGGAGAAGAAAACTGGAGACAGAAATGAAGGGGGATAAACAAGACACAGAATGATCTTTGAATGGATACAACAGGACAAGGAAGACGAATTAGTATTTCACAATAATTTATCAAAATACAGCACAAAAAAGAAACAGCCGAACACAAACAGAATCTTGCCGCTCACTTCATTGGTCAAATGCCAAGCTACTGGGTCTCTGGAAACAAAAAGTTTTTTGTTAAACATTTCGCCGTACAATCAATCACGTATACATATACACACACATGCATGCATGCAAATGCATGCATGTTTGCATGCACATATACTAAGCACATTAAATGTTTGAAAAAAGATGTATCTACAATAATGCTATGTTTCAAGAAAATGAAATGTGAGACTGACTGTTTTTGTTTTGTTTTTTTTAAATTCTGCATTGGTCAGTATATTCAGATTTAATAAAATCATATATCAAAATGGTAGTAATATAAGTGACCTCATGGTAGAAGGGGAATGACTAAGTAAGTAATATAAGTGAATGGTACCATTTTGCCAAGAAAATAACTATTTAAAAAATCCTATTGTTGAAATATATACTTTATTACTATTATATAGTGCAGAATTTAATTCTAAGGCTGCATTCACCTGCAGAGGAGCTGACCACATCACCCACAGGTAGCCTGTAACATCTTGCATGCGCTGACAGTCTACAGACATGAGATTCACTACTTCTCCTACAGTGGATTCTTTCTTTGCCTCATTGCTGATAGTAAGACTCTGGAGAAAGAATAAAAATGACTAGATATGTTTTGGTGTAAACACCTTCAGATGTCATCTTGAATATGTCTGAAGAAAGCAGCAGTCAGTCTGAGGTCGGACAGAGCTTGTCTTAGCCTAGTACCAGTGCGCTTTTTTAAAACTATTTCTTTATTTCATCTTTCCTATGCTTTCTTGTCATGCTTCTTCTTAATTCTAATGTCTATCAAATGTAACATTTTTTTCTGTCATCAATTTCTTCTTTGCTGTCTTTTAAAAAAAAATTGTAGATATGGTTTCTTTTGATGTTTGATTTATTAAATACTTTAGCATTTTCCATTGTTCATCTATACTCTATGTTTTCTTTGACACTGTACCTATTCTTTATGGTAAATATCTCTCATTCATTTCCCTTTATTACTTACCTTTTATTACACAACAGCATTGTATTAACAAGTCACTTACCTTTTATTACACAACAGCATTGTATTAACAAGTCACTTACCTTCTTAAATACAATAACAAAATCAGAATAAGCCATTTACTTTCTTATAAAGAGCAGCAAAATCAAAACAAATTTCTAAAGTACAGTAGTTATAAAAGAATAAGTTATTTACGTTGTTATTATTAACACAGCTATATGAGAATAATGAATGGCTACTCCTCTTGTGATTCAGAGTTTATATTATTCATGTTATTTTCTTCTTTTCCTTTCTTTGCTCCAAATGGAGCATGGAGCCACCACACGGCAGCCCGTACATCTGCACGAATCCTGCATCAAAACATTCATGTGCTCGTGCAGAAGTGGTTTCCATAACAATTTGTTTTACATGATGAAGCTGCCAGCCCTATTTACACATTAGCTGCCTTTTACTACATGCCTGGGGTAGCAGTCATCCTATTCTATCTGTGTCTCCTCAGAGACTCAACAGAATTACACAAGGCTTATTCATATTATACTCTGACAGTACATTACAGGATCTGAGAGTAGTAGCTTTGGACCTTTACACTTTTAAATATTACGCTACTCGCAGCATGGGGCTAAACAATCTTCTTCTTTCTTCTTTGATCCTTAGCCACTGACTGCCACAGCAGTCAGTGGCCATCATGCCAACTCCAGCATCTGCCAGCTATGATGGTGTGCATGTCCTCTTGGTTACTCTGAGTAAGTAGTTCTTGGTTAGTGATTGTATTCGGCCAAAAGATTAAGAGAATTTTCCTTAGGCAGATTGTGTGGAAGGAGGACAGTTTCGACATTTCATTCTCTGCTACTCTCCAGCATTCCACACCATTGAGAAGCACAGAAAATATACAGCTCTCATATAATCTTAATTTGGTGTTTGTGCTGTACTGGGAAGACTTCCAAATGTTGTTGAGACTAGCAAAGGCTGTTCTTGCTTTATTCATTCTGTTACTGATGTCTTTGCTTGTTCTGCCATCTGGTGTTACTATGCATTCTAGCTATGTAAATGTGTCGGTCTGTTCCACCTTCTGGTTCCTTATTGTTATGGGCTCAGGACTGCCCACATTGAGTGTCATGACCTCTGTCTTCTTTAGACTGATGTTTAGACCCACCTGCTGACTATACTTATTCAGTCTATCTGTTTTTTTCTTGGATGTGTTGATGTGAATGTGCGAGTAGTGCAATGTCATCTGCATATTCCAGATCTTCCAGTGTAGAAAACATTGTCCATCTAATTCCTCTTGGACTGCCATCTTTTGTCTGGTGCATCACCTAGTCTATGACTGTCAAAAATAAAGATGTTGATAAGGGGCATCTCCGTCGTACTCCTGTCTTCACCTCAAAAATTAGATGGCTCAACCCAACACTGAATGTAAAGTTAGCATAGAGGCTTTTTATGATGGAAACAATGCAGCTGGAAATTCCATAAGCCCTCAGTATTTTCCATAGGCTGTTCCTGTGTATGCTATCAAAAGCCTTTTCAAAATCAACAAAGTTAATGTATAGCCATTCTGAGCACTGCTCTATGATGTTCCTGAGGGTGAATATAGGATCTGCACATCTTCTGTTCTTTCTGAATCCTGCATGTTCTTTCCTCAGTTTATGGTCTACTGCTTTTGAAATTCTCTGGAAAATTAATTAATTGTCCTGCCTAGTATTTTACTGGGAACTGAGAGGAGAGTAATTCCTCTCCAGCTGTTGCAGTCTGCAAGGTCGACCTTCTTGGGCAATTGGACAATTATTCCTTTACGCCAATCTGTTGGTGTTGTCTCTGTTTTCCAGACTTGTGCAAATAGTGGTTCAAAAAGTTCTGCTGCTAGTTCAGGATCTGCCTTGAATAACTCAGCATTTAAATTGTCGTGACTAGGAGCTTTTCAATTCTTTAACCCTTTGATAGCTGTGATGATTTCTTCTCCTCGTGGAATGTCTGTATTTACGTCTGTCACTTTCAGCCTCAGAAACATTCAGCTGTGTCTCTGGTGGTTTCTTATTCAGTGTTTCTCTGAAGTGCTCTGCCAATCTTGTTTCCTGCCCCTGTGCTGTGGTGATGAGATGTCCTTGCTTGTCTCTTACTAACGTAATATTGTTTGCACTTCATTTTCCGCTCATAGTTTTAGTTATTTTATATACTCTGCTTTGTTCATTTCTCAGTGCTGCCTCTTCTGCCTGTCTTGCAAGATCGTCCAGAAATTTCCTTTTGTTGGCTCGGGTTTGACATTTTACTTCCTAGTCCAGCTGACTGTATTGTTCACTATATATTTCCTTTAACCTAGGAGACTTTGCTTCTATTTTCTTTCTTTTCTCTTTGCTATGGTGTTTAACGTTTCTGGTGTTATCCAGTCTCTTTCTTTCCTGGAATCCCAAGCATGTTCCTCCAATGACCAAGTTGTTAATGCTGCAGAAGCTAATAAGTTTATCCCCATTCTCATTTACTGTTCCTCTGCCATATTTCCCCATTACTCTTTCATTATATGTATTGTGTGTTCCAGTATTCGCATTAAGGTCTCCCATTATTATGATAAGATCATATCTAGGTGCGGTTTCTATTTCCTTTTGTAGCTGTCCTCTCTTCTGCTTGCCGTGAGAGCATCTTTTCGCCCAATCTGAGGTGGGTCTGTAGAGAGCATCGCCACTTGGTGCAATCGACAGCTTCATCCTCCCAGGTTGCGGGATTTATGTCCTGTGCCATTATATCTCTTGCACACATCTTTGGACCTCAGCTGTGGTCACCAAACTGTTCTTTAGCCATCTGTCAGTTTTGCCAAACAATAACATGATAAAATACCTAATAGTTTTGTTAATTTGCTTTTGAAAGGTGGAGAAAATGCAAAAATGTTAATTTAACAATGAAGAAAGTTTAAATAATTTTTTAAAATAAAATGTTATTCTTTCTGTTCAATTCTAACCACAAATTGTCCCTCTTTGAGTAAACTTCTGACAAGCAGAAATCTGATAAGCAGAAGTATTTAAGATAGTTCCAGTGACTTCTACTTATCCATACTGCTCTGTATATGAAAATAAATTACAAATCTTGCCACAAAGCAAGCAGCAATAACAAAATGCTACATACACTATCACAGAGAAGCAACCACGTGATCATAAGTTACTTTATCATACACAATTTATTCATTACCATTCAGCTTTCAATGGAGCATAGGCCTTCAACAAACATCTTCCAAGGTCTCTTGTCCTGTACCATCCACTCAAGGTCATGCCATGTCATTTTTATCCCTTTCATTTCTGCCTCTAGTTCTCTTTTCCATGTTTTTGTGGTTTCCCTCTACCTCTCTTTGACAGGGAATTCCAGAATAAGGACTGCCTTGTAATGCTATCACCAGGTTTTTGTTTTTTTAAAATGTGTTTCCTTTAAATTTTACCAGTGTCTTCTGCTCATCTTCTGTTCCGCTGGTTCCTGTCTGGTTCTTCTCACCATTTCCACATTGGTGATCTTAGTTTTTCAGTGTTTTTGAACCTTTGAGAGGTCCCTCACTCCTTTTTAGCATCACTGGAAGCCTCGCACCCCTTTTAAAGCATCTTAAGAAGCCTCGCACAACTTTACAGCATCTTAAAAAACCTCACACCCTTCATCTTCTAACTAGCAATAACATGCCAGAAATGCTTAACAGAGATATGTGTTAAGAAAATGTTATTTATAGAATGCGACTAAGGTTCAGTAACTAATTCACGTTGCCAATGTTCTAATTTGTACAAATACATTCATATTACATGGTAATTGAGTCTCACACCCCCAAGGTGTAGGTACATGCACCCCTGGATAAGAAGTACTGGTTTAGTGTAATCACACAGAATTAACAGAAAATATATTTATCCTTTTTTTATTGGCAATAGCAAAGTAGGAATACATTTTCACCTTCTTGTACACAGCAGCAATCAGAGCAGACTTGATCCTCATGCCCAAGGTCATTCCAATGTGAAAGTTCAGATTGAACATCACAGAGCCTACAAGTGAGACCACGAAGAATGATGATGCATACACATAACCTTTCCATTCCTGATGCCGTTCCTCATTCACCCGAATGTTATGAGTATAGTCTATAAGAACACTATATATTTTTTGTTGAAAAAGAAAGAAAAAAGAAACACATTACTGGAGAACCTAGCTTTATTAAAGTGGATGATATGAAATAATTTGAATGCAAACTTTACAATGTAATACTTAGGATACTATACAGGAGTTAGTTCCCCTACAGGAAGCACGCACTAAGCATTTATGTGCATTTCCAGCAGTGGTTTCTGAAGCAATTTGGTTGACATGATAAGGTTGCCAGCCACATACACAACCTCATTTTGGCCAGAGGCAGTAGTAGTCCTATTTTGTCTTTCTCAGAGACCACATGGAACTACAGGAGTAAAACAATGTTTACAATTCTAAGAAAAATGTGAACTTTGCAACACACATGCATAGACACTGTAAACTTTACTTTGTACAGGTATACCTAGGAGATATTGCGAGTTCGGTTCCAGACCACCGCAATAAAGCGAGTCATACCCATTTTTTTCATACTCATAGAAAATCCTAACATCATGTTTTCACTATGTTTATTAAGTGCGCAATAGCGCTAGCTCAAAAAAAATAAATAATAATGTACTGTAAAATTAAAAATACTTTATTGCTAAAAAAAATATGCTAATCTCCATCATCTGAGCCAAAATCTATCGGAAGAAGAAGGCACGTTCTAATAAATAAACATAAATAATTTTTAAAAAGCGGAATATCTGCGAAGCGCAATAAAGAAGCGTGGTATGCCTGTACTTTTAAGAAAGGGCAAAGTTCACATCTTACATGTCAAGACATTTGCTATGACAGCACAGCACTGCATTTGTTTCCTCTAAATGTCATCAACCCCCACCCCCTTTCAGCTCCCCAAGGGGCATGGGCCTTCAAGACCCTAATGTCAAGTCTTCATGTCCCATGTCATCAGCTCAATATCTGTCCATGTCTCCTTCATGTCCCATGCCATCAGCTCAATATCTGTCTATGTCTCCTTCATGTCCCATGCCATCAGCTCAATATCTGTCTATGTCTCCTTCATGCCCCTTCATCCCTGTCTCCTGTTCTCTTCTCCACGTGTTGTTTGGTCTACCATATGCCTCTCTTACCCTGGGGATTCCAGAACAAGAATTCTTTGTAATGAAGAAAAGTGTGAACTTTGCAACATTCATGCGCAACATTCATGCACAAAAACCTGTGAACTTCACACTGTATTTTTAAGAAAGAGCAAAATGCATAGCTTGCATGTGAGGAGAATTGTAAAGACAGCATAGCATTGATTTGTTTCCTCTAAACATTACTCATAAATTTTCACTAAAGTCCCCATAATTATCATACATATACACCAGAGGCAGCCAGTTCCTTGAGGATAGTGGAGTCCATCCCCTCCAGACCTATAAACAACTAAAACCTTTTTGTGTGCAAATTTTAATAGTGACATATAACAAGTCTCCATAAATATATTACAACCACTATGATTCTATGCTGAACCTTCCTCAAGTTCTTCCTCTTCACAACCCTTCTCTGGTTGATACTTTCTCCCATTCCCACTTTCTTAAAGTGTGTGCTTCACCTTCCAATCCTTTCTAAACGTAGAGGACGATTGAGAGCCATCCCCATGAATGGGAATAAATAGTTAGAGGCAGTTTACATTACACATATCTAGATATCACAACGCTGGAAAAATAGCTTAATTGCGCATGCACAGAATACCCTGATGGGGATACTTTTGGTTGTCCCCAAGATAACTACAGTTGTCTCTTCTCGGTGCTATGTGATGTTAATATCCTTTCCGTGAAACAAGCAAGCTCCATGAAATAATTATCACTCATCACACCCATAATGGCATCTGAATCAGAAAGATGATTCCCTACATTGAAGCATTTTTAAAACTAACTTAAGGAACACAACATTAAAGTCATTTCACATTTTGTAAGACCACAGAACAAGAAAAAACAAGATACTGTCAGATGTTGGAAAGAAAAAGACAGCTGTAAAATTGGGTAATTAACTTCCAAGGAATTATAAACTTTTTATAAATTGTAATTTTTCAATTGGTCAACTTATGACAATTAAATATGTTTGTCAAGTTAGTTTAATTTTATGATGAATAACCTGTACTGTTTTTGCTGTGTATGATATTGTCTTAAACCTGTGTTGTGTTATATGCTTGCACTTGGTGGTACACATATAACTATACAATTATTAATAGAAATCATCACAAGCCAAAAAGTATTGCAGCCATCAGGGACATATACAAATACTAGGAAAAACAAATACAGCCATCAGATCCACATTAACTAAGCAAAACACATACCTCAGCAAAAGAGGACTGACAAACTGTAGAAGATCGTAAATAAGCTTGCATAAATGGGCTTCAAGCAACTCTAGTCCATATGTCTTGGCCAGGACCTTGACAAAATAAAAAAAATGTATCTTTTTATCAATGATTACCAATAATTACATTTAAATCTGAAGGTTTGTTTGCTTTCGAGAAAAGCTTTCAAATGCTGATCTTGAAAGTGCTGGTTATTTAAATTAAAAAAAAAAAAAAAAATTTGTTTAGTCAAATAACAAAGGTCAAATATGAAAAAAAAGAAAAGAAACGTACATTATCTTTCAACATGTGCCACTTAGTGTCATAGGATGAAGCCGTTTTCATTTCCTTGTGTGCTGTGCTGTTTTTGTCAGTATGTTACCACAATTCTCCAGGTGTTCATTTATACTGCAGTCTATCCAACTTTGTCTCTGGAGTCCATTTGCCTTCTATGTAGATCTTCTGCAAACTTAAGCTGGCACTGTCAGCTACACTGATGACATTCTATGTGCCACTTTTTACCTGGATCTATTAGAGTGGCCGTTTTGCTTATACATATTTTTATGAGAGCTACTTCCATTTAAATGTAGTATCATTTTTCTGTATTTTTTTTGGTTTTCATTTTACTCATTTCTTGCTTCTTTTTCTTATATTTTCATTTCTTTGTCCCTAACATTGGCCTCATGGCCATAACATAGGCTACATTCTTTGTCCTTCATTCTAGTAAGACACATTACCTATTTTCATTTCATCATCATTTTCCTTTGTGCTCCCTATGGAGCAGGCAACAGCAACTGCAGCTGGTCCCCTTGCACTAAACAGGTCACATGCTTTTGAATCTGTGGTTTCTGTAGCTATTTGTTTTACATGAGGAAGCTGTCAGCCCCATGCATAACTCATATTAGTTGCCTTGCACAACATGCCTGAGGGAACAGTAGAAGTGTTACCACTCACTTTGCACACAGGCTTGTTAAGTCATCGCTGTACGCAACTGAGGAGAACACGAAAACACACCGATTGTGAAAGCGCACCATTGATTAAAATTGTGACGTTTATTTAATTATAATATGAAGTATGCGACGTCTACTGCTGAATTCTAATGGTTAACGTTCGGTCTCTTACGACTGGTGTATTTTGAAGAGGATGGATGTGTGTCTATGAGCTCCAGACCAGTGTTCGACATTTACTAATTCAATGTCAGATTATTTACTGACTGCACTTTAATGTGTGCCTGATGTGTGTGGCTAAGGAAGGACAGAAAGGTATTTGATTAATACAGCTCAGATTTTTATAACGGTGTCATTATAGACTATACGTGGACAATTTGACTTTCTAATGGCTCATCTACATAAATCATTCATGTCTGCTGATGAATCTATTATTAATTATTATGGAGCTTCATGTCATCCTACATTCACAATGTGTGGAGTATCTCAATGTTGTACTTTGTCAAATTAAATCGTCTTAATTGTACGAAAGTCTGATCTTCAATATTTTCATGCTTGGGTGTTCCTGTATTTGCATTTGAACTTTATGTATTACGATGCCCCCTTGAGACCATGTTTATCATGACTGACATTTCTAACAGGAAACAACCTTTAACAATACCTATTATTTATTCACCTCTTCAGATAAGCTACACAGTGCCTACTTTCATTGACCCCGCCATTTATCACTGTCTTACTGCAGTCTTCCTCATTTTCTTAAACCATACGCTGCAATGAGATATCCATACCATTTTATTTTCTGCCTCTCTTTGTAGCTTGACACTTCAGTAAGAAAAGAAATGGAGGCAAGAGGCATCCTTGTCGCGCCCCAGCCCCCCCCCCCCCACCCCCCCGATATGTAAGTTGTCCCTCATAAAGAACTCCACATTTCTTTGTTAATAAAGCATCCTGGTCTACACTTGATGAGTTTTAATTAGGACATATTGTGTACTAATTCAGATTTCCAACACCCAAATATAGTACCTTCTTCCATCCCCCACTCAGTCCAAATAGAGTAAATCAAAACCAAATTTGTGTGACTGTTTTTGTGTATGACCTCCCCTTTCCAAGAAACAAACAAACAATAAAAAGAAAACAAATGAATTAAAAAAGAAAAAACAAACAAACTAAAATGAAGTCTCTCATAACTGCCCTGATGTTAACAAGGTGAAAAGGGGTGAGAAAACCCGGGGGTGTCCGAGATTACATCAAATCCACCAATTATCTGCCATCAGCCATTCAAGCACCCCATCAGACTACCCCTTGTCCTCACATCATCATTGATCCTTATACGTTAATTTTAGTTCTTGTTATATACTGTTTAACTATATTGTGCAATTCTCTAGGTCTGTCTATTCTCAAAACCTGTTCCACTGCTATGGATGAATTGCATGCCTGTAAATAATCTAATATTGGTTTTCTCTGTTGTTCATACTTCCTACATTTTAATTGGAAATGCTCTATATTATTTTTTCTAGACACTGCACAGTTAAGGTTGTTCTATTCTAAAATAGCTCATTACTAGTTGCAGTCAAAGAAGTTTCTTATTGCTAGGAATGTTTAGTTCTCTAGATACCTGACACATTCTTGTTGGAACCTTGAATAATTTATATGCATTTCTGACCTTCAGACTTCCATCCCACTCTACTGTCCATTCCTAAGTTATTATTCTTTTAATTAAGCTTTTGATCTTTGTTTTACTCATCCCCACATTTATTTGGTTTATATTATTTCTACTTTTCTTAGCTTCTTTATCCACCTTCTCATTTCCTTCTATGCCAACATGTGAAGGTATCCAAGCTATTAGAATGGAACATCCTCTGGAGCATAGGTGAGTATTTGCCAGTAATATCTCTTCTGCTATATCTCCACATGTCATGTCTTCACAAGCTCTCTTCATTAAGTTAAAGATCATCAGCAGGACTCCACAATGCCTCATCAACCTCCAAAGTGACCATCAGTCCACATTGTCAAATACCGTTTTACGGTCTCCAAATCAAATGTACAGCAGCAAATTCCCCTTCTAACTCAGTTCAACCACCATTCTCAGTGTTGCCAACTCCTTGCTGTCAGTTATATACATGGACACCATGTCAGGTGCAGGACAGGAAAAACACATGATGTCAGATAAGATGCCTAAGAAAAGCAGCAAATGTCACAAGCAATAGAAGGAGAAGCATATAAATTAGGTAGTATAAAGATTGTAACAATACACACCAATCCTTTCTGTCCTCCACTTTCTGTTCAAAGTCTTTCCCTGTTATCTTTATCCGTTTCATGTCTCCAGTTCTCTTCTAAATGTGTTTTTTTTAATCTGCCTCTATTTCTCTTAGCATGGGGATTTAAGAACTGTCTGATGTTGCCCTCCCAGTGGACTTTTGGTTGTCCTGGAGGTCTGGATCCCTGGCTCTTAGTTTCCCTTGTTTGCCGTGGCAGCCGATCTTCTCCCATTCTGCAGACATGGCCAAACCATCTTAGTTGGGACTGTTCTACTTCAGTCTGCAGGGGTTGGGTTTTTAGGCCTTGACGTATCGTCTGGCTGCAGACCATGTCTCTTCTTGTTACTTCAACCACCTTCCTCAGATACCTCATTTCTGAGGTTTGGATCTGGCTTTTGTGGGTTGTAGTCATTGCCCATGACTCGCATCCTTATGTCAAGACTGGGACATAGGTGGAGTGGTATACAGCCATCTTCGTTTTCTTACCAACCTCTCTCTTGCTGAGGAATCCTTGATTTATGGCCTGAAAAAGTCTCCCAGCTGCTGCTTTTCGAGTGGCCAACTCTTCTTTGATGCCTCCCTTTCGGTCTATAATAGTTCCAAGGTATTTAAAGTGGTCGACCTGCTCCAGGACCTGTTCTCCCAGCTTAATCTGATGTCTTCTTTCTTCTCGTGATATCACCATGGATTTTGTTTTAGAGCTGCTTATGACCATCCCTCTCTTTTCCAGCTCTTCCTTCCAGACTTGCAGGTTGGATTGAAGATGTGCCTCTGATTTAGCAATCAGGGCAACATCATCAGCAAATGCCAGCTCTGAAATACAGACCTGTCTCATCTTCCAGTACCCTACTGAATTCTGCCATGTAATACTATCAGTTTATTTTTCACAGTGAGTGTCTTATCTAACACCAGTGTCTTTTCCTCATGTCTTGTTCTACTGGTAATTTTCTGGTTTAACCCTTCAGTTCCACACTGGTGATCTTGTCAAACCATTTCAATCATCATATTCTATGCAATGTGTGTACACTGCATTAAGTATGTTATAACATAAATTTATTACAACATATGTCAACTTCATATTGATATAAATGTATAAGATTGATAAGCAATTGAAGACTTTTAAATTTATATTTCTTTTTTCACTGCAAAAAAAAAAACCAAAAAAACTTCAAATCAGCTTGAACAGTTCAACAAAAATCTTAAATACTTCATGTCTCTTTTTTTTGGCCTAATATTAATGCATGCAAAATGTTAGAAAAGGACAGAAATTTAATTGCTCTATTGTAAAGTATGACAGAAAAATGATGTTTCTGTTGTTAGTCAACCACTAACTTATTTCTCTCCTTTGCTGTATTAAATCTGTATTAAAAGGCAGAGACAACGATCAAGCAGGTGGCCACAGTTGACAATATATTCAAGGGGGAAGAATGGAGTATGTCAGATGAGAACTGGATTAACTACCAGCAGGTCATCATCAGCCTTGGCAGAGAGTGTAGAAATTGAGGGAATGGAAAAGCAGATACATGATCATTCCAGGGATGATGATGCCATTGCGTATACAGATGGGTCTGTGATCCGCGGTGAGAAATCTGGTTGGGGCTTCTCTGCTCAGATACAGGGCAGAATTGTCGCCAAACATAGTGGGGCTTACAAGATAACAACTTCCAGCATGAGAATGGAGGTCAAGGCTGTTACTGCAACCTTAAGGTGGATAACTGAAACTTCATTAACAAAGGCTATCATTGTGTCAGACTCTCAGTCTATGCTTTGGAAAGTTCGAAGTGATTGGTTGCGGCACGAATGGAAAACATTCATAGAAGCTTCCAGTCTACAAGAGCTGGTATGGATATACTGTCCTGGTCATGCTGGGGTATGTGATAATGAAAGAGCTGATAGACTAGCATCAAGAGCACCCATAGTGGGGACACTAGATATGGATAACGGAGATGTATTGATAACAATTAATGATCGCCTGCTAGAGAATGACACTGCAATAGATGAATCATCAAGGTTAAGACTGTTGGAATTTGTCACCAAACGTAAGGCTAGTAGAGATGGACGTATGAGAGGATGCATCCGTCATGTTTACAACCAACAAGCTACAGGAACAGTTAACATTCACACTCTACAATATATGCTGAAGGAGACTGAGCACCTATGGGTCTGCCCGAAGTGCAATGATGTCAATTCTGTATAACAATAACAATATAACAATAACAAAAACAAAATCTTTAAAGAGATTTCATGGCTCTTTTTCTAGATATTCATGTTTGTTTGGCGCTAACAGATGTAATGACTTTTGATAAGTGTTAAGAGAGATTTAATTATTCTATTTAGTGTAAACAGAGACATAATTTCCTACTGTGAACTGCTGATAAGAACAAAGAAGCTTTAATGCTAAGTTCTGACAGAAATATTATGGTTGTATTTATATGCATCAACTTTGGGACTGTTTGGCAAGGAAGAACATTCCAGCACCTCTGATTCATGCTTTACAAAGCTTCTACAAGTCTTGCAGAAATTATGTGAGGACAGCAAACCATAAGTCAGAAGAGTTCAGGACCACCACTGGTGTAAGACAAGGTGATATCCTGTCACCTTATCTTTTCATACTCCTCATGGACGATGTCATCAAGACATGTAAGGAGAGCACAAGAAAGTATTCAGTGGGGTACTGGAAGATGAGACAGGTCTGTATTTCAGAGCTGGCATTTGCTGATGATGTTGCCTTGATTGCTAAATCAGAGGCACATCTCCAATCCAACCTGCAAGTCTGAAAGGAAGAGCTGGAGAAGAGAGGGATGCTCATAAGCAGCTCTAAAACAAAATCCATGGTGATATCACGAGAAGAAAGAAGACATCAGATTAAGCTGGGAGAACAGGTCCTGGAGCAGGTCGACCCCTTTAAATACCTCGGAGCTATTATATACCGAAAGGGAGGCATCAAAGAAGAGTTGGCCACTCGAAAAGCAGCAGCTGGGAGACTTTTTCAGGAGATAAATCGAGGATTCCTCAGCAAGAGAGAGGTTGGTAAGAAAATGAAGATGGCTGTATACCACTCCACCTATGTCCCAGTCTTGACATATGGATGCGAGTCATGGGCAATGACTACAACCCACAAAAGCCAGATCCAAACCTCAGAAATGAGGTATCTGAGGAAGGTGGTTGAAGTAACAAGAAGAGATATGGTTCGCAACCTGACGGTACATCAAGGCCTTAAATCCCACCCTCTGCAGACCCAAGTAGAACAGTCACAACTAAGATGGTTTGGCCATGTCTGCAGAATGGGAGAAGATCGGCTACCACAACAAGCATGGGAAACAAAGAGCCAGGGATCCAGAGCCCCAGGACGTCCCAGAGTCCGCTGGGAGGACAACATTAGACAATCTTTGAAGGACCGAGGATTAGAATGGAACCAGGCCAGGAGGAAGACAGCCGATAGGATAGTCTGGCGCTCTCTCTTCCAAACCTCTACACCTCACGGTAGAAGGGGAACGACTAAGTAAGTAAGTTTATATGCATCAAGATTACAGTAATAAGTGCTGACAAAAATGTATGGGAAGTAATAAACACAAATGGCTACATTGCAAGTTTTCATAAAAAACAAAGAAGCAGAAAACTAGACAATAAACAAGTGACAGAAATGATAGGCTTCCAAGAAAATTGAATCCAGGACAATCCTAACGTGCCTAACATACTAGCAGTGTGGTCAGTAATGATTCACTCCTGTAGTGAGGTCATAGCACCATTCGCATGGCCCTGTGTTCAATTTCTGGGTAAGTCTATCATATACATATTTATGTTTATTATTTACTGTTCACAGGTCTCGAGTTTCCCTCTTTAGTTGTTTCTATGCTAAAAAAAATGTATGGGGTCAAGTTTTGTGTGCCAACAGAGATGTAATGATTCAAATGTTAGATGCCGACATAGAAACTATACATAGCTCTTCCACATATCAAAAGCAAACAAATAAAATAGAGAAATTAAAACCTTTGCCAGCGAGGCTAGAAGTTCATCTTTCTTGTCCACTTTTTTGTCTTCCTTCATGTCTGCACTTGAAGTGAATGCTTTCCCATTTTTCAACAGAGGGGAACGTTCTGAAATACTGACACTTGCCATTTCTTGTTTATCTTTACTCTCACGATTAAAGGAAGCATATCCATTTACTATTCGCTGTTGCTTATCTGTTACTCTGAAATTACAGGAATTGCAAAAAGAATCCTCAGCAGAACTGTTTACCTAAAGTGTATAGATACAGCAAAATCTTTCATTCATCATGCTTCAGCTCCACAAGGAACATAAGCCTTCAACAAATGTATGCCAAGTCCTCCTGTCACATACTATAAGCTCAAGGTCTTTCCAGGTCTGCCTCATTATTTTCATTTCTGTCTCTGCTCAATTCCTCCATGTGTTTTTCAATCTACTCCTTTTTCTCGTAACCTGAGAATTCATGAACAAGGACTCCCCTGTCAACAAGTTTCCTCAATGTGTTTCATTTCCACCGCCAGCATCTTTTTCTCATAGCAAATTTTTCACACCATAATTAAATATAATCTGTGAGATTTCATACTGCAGTGGACTGTCTTGTAAAACTTGATATTTCATTACAAAAGCAATCTGTAAAATTGGACATCTCATTAACTAAAATTTATTTCTTCAGTTTCTTTTTTTTTTATATCCTTAGAGAACACGGAACTACCACTACAGATGGTCCCCTTTACAGCAAGCCTGCATCACAGCAATTATGTGCCCCTGCAGCTGTGGTTTTCATGGCAATGTTTTTTATATGATCATTTTGCCAGTCCCAAGTACAACCTCATATTAGTTACCTCTTACGAATGAGGTATCATTAGTTATATTCTGTCATTGTCTCCAGGAACTGCACAGAGCAAAACTGTAACATTGAGTTGTAAGTTTTAATATCTCATTAAATATATCAATCAAGTAAATATCTCACCAAATAAATCAATCAATGAGGTTGACTATATTATTTTAAATCAATCTACCCTGTGCAGTATCCAGAGATCTCTCTGGAGAATAGAAAGAATAGAAGCAATGCTCTCTCAGGCATGTCAAAAGAGGCAAATAATGTGAGGTTATGCTCTGGATTAGCACCACTGTCATGTAAAACACATTTTAGCACAAACTTCCTGAAAGGGTACCTTCCTAACTGGTGACCACATGCTCCTTCAATAACTGAAGGAACTTAAACGATGATATGCATTACAAAGTCTTGAGCTGAGATATCTCATAGTAAACTATTGTTTGTAGATACCTACTGTTGCATATCTTTTGAGTTTCATCTCCTTTGGATAACAGAAGCTGATGCCAAAATCTAACCATTAGTTAATGCATAACACTGGATGATGTTCATCTTTATTTTCCTTTTGGCAGTTTTGAAAGGTACTTATATTAGTTTCGATCCTATTGCTTCCAATTCTAATAGTGCTTTCTGTGTTTCCTTTGATAGCCTTAAATCCACACCTTCATTGTGGTGTGCTTTTTCCATCTCATGTCCTGGGGACAGCAACATTTCTCCAGTGTTCAGTTTCTTCTTTTCTATTTCCTTTCACTTTGCTTTGCACACTCCCAAGATGTCAGTTTTATAGTTTAACAATTCTGCTGCAACCTGTGCATTTATTCTTTGTTTGTTTAGTGTCTGAACGTGCCAGGTGCCCAATGTGGAAATAAACCTAAAAAAATAAGATGAAACAGTATCCTTTCAGATTTATATGGGTTATGTCCTTAATAGATGAAACCTTCTTCTATCATTGATAGCTGAGTTGAATTATTGAAATATTTGCTTTGAATGACTTCTTCACATCTGTTAAAGATTTTATCTTCAAGTTTTTAATAGGATGAAGTGGCAGACTCGTATTTTAGTAGCCAGCTCAAGAGTTTACATTGGGAATGTGGAAAAAGTACCTTTGATACCGGTTTTATATGCCAGCAGGTCTAGTCCGAAATTTCCCTAGTTTAAAAAGTCTTTATTTTATTCCTCTTCCATCATCTAAAGATCTACCAAATCATCCACCAAGATCTACAGGTAGATCAGGATTGACCGGTTGTCGACCCCTGCATTACAGTGTTACTATTTTTTGGGTGACTAAACAGCTTTATCTAGATTTTGCCAAAAACCTGTCCCATAACCGTAACATGTTGTAAGACAAAATCAGAGTACTTGATGAGATGTCACAACAATCGCGTTTGAAAATTAACAAAGATAAAACAAAGGTAATGAGAATAAATGAGATAAATGATAGCTATAAAGGACTGGTATATTTAAATGGTAAAGGTAGTCCCATTGCAGATATTGCCATAGGGGAGTGAAGTGTTAGAGACTTCACTATATTAGGTCCATCATCAAGAGGTGGGGTGACCAGTTCCCTTCCTCACTGCCTTTTCCTTCTCTAACTCAAGAGCAAAGTCAATTAAAGCTGGGTTGACTGAAGCGTGATAACGTGAATCGAACCCTGTACCTTTGCCGTGAGAGACCAGCGCTCTAACCACTCTGTCAATCGGACACTTACTGGTAGATATATCACTCCAATAAGTAGACTCTTACATATGTCTTGGTAGCAATACAGACAAAGTTGACAGAACAGACAATTATGTTAAATTAAGAAAAGAAAAGGCAACGGAAGCTTTCATTGCCTTGGGAAATTCAAGTCTAACACACATAAAAGAAGAATCTTCAATTTATGTGCTAAGTCAGTCTTATTGCATGGCTCTGAAACATGGAGAAAACAAAAACTATCAAGATACAGACTTTCATAGAATTAATTTTTGTTTAAAATATAAACATAATATAAAGATCAATACCTTTTCTTCGCTTTAACCCTTGCCAGCTCTGCCTCCCACATTCTCTCAAACTGTGGAACCACTCTCTCTCCCTTGTCTCTTGGATGGAGTTCAAACAGATCGTCTTCCTTCAGCCCTTTACGATAGCCCAGTAACACCATGCTATGATTGACAATCAGACATAACAGATGTAAGAAAAATTGTGATAACTGTTTTTGTGTTTGCTAATTTTGTCATATTTTGAGTTATTATTTCAGTTATTAGGACATGAACCATGTAGTTCCCAGGGGTCTCAAAGGAGACAAAGGATGACTGCTCCCTCAGGCAACTCATAAGAAAATGACTAATAATGAGGTTGTGAAGCCAACTGGCAATTTCATCTTGTAAAACAAATTTTTACAGAAACCAGTGCTGCACGTGAATACTTTGGTGCTGGTTTCTTGCAAGGGGACCAGCTGCAGTCATGGCTCCACGATCCATAAGGAGAAATAAATTAGTGAACTTGAGGATGTACGGGCTACTGATGACAGGCTGTTTAATTAACTTCTGCACAATGTAAGAGCAACTGATAAAAAGCTGCTTGTGCACATGAAGACGTGGACAGATTTGATCACCTACGTAACCAGGAAAAGTACGTGAAGAATAGGACCTTTAAAAAGTTGTATTAAAATATAAATATTTCAGAAATAATGATTGCATTGCAGTTTTACAGCTGGACAAGAACAAAGATAGATTATTCGGTCAGGTTTCAGTTTCACCATAGTGTATATATAATGTATAAAAAGCTGCAAGAAAATTCCATGAAGTGTCCAAAATTTATGAAATACTCTCAGCTCCACTTTCAACCCTTTTTTTTTTTAAATTTCTTATGACTGAACAAAGATCATGCCACTTTCTATGAAATTTTTAATAACTCAGACAAAACAGCATACACATTTTTATAATCCATCTTTCATTATTGCGACCAAAATCATATCCATTATTATTACTGAGACAAATATCCCAATCTCTATAAAAGTTTTATAATGTGCAAAAAAAAATTTTTTCCAGTTTCTGTGACTGTTTCATGACAAATAAATATTCTGCCAATTTTTGATATCTTTATTCATTCAAAAATCATGACATTTTTATTACTGCTTCATGACCGAGACATACAATATGTAAATTGTCAGTATAGTTTTCAAAACTTGAGAACAAATAGTCATCTTCCTAAGTTTCCATGAAAGTCACGAATATCCTAAGCTCTAATTCTTTTAGCAGAATTGTACATACCCATTCATCCACCAGTAAAACAATCTATTAGGGAACGATGCCGACACTTCTGGGGAGGGATTCTGTAAATATAAACCCATTAAATGAAAATGCCAGAATCACTTCTGTCAAAAATGTATGGAAAAAATCCTGTATAATGAAAACAAAGTACAAAACAAAATGCTGGTACTGAGATGTAGTTTATGTTTTCAAATTCTGAAATGAGATATCTCTGAAAAGTGGCAAACAAGACACAACTCACTGTTGCTGAGTTATTTGCCGGTTGAAGATCATGCACTGAGTATGGTTACTTTAGTGATCTCTTGTTAATCGTGCTTTGTTAGTATTACGCGAATTAGGGTGAAGGTGTTCATACAACTCAGTAGCATGGTATGAAGAAGTAGTTCATGTAACTTGAACTCAGAAACATTAATGAAGTAATTAATTCCTTCAGATTGAGTCCGTAATATTTAATCACATGTACACACAGGATGATCATTTCAAATAGGAACAGAACATAAGTCCTTATAAGTCATGCATAAATTAATCAATAACGTAGACTGCTGGTTTACGTGTCAATGTCCGTTTAAGGATACAATGCAGTATTGTCGTCAGAACATCACAGCTATATGCACGCGCAGCTAGACATGGCTACCTGCCGACAGTGAGACTGCGAGTCTGAATATTTCATACGAATTTTGACGATTATTCTTCTCCTTCTGAGAATTCTAGTTAAATACTAACCTCCATAAATTTCCCTCTCATATAGAGTTCTAGGACTGACCCTGGTCCATCAAAAAAATGCATATATAAATGGCTATATCATGCCATTGAATTGGAAGGTTAGAAAAACGCAGCTATTCAGCTTGGCGGTCAAGTAACAAAGGGTAGCGTTTCTTAGTTACCGACTGTGACCCAAACAACGCTATACACGTCATAATCGATCGTGTATGGAGCGTTCAATAATTGAAACATCTATCGCAATATATTAAATGCCTTAACCTTTACAATTGCACGTCTGATAACCTTTAGCAGACGGCGTTAATATCATATACCGTAACACTCATCAATTAAAGAACATTATAATATGGGAACAAATGAAACTTTCTTATTATTTTTTAAAATAATAAATATATAGTATCTGCAGATACTAGACAGCCTAACATCATGGCATGGAAAGAAGTCAGCAACAGAACTGATAAATAGTACTGAAGACTGGAAGTTGTGGAGAGTCATGATTGCCTACGACATCAGGCATGGTACTTGAAGAAAAAGAATTATGTAATGGTAGTTTCTGATGCCATGAATTATGTAAATACACCAAGATATCCAATGAGGCTACAGCAGAAGAAACTTTAAAAAAAAAAAGCCACATACACGGTAATAATGAAAGTAAAAAGATTGTTTGTCAAAGTTTATTGACCATGCAATTAGAAATGATGAATTGGAGAATGTTACAATGAACATCCTTAGAGATGAGATGTTTAAGAAAAGCCATTAAAGTTACCAAGTGAGACAATGGGAAATGGTGACATCAGAAAAATTGCAGGAACTACACCCTGCAGCAAGTATATTGAGACACAGAAAATTAAATGGTTTGGCCATCTCATGAGAATTGAGCTCGATAAATTACCACAATTTGCCTACAACACTAGAGGTTCTGGGTTCAGGGCATGGGAAAGACCAAGAAAGAGATGGATAGACAACATCACAGACATCCTACAACAACACGGGCTCACAGCGAGCAACACGACACACTTGGCCCAAGAATACAAACTTCAGCTCCATACTACGCTTCAAGGCAACAGTGGAAATAAAAAGTAAGTAAGTTTGAGCTTGAAAAACCTGAGGCACAAACAGCAATGACACACTTTGTGACAAGGATGATATTGAATGATGTGACACAATTAATGAGAAAAACAGGGGTGACTAAATGTTTCAAAGAGTGACATATATTGGAAGCCATGAATGAATTTAACCAAAGTCAGAATGAATGGGGTTGGTGTGGCTAAGAAGTATGGTGTCCACCTCAAATTATAAAGGTACCGGGTTTAGTTTCCCAGTAGAGGGAATATAATTTATGGAAATATTTTTTCAAAACCAGTGGTCCTAATGATGTCATACTCCCCCCTGGTTTCCTGGGTAGTGAGATCGGATGCCTAGCCTTCTCAGACACTGACGAAAAACAGGAGGTCCCGTGTGTAAGTTGCGCATGCGCACGTTAAAAATCCCTTGGCAGTTGGCAATCATAAAGAGTAGGCGACGCGGCCACTACCCTGGCAAAATTTTTAAAAATGGGCATTTTAGCTCCTGCTGGGATGAATGTCCAGCATCATTTTGCATAATTCTGGTGGCTTCTGTCGTTATTTTCCTATCTATCCTTGTTTTTGCTTTGGTTCGTTTCGTTTCCTCAATTATCTGTTCTTAGCCGTCACTAGCTCCTACGTCACTTCCGCATGACGCCTTATTTTTTCAATCATTTTGAATGTTCCTTTCTTCGATCTAGCTAAGTGATTTTTTTACGCATTTTAATATTGTTGTTCATTTCTGTCTTCGTTTCGTTGATTATTTACTTTCTTGTTTCGACATGTCTTTCTGGTTTCATGATTTTCTTGCATTATTACTGTTATCGTTTCGCTCATCACCGTGGTTTCATCTGCTTGTATCGCTCATTTGACGTTTTCCTCATCATCATAGACCTTTGTAGTACCTATTTGTAGTTCTTATCCTTGTCACCTGTTCCTAACTGTGGCTGACGAAGGGTAAAACCTGAAACGTCCCTTGTCTCATGTGTACCGTTTACTTGTAAAACTGATTTCATACCATATTATTTTTTAATTTATATATATGATTCCTTTATACACACATAGGGATTCTCGCCGGTGCTATAGAGTTCGTGCACAGTGCTGAGATATAAGGGAGGAAATTGTAGCACTGATAGAGTTGTCCGCGAGCAACGAAGATGGTCCTTAAAACCAAACTAAACCAACATCAAGCGCGAATAAATATAATAATATGAAATAAAAGGAAAGAAAGTATGCATGTATGTCAAAAGTGATAAGAATATCTCTGATGAAACACAAGTTAAGTATTAAATATTTCATCATCATCATTTGCTTTTCACTCTCTATTAATCACCACTTCAGCTGGTTCCCTTACTGGAAACTTGCCCCAAACATTCACATACTCCTGCAGCAGTGATTTCTGTAGCAATTAGTTTTACATGATGAGGTTGCCAGTCCCTTGCACAACTTCACATTACAACCTCGGCTTACATTACACGCCTGAGGAAGTAGTAACCTCATTCTTTCTTTGTATCTCCATGTTTATATCAGAGGCTCATGTCATCCTGCTTTAGTAAATGGTAATATCAGGATAATAGTTCACTGAACATATATGTTGTGCATAGTGTTCATCATCATCATGTGTTATTCTTTTTCAACTCCTTAAGAAGCATAGGGCTTCAACAAACTTATGCCAAGTCTTCCTATCCCATGCCATCATCTCAAGGTCTTGCCATGTATTTTTTTACCCCCCTCATGTCTGTCTCCAGTTCTCTTCTCCATGTGTTCTTTGGGCTTCCTCTACCTCTCATACCATGAGGATTCCAGAGCAAAGACTGTATGGTAATGCTATCAACAGGTTTCCTTAATGTGTGTCCTATTCATCACCAGCATCTTATCTCTTGTTCCACCGGTACGTGTCTGGTTCTTGTCATCAGTTCCACATTAGTGATCTTGTAATATCTGTTCAATTCTTCTATTCCAAATATGTGCCCATTTATGAAAGCCTGTAGCTTTTGGCTCACACTGCCATTCTACCTGGTGTACGTGTGTCGTTATACCAACAATGTGTCTATTCCAGTCAATAGGCTTAGGGGTCCAAAACGGTATGTATGTTATTTACAGGACTGTCAGTTAGTCTCTTCTAAAAAAAACCAGCACTCACAAGATGAACTAAAACAAAATAGAGAAATAGAAAATGTAGGTAAAGGTAGTCTCGTAGCATTTACTGCCGTAGCTTTTTGGTTATTGTTTTTGTTGTTCTCCATGTTTTACAGGCATACAATAGGACTAACTTGGACATCCGAATTGAAGATTCTGATTTTGGTGTTGAACTTGATTTCTTTTGATCACCATATATTCTCCAATGCAATGAAAGCTCCTCTTGGTGTTTCTATTTTTATATCATTGTCTGTCCCTCCAACAGCGTCTATATTGCTGCCATGGTAAATGTATGATTCTACATCTTGTATCATGTGTCATACAGCTAGCATAAATTTGGGGACAAAAAAGCACTTGCCACCATCAAAATAGAAGACAAAAATATAAAAGGAATATTTCAGTACTTACATCACCCAAGTAACGATATCCATTATGAGGCAGGCTCTCAGCAAAACTTGACAGAATCAATTGTATGAGCAAAAACCCATAGTAGATGTAGAACATAACAAATGGAAACAAAAGCGTGTCATAATCCTAAAGATGGAAAGAAAATAAATGACATAATTAAAAATAAAAACATTTTCAAGTTTTTAAGTTACACTGTGATACTGTTATAACTGAATAAGTTATTCTGATCTTTCTTCTTCTTTGATACTTAACCATCAACTGTCAAAGCAGTCAGTGGCCATCACGCCTGGTGGCATCTTGTAGGGCAGCAACAAACTGCTTCAACTTTGCTCGGTCAGCGGCCATCTTTTGTGTAGAGCCCTAGCTCTGGTTCATTCTTTGCATCTCAGCCTCCACAGTTCTCCGCCAAGTTGTTTTTGGTCGGCCACTCTTTTGCTTTCCTTCAGAGGTCCATAGCATAGCTGTTCTTGTGATGGCATTGTCTCTTCTGAGGACGTGCCCAACCCAACTCCAGCATCTGCCAGCTATGATGGTGTGCACATCCTCTTGGTAATTCTGAGTAAGCAGTTCTTGGTTGGTGATTGTATTCGGCCAAAAGATTAAGAGAATTTTCCTTCAGTAGATTCTGTGGAAAGAGCAAAATTTTGACATTTCCTTCTATGTTACTTTCCAGCATTCCACACCACAGAGAAGCACAGAAAGTACACAGCTCTCATATAATCTTAATTTGGTGTTGACTTCCAGAAGTTGTTTAGACAAGCAAAGGCTGATCTCGCTTTATTCATTCTGTTGTTGATGTCTGCGATACTGTTACAACCAAAGAAGTTATTCAGATTTTTACTCTCTTCTTATTTCTTTCATCTACTGGTACTACTTGTGCTTTGAAGCATCACAATAATAATAAAAGCCCCTTCAGTCATAACTGACTAAGGGAATGTGTCCCTGAGGTGACAGCCCTCAGCTGCTTATTTTCCTGGTGTTCCTTGTGACGTTTTCTCCTCTCTTCTGCTTGCTGTGAGAGCTTCTTGTCACCAAATCTGAGGTGTTAACATAGACAGCATTGCCACCTGGTGCGATCAGTAGCTTCATTCTCCAAGGTTCCTGATCCAGCACATGAGTGTGCACCTTTAGGTGCCAAAGATGCTTTTGAGCCATTCTTTTTTGGGGGGATATCTTCTTTTCCTGACTGCTCTGTGTTGCGAACACAGTACCTTCACCACGAGAGACCATCGCTCTACCTCTCTTTTAATTGGTCTCTCAAGAAAAATAGGTAAAGGTAGTCCCATAGCAAATACTGATATAGGGGAGTCTAGTGTTAGAGACTTCACTATACTATGTCCAACATTGAGAGGTATGGTGACCATTCGCCTTCTCACTGCGTTTTCCTTCCTTAAGTCAAGTGCAAAGTCATATACCCATTTACAGCCTGGTTGACTGAAGCATGTTGATAACGTGAAGTGAACCCAGCACCTTTGCCGTGAGAAGCCAGTGCTCTAACCACTCTGTCATTTGGACGCTCCAAGAAAAAAATATAGTGAAACCACACAAAAAAAATCACATCAAGAACAGACAAGACATCAAAGACATAAAGAAGACAGGAAAGACCTTGAATGGACAGCACAAGACAGGAAAACCGGACATGTATTTGTTGAAGGAATGTAGGCCGTGGTGCTGAAAGTTATTGTATGGAAGAATAACAAGCAAATATATAAAATATCTGCCCCCACTGTAGTGCCTGGGTGATCTCTGAAGAGACAACGAAGTAAGAATTGGACTACTACAACCTCCAGCTTTCACACAAGGCAATTTAATATAAGGTAGTGCATGGGACTGGCTACTTCATCATGTAAAAACATGTTGCTATAGAAACCATCACTGTAAGAGCATGTGAATGCTTGGTGTAGACTTCCTGTAAGAGGACCAGCCACAGTGGTTCTTCTATGCTCCATGAGGAGCACAAAGGAAAAGGACGATGAAAAAGAGGTTATACAAGTAGTTCATCCTGGTAGACATGACTGAGTAGAGCGGTACGCCTCATAATTAAAAGACATACACCTGAGCGTTTGATTGACATAGAGTGGTTAGAGCGCTGGTCTTCCGCTGCAAAGGTGCCAGGTCCAAATCATGGTACTGACATGCTCCAGTCTACCCAGCTGTAAATGGGTACCCGACTCTGCTCTTTGAGTTAGGGAAGGAAGATGCAGTGAGAAAGGGAATATGTCACCCCACCTCTTGACGCTGGATCTAGTATGGTGAAGTCTCTAACACTTCACTCCCCAACTGTATTCCAACATCGCAGTATATGTGTGTGCAGATATGTACATAATAATAACAGTCTATAATACTGCATAGCAAAGTGTATGTTAGAATTATATCCCTACCTGGAGGTATATTTTTGTGTAGAATGGTATGATATTCCCAACAACTGAGAATAACCAGAACATCCACAGCACACCTGAGGTGATTACACCTTTCACTCTCTCCACTTGTATCAGGACAGCTGTTAAAAGCTGGGGATATAAAGGTTACAAAGTTAGAACTGGGCTATTAAAATACAAAGATTAACAATAAAGTAACTGTTGCTGTCGTTTTTGACGGTTTCATAAGACGTAAATCTATTTAATACTTTTGATGATCTAAGTTAGAGAACTGTTTATGAACTCCCTGGGACAGGTTGATTTGGGGTTATCTTCCCTTTGTTTTATTCATTGTTGTTGACCTGTCTTAAGTCGGGGTTAGCTTTACTCAGATCTGTGCTGTCTACACATGCGCAAGTTTTTTGAGCGCGAACGGAGAGACTTCCGTCAGGGAGTGATGATCTGGGTTCTGACCAGACTAGTATGTCCGTGGTACTTCTCTGCATTATCTGGGGGAAAGATAGTCTTCAGTGTGACTGTGATGTCAGTGATTCTCCCCAGAGTTATTCTGTTCGTCAAGAATGACGACAGTTGTTATTTGTGTATTTCTCGGATTCTGTCAAAGGTAAAAGAAACTTAATTATTATGCCTAAGTTGCAGAACATTTTGTGGCAACCTGTGAGTAGAGCTCACAGTCCTTTGAGATGCAGAGTCCATTATTTGTGCTCGATGTAGCCAACTAAGACTATTCGTCTAACTGTTATACAGAAGCCCTGTGAAAATATATTATTATGAAAACCGCAGGTTGGCGGTATGTTTCGGCATGGATGATTATGCCTGCCTATGAAGAATACACAGTTGTTTACATTATTATAGAGGCCAGACATTACGGCCGATATCTTTGAGCAGAAGAAGATGTATTTGGCGTGTTATGCCAGATGAATTGCAGTATTATTATTATTTATGCAATTGAGAACTCGCCTGTTGGTACGGCGGAGTTGTTTAAAGTACCTGATGCGCTGAGTCAGTGGTACGTGAGCTGCAGTATGAACTATGTGTTCAAGGACAGACCATTGTCGATAACGTCCTGATAGATGAGTGGTTCAAGCTTCATAATGTCAGATGTTTTTGCCAGTCAGTTCCAGTTTATATGATGTCCTTGATCCTTGTCCATTTGACTGTAACTGTTGATGTCACTGTGTCTCGTAAATAAATGGTTGAAAAGTTCCAGCAGTTGCGACAATTACTGACTACTGCATGTGAGTGAGTGGGTGCATTGTTTACCTGTCAAAGAGCCTAAACGCATTCGTGTTGTCTACACACCCACATCACTTATCAACCCACACAAACTTCGAGTACTTCACATTCAAGAGATGTATGATGTTTGAATGTCAACATGACACCCTGTTAGCGCCTCAACGCCTGGTGAGCTAATCATGCACAACAACGCTGTTTGGCCCAGGTCGTACTGACTACGCACGCACAGAAACCTACAGTAACACCGTGCAGGAACATTGAGGTAGATCGTACAGCCTTCAACATTCTAGTGGCGCATCAACACATCCATACAGTAACAGTACACAGTAAAGATATCGTTACATTCCTGGTGGTCATGAATAAGGATTGTAACAGTAACAATAACAGTAAACATGTCATTTAATTAAATCATCGTATAATTTAATGAAATCATTGTTCCTCAGGTGGTCTTCTATCTACATTGGTTGAAACTGAATATACTTTTTCTTTAGTTTTCCATGAATAAGGATTGTTTAAATCATCGTATAATTTAATGAAATCATTGTGTCATTTAATGAAATCATTGTTAGTAAATCAGTTACATTGTGAGCCTTCTTATCAGAGGACCTTCTTCTATCTTACATAGTTGAACTGAATTATTTTCTTTAGTTGACTTGTCCATTTTATTTACTTATTTTTTTTTATTTTTTTCTTTTCTTCAAGTTTTATTGTCTCTCAAAATTTCTACAGGGTGGGGCTGATGGCCCCATATCCAACCCTCCTTAGTTGCTTTCTATGACATGCATGGTATGTTACAGTGTTACTATTCTTTGATCTTCTTTTGCGCTCCGGTAACACATTGGTTCTTCAACTCAAATGTCCAGTTAAGAAAAACAACAACTAAAAACTATACTTTCATAAACAGGCGTTTTGGTAGAATAAAAGAATTGAAAAGATTTGACAAGATCACTAATGTGGAACTCATGATAAGAACCAGACAGTTGCCAGTGGAATAAGAGATGAGAAGAAGATGCTGGTGATGGATAGGACACATGCTGAGGTAAACTGTTGATAGCATTACAAGGCAGTTCTTCTTCTAGAATCCCCAGGGTATAAGAGATCGAGGGGGACCAAAACATACACTGAGAAGAGAACTGGAGACACATATGAAAAGGATGAGGAAGACAGAAAGACTTTGAGCTGATGGCACAGGACAGGAAGACCTGGCATAAGTTTATTAAAGGCATTTCCTTCTTGGGATGCTAAAGGGTGATGATGATGAAATCAATGGAACTGAGCTATTATTAAATGTTCTATGCCACAATTTTATACCTATTATTAAATGTTCTATGCCACAATTTTATATACATCATGTGGTTTTCAGGGGTTTCTCAGGTCAAATTTTAAAAGAAAAGAAAAAAGAAGATCAAAACCACTGCCCTTTCAGGTATGTTGAAAAAAGCAACTACATCAAAGTTGTGCATGGACCTGGTAACTTTACTATGTAAAAACAGAAATGCTACAGAAATCACCACTCCAAGTTTACATGAATAGCTTTAGCATAGGCTTCCTGTGTCAAAGCTCAACTGCCATGGTGAACCCATGCTGTTTATGGAGTGATAAAAGAGAATGATGATAATGTGAGCGATTGTGTTCAAGTAAACATCATATTACGAGTTTTGAAGTACAAAAGTCAAACCAAAATATTGGAAACAAAATAATAAAAGAATAACAATATAACGAACAAAATCATTAAACTGAAGCTTACATAAGTGACTGCTTTAAGAGCTCCTGAAACATAAACAACATCGGGAACCTTGTCAGACTGGCTGCGGGAATCTGCCTCTGCTTTGATGACGTCAATTACTGACAGCAGACACAAAATAAGGCTGACAAACTGGGGGGAAAAATACAGCAACAATTAATAAAATCAGGTATTCTTTCTTCTCCTTCACAATTTCATTTTTCCATCTTCGTCTAAAGATCAAAAACCAAAAAGGTATTTAAAAGATGGCAAGCAACTAGTGAGTGATGTCTCAGGAAGACCTGAATTAGCTTAAACAATACAGAAAAACAAAAACAAAAATAGACAACTTAATTTAGAGATTCGTTAAAAGACTTTAGATATAGTGCCTCAATCAGGAAAACTGTCACGTCTACATTTTACAGGTTATGTTAAATATGTTTCCTCAATGTGTAACCTATCCATTGCCTTCGTCTTCTTCTCAACTCTTGTTCCACTGACACTTGACTAGTTCTTGTCATCAGTTCCAAGTCGGTGATCTTGCTCAATTCTATTTTTAGCAAGTTGATGACAAGATCACAAATATGGAACTGATGACAAGAACCAGACATGTGCCGGTGGAACACGAAATGAGAAAAAGACGTTGGATAAGATATACACTGAGGAAACCTGTTGATAGCATTACAAGGCAGTCCTAGTTCTGGAACCCCCCAGTCGGTGATCTTGCTCAACTCTATTTTTATGAAAACCTGCAACTTTTCTTCTTCTTTGATCCTTAGCCCCTGACTGACAAAGCAGTCAGTGACTATCACGCCTAGTGGCGTCTTGTAGGGCAGCAACAAACTGTCTTCACTTTGCTCGATCGGTGGTCTCCCTTCGTTCAGTGCCTCAACTCTGGTTCATGCTTTGCATCTCAGCCTCCACAGTTCTCCGCCAAGTTGTTTTTGGTCGGTCTCTCTTTCGCTTTCCTTCAGGGGTCCATAGCGTAGCTGTTCTTGTGATGGCATTAGGGTCTCTTCTGACAACGTGGTCAACTTAACCCCAGCATCTGCCAGCTTCTTTTGATTTCCATATATTTTGAAATCCACATCATAAAGCTAAAAAAGTATAGGCGAAGTTTCCAACACTCCACTCCTCTACGGCAGTAAATGCTACGAGACTACCTTTACCTACATTTTCTATTTCTCTATTTTGTTTTAGTTCATCTTGTGAGAGCTGGTTTTTTTTAGAAGAGGCTGACAGTCCTTAAATAACATAGGCTACATACCGTTTTGGACACGCTAAGCCTATTGACTGGAATAGACACATTGTTGGTATAATGACACACGTACACCAGGTAGAATGGCAGTGTGAGCCAAATCCATCCACACGGCACCCACACGACGAGGCTGTTCTGGAAGCATGGTGTGAACTCGGGCCAAGAGTTATTGAGCAGTGTATCTAGGTCCTGGTAAGAGTAAAAACCATCAATAAACGATATTATAATGAGCGTAAGCTAACATGTAGTCAAAACAGTTAGTTAACGCATTATAATACATATCTACCCACACAGAGACATTGAGGTCCAGAATTAGCTTATTCCATGTTTTGTGTGTGTGAGCGTTAGAAATGGTTAAAGTGCTTGCTCCTCGGGGAGAAAAAACGTGTTCGAAACCAGATGACTTGCCGCTCCACCTCCGAATTTGTAGCACTGGGGTCTTGACTCTGCATTTGAGTTAGGGAAGGTGAAGGCAGCGAGACCTACTATAAATGAAGTAAGTGAAGTATCAAACACTTCATTCCCCTATCGCAGGATCTGCAACTGGACTACGATTGCCTTTTAAATATTTTGTACTTTTGTGAAACTGATGATGATTGATGGTTTGGCCATGTCTGCAGAATGGGAGAAGATCGGCTACCACGGCAAGCATGGGAAACAAAGAGCCAGGGATCCACACCCCCAGGACGACCCAGAGTCCGCTGGGAGGACAACATTAGATAATCTTTGAAGGACCGAGGAACAGAATGGAACCAGGCCAGGAGGAAGACAGCCGATAGGATAGTCTGGCGCTCTTTCTTCCAAACCTCTACACCTTACGGTAGAAGGGGAACGACTAAGTAAGTGAAACTGATAACAAGAACCAGACAAGCACCAATGGAGCAAGAAATGATAAGAAGACTCTGGCAAGGGATAAGGCACACACTGAGGAGACCTGTTGATAGCATTACAAGGGAGTCCTTATTCTGGCATGCCCAGGGTAAGAGAGGTAGAGACCAAAGAACACATGGAGAAGAGAACAGGAGACAGGCATGAAGGGGTTGAATAAAACATATAAAGACCTTAATCTGATGTGCAGGAAAGCTTGGAGTAAGTTAGCTGAAGGCCTATGCTCCTTGGGGAGCTAAAGGGTATTGGCTGATTTGCATTTCTGGGAATATCAAAAAGTGGGTATTTTTTCCGTAAAGGTGTTTCTCTTCTAGTGGTGAGGCACGTTTCTTTCACCCTAGACAAAATTCCTTCGGTTATATCACAGCGCAACTGGCGTTCAAGAATAAGTGAACTATGTCAACTAAAGTGCTGTGTAGATAAATACTAAGCTCTGAAAAAGAACTACTAATATTTATCTGCTAGTATGATGAAGCCGTGATAAGGACTAATAACGAAAAGGACTGCTAGCTACGCCCGACGCTGCTGCGTGAACACAAAATGTGATAGTACAGGTATACCTCGGAGATATTGCGGGTTCGGTTCCAGGCCACCGCAATAAAGCGAATATGGCAATAAAGCTGGTCATTACCATTTTTTTATTATTTTTTTTTTTTGGCTTCCCAGTGCATTTAATAGTCTAAAATCATGTTTACACTATGTCTATTAAGCGCGCAATAGCGCTAGCTCTAAAAGAAAAATGTACTGTAAAATTAAAAATGCTTCATTGCTAAAAAAAATGCTAATCTTTATCATCTGAGCCAAAATCTACCGGAAGAAGAATAAATAAACATAAATTTGAAGACAAAAAAAGCGCAATATCTGCGAAGCGCAATAAAGCGAGGTATACCTATAGGCTATATCATCACTATTAGTTTCTTTTGCACTCCTTACGGAGCATGAAGCTACCGATGCAGCTGATCCTCTTGTACGTAGTCTGCACCAATCAGTCACATGCTTTTGGAGTGGTAGTTTCTGCAGCAATGTGTTTTATACGTTGAGGTTGCCAAGCTCATGCACAACCTCATATTAATCACCTTGTTGGACATGCCTGTGGGTGCAGGGGTCCTGTTTTTATTTGTCTCTTCAGAGACTACTGGGAACTTACACGGGGCGGGATAGTATAGATTTTAGCCCTAATGAATGTCTTTAAAACCATATAGTGGGAGGTTGGCCCTATAAGATGAAGGAAAAGAGTAACAGAGAAAGAAATGATAAACAACCATGCTTGCAATAATAATAATAGCCCCTGCAGTCATAACTGACCATGGGAATGCGCCACTGAGATGACAGCCTGTGACGGTATTGCCACCCCTGCTTTGCAAGTGGTCCAACAGTGGCCAAAACTCAAGAGTGTCTAATATGGGCTTCAAATGTATCTACCTTCACACAAGATTACTCTTGGCAGTGATGTAGATAGAAGGGTGATGACACTTCTATTACAAAGGGAGTCTTCACAAGATATTCAGAATAAGCGAGAACAATACTGCTTTGGCTGAGTATGTTAACTCTGTAATTCTGCCGACGCTTTTGTGAAGGATTTAAGCACTTCTTAAGTTCTGCTCGTTTAAACCCCCACCCCTGATTTACTCATTGGAATTCAATATACTAGTATAGCTCTGTTTAGAGTGTGTGTAGTAATTTGACTGAGACAAACATGCAGTACCTTTAAAAAAGGATTAAATCGAAGTTAAATTTGTAACATTACAAATAACAAAATTTAATAATCACTTCAGTTTTTAACAGTTGGAAAATAATTTGAAGAGTTATGGATCAAGAAAGTTATCATCACAATCTTTAGGGAATGTGAGATGTTACAAGAAGTTCAAGTGGCAGCGTATATTTGAACTTAGCTGCCAATGATGGTTCTGCTCCTTCTTATGGGTTGGTTCTTTTCACTCTGCTCACGCTCGTCTCTGATCAAGGTTGTCGGGGGTAGCGTTTCCCAGAAACGTCAAGGAGAGTCTACCACGTGGGTCCTTCGTCTTAAATCTTAGGCCACGGTTCCCTTCTTGTTCCAGAGATGGTACTTTCTGCTGGTACCACCAATAACTATGGTAAAAGAATAGAACGAAACGCTCTTCTGGGTATGGCGTTTTCCACCCCATAGTTATGGGTTCCTATTATCCCATACCACCATCCCAATTACTCAGACTTTACCCTCGATGAGAATTAAATTTAATCCCTCGGGATAAAACTTTCTTTACATTTAAATAGAATAGCTTTCATAGTTACTTTATATTCAAATGAAAAGGTTAATAATACAGATTGAGTATATTTACATATACATCTCCACTGATTGAAAAGTGTTCACAAATATAAATTGAATATGTTTTCATTTATGTTTTACACGGATTGAAAAGTTTGAAACTTCCATTTCTTTAAAATGAATATTTTCACATATACATTTACACTGGTTTAATGCTTGAAAACTCACATTAATTTTAAAGTGACTATGTCCTTAGGGACATTCACACTGCTTTGAAAGTGTAAGTATTACACTTAGAATGTACATCATTTCTTTCATCTTTCCCTCCCTGCTCCACAGGGAACCTGGAACTACTTTATGCTTTTAGTTCTCTTTACGAAACTATCAATAAAGCAATCACCAGCCCGTGCAGTGGTGGTTCATGAATCATCATTCTATACGCTGAGGTTGCCAGCCTCAAATGACTTTGACATCCACAAGCGAGTTTCACACATTAAACTTCACATGGTAATATATACATATATGTGTTAGTTCACACGTTAGTAATAAAATATGAAATGTAAATCACAACTTACGCCAATCCTGACTCACAGACTTTTTGCTCAGATGAATAAAAGAGACTTGAATCAGCCTCTTACACGCGTCTGGGGTGTCGTTAATTTTAACTTCAATTTCCTCTGACTGCGTGTCTTTCTTCAGTTTTCTAGTCCCGGTGTTCCTTATTAAAGTGTAGAGATTTCCTTTATATGGACATCTGATGCCCACACCTCTCACAGGCAGTGTCACACAGACATGGGTAAGCTGTAATCTCGTTATATGTCGTATTAGTAAGCAAAAACTCCGTGTCTGCCCATCTGGGTTACCAAACGAGTCGTCTTATCAGCGGTTCAATCTAAACACGCCGGGGACTATCTTATCTCAGTTGCTCACCGCAAGCCAGGATGACCGGGTTACAAACAGGTGACATCACAGAGAGGAGTGTCGAATGATTTGATTAAAATCAAATATCTGCTACTTAGCAGAAAAATAACGACGAAAGAAAGAAAGAAAAGTGCGATACTTGAGAGCACATAATAAAAATCAGTACCACAAATGGACCGATACTGCCGGAGAGAAATAAAGATCGATAGGGGCCGCCCCGTTTTGTCACACAGCCCTCAGCTACTTATTTTCCTGCTGTTCCTTTCGATGTTTTATCCTCTCTTCTGCTTGCCGTGAGAGCTTCTTTTCGCCCAATCTGAGGTGGCGTCGTAGAGAGCATCGCCACTTGGTGGCAATATGATGGGCAGTTTCGTCCTCCTTGGATTTATGTCCAGTGCCCTCGTGTCTCTATTGCACACATCTCTGAACCTCAGCTGCGGTCGCCCGGCTGTTCTTTTATAGGGTGAAGCTGGAGTGGCCTCTCCAGGGCGGGAGCTTGGGCACAGTTATATGGAGATCAACCTGTTGCCCATGCAGCATATTCTCCCTCTCCACGCAGCTGGTAGGTCCAAAGGAACGGCAGTAGCCGATACAGTTTGGTACCAGCCACATCGCAGGAGTTGCCAGAATAATGTCGAATCAACGTTAGACTGCCGTACGGACTCCGACTCCGGATTTATCCTAAGGTTTACTCCTGAAGTCTTTTCTGTAAACGGATATTCCCGCAAGGCAGCCGTGGTTGGAATTCACAGATTCACTTTTTTCGAGATAGGCTACCAATGAAGGATCATGAGCCCTATCTGCCCGATACTGCTAGTTTTAAGGTGCCAGTGACTCGCCTTCGCCCCTTCTCCCGTCAGTGTAAACAGTTCCGCCGGACTCAAAGTGAGCCCCGCATGAAGGCCGGGAGCTGGGCTTGGTTGTCAGAGGCTATTTGAGGCGCGTGTCGCAGAAGCATTTATCTGCAGTGAGAGCTTATCTTCACTATAACTCTATGACAACCTATGGAACCATGCTTGCGATAAAGCATACCAAAAAGTTTGATGCTGTTCCGATTAATTTTCTGAGTCCATCTTTTTTTTTCGACTTTTGATAATGATCACTTTAGCAGTTTTTTTCGGGCACAAATCCTCTCACATGTTACAATCTTTTTCTCCAACTTAGAGCATCTGACATCAACAGTAAAGAGTTGGTATGAATATGCTATTTTATCAGATTATGCTTTGTGTACAAGGACAAGACAATACCAAAGGATTGGGAGATCGCCATCATAACACTAATTTTCAAAAAGAGTGACAATCGACAATGTGGAAACCATAGAGGCATATCCCTTCTCAGTGTCCCTGGTAAAATCTACTCTAGAATCCTAGAGCAGAGACTCCGACGCCTAGCTGAGCCACAATTGGATGAGGTCCCGTGCGGATTCTGAGCAAACCGAAGTACTCAAGACCTAATCTTCACACTCAGAAAGCTGAGTGAAAAGGCCCTTGAGTATAAGTGAGATCCATCTTTGTTTCATAGATCTGGAAAAGGCGTTTGACAGGGTCCCCTGGAGCAAACTTTGGGACTGTTCGGCAAGGAAGAACATTCCAGCACCTCTGATTCATGCTATACAGAGCTTCTACAAGTCTTGCAGAAATTATGTGAGGACAGCAAACCATAAGTCAGAAAAGTTCAGGACCACCACTGGTGTAAGACAAGGTGATATCCTGTCACCTTATCTTTTCATACTCCTCATGGACGATGTCATCAAGGCATGTAAGTAGAGAACAAGAAAGTATTCAGTGGGGTACTGGAAGATGAGATAGGTCTGTATTTCAAAGCTGGCATTTGCTGATGATGTTGCCCTGATTGCTAAATCAGAGGCACATCTCCAATCCAACCTGCAAGTCTGGAAGGAAGAGCTGGAGAAGAGAGGGATGGTCATAAGCAGCTCTAAAACAAAATCCATGGTGATATCACGAGAAGAAAGAAGACATCAGATTAAGCTGGGAGAACAGGTCCTGGAGCAGGTCGACCACATTAAATACTTCGGAGCAATTATAGACTGAAAGGGAGGCATCAAAGAAGAGTTGGCCACTCAAAAATCAGCAGCTGGGAGACTTTTTCAGGCCATAAATCGCGGATCCCTCAACAAGAGAGAGGTTGGTAAGAAAACGAAGATGGCTCCACCTATGTCCCAGTCTTGACATATGGATGCGAGTCATGGGCAATGACTACAACCCACAAAAGCCAGATCCAAACCTCAGAAATGAGGTATCTGAGGAAGGTGGTTGAAGTAACGAGAAGAGACATGGTCCGCAACCAGACGATAAGTCAAGGCCTAAAATCCCACCCCCTGCAGACCCAAATAGAACAGTCCCAACTAAGATGGTTTGGCCATGTCTGCAGAATGGGAGAAGATCGGCTACCACGACAAGCATGGGAAACAAAGAGCCAGGGATCCAGAATCCCAGGACGACCCAGAGTCCGCTGGGAGGACAAGATTAGAAATCTTTGAAAGACCGAGGACTAGAATGGAACCAGGCCAGGAGGAAGACAGCCGATAGGATAGTCTGGCGCTCTCTCTTCCAAACCTCTACACCTCACGGTAGAAGGGGAACGACTAAGTAAGTAAGTACAAGGACAAGCCATCATTTTCTTTGTTCAGGTACGGTCATTGTGGTAAGCAAATAATGAAAATATGTCAATAGTAATTGCTGGCAGTCGAAAGACAGACAGACAGAAGGAAAGAAACAAAGACACTAGAGAACTGAAAAGTAATAGAAGTAATATTCACTCTGGAGATTCGATCCAGGCCAACCGAAATGCGCCATCTCCTCACTGATATAGTAAGCCGTGTTATAGGTTTTGGGTGTGGCTGGATGTATATTAACATCAACGAAAAACCGTTTGGAGATGTCAGGAACCTTCACCTGACTACTGCTTTTATTAGAGTCATTAATGTAATAGTCTGAGAGCGAACGAAGAAGAAGATGTATATTAGCGTCAATACACAGATAAGACATGACATACAAGTATATTAGCGTCAATACACAGATAAGACATGACATACAAGTACATATATTAGCGTCAATACACAGATAAGACATGACATACAAGTATATTAGCGTCAATACACAGATAAGACATGACATACAAGTATATTAGCGTCAATACACAGATAAGACATGACATACAAGTATATTAGCGTCAAGACACAGATAAGACATGACATACAAGTATATTAGCGTCAATACACAGATAAGACATGACACACAAGTATATTAGCGTCAATACACAGATAAGAAATGACATACAAGTATATTAGCGTCAAGACACATATAAGACATGACATATATTAGGTCTCAGCTTTATGAGGTGCGGGTGATCAGTTCCCTTTCTCTGCCTTTCTTAATCCACGAGCAAAGGCAGGTACCCATTGTTACAGCTAGGTAGACTTGTGTCCTATTGGCTATTGGCTAAGCGGTTATGGCACTTACCTCTCGCGGCACAGTTATCGGGATCAAAATCTGGTAGCATCAAGCTTCAGTCTACCTAGCTGGATAACATGGGTAACTGACTCTGCTCTTTAGTCAGGGACGGCAAAAGCATCGAGGAAGGGAACTGGTTCTCCCATCCCCCCCCCCAACTTCATAAAGCTGACCCTAATATAGTGAAGTCCATAACCCTAACACTCTCCTACAGCAATAGCTGCTATATGACTCCCTTTACCTTTTAGTCTGGAGCTTGACGCGACCTACTTTCGAACCTGGTCCCTTAGCCCCGAGAAGCTAGAGCTTTAACCAACTCTGCCATTCGGACGATATCTATTGTTACAACAAGCAAGACTGAAAGCCATGAAATCCCACCTACACAAACGCCATGCAATACTACATCGCTGCAAAGTCAAGCTTCCTCATATAAGAATGTTAGGCCCCATAGCAGAAACTGGCGTAGGGTGTGAAATGTTTGAGATTTCACCATACTAAGTGCAGCTTTTTATTAGTTGGGGGTCACCAGGTTTCGTCCTTGCCGCATTTTCCTTCCCTAACTCAAGAGCAGTTTCATGTACCTATTTACAGCTGGGTAGACTGGAGCGTGACGCTACCATGTTTCGATCCCGGAAACCGGTAACTGCTGAGATAGGAAAGCGCTCAAACCGCTTAGCCAATCGGATACTCACATGTGAGAATATTACTTGTTAAAATCAACTGTTAATAAATTTTTAAATTAAAATTCCCTATCGTTTTGGAGAGGCGCGCTCCGTTCACTACAGATACAGGGTCCGTCGGTTATATTAGGGCGCATATCCAAATATAAAAGACCATGTGGTCTAGCATGTTAAAGTCAAATTTCTAAGGCAAGGCGAACGAAAATAGATGATAGTCTAGATAAGATAAAGAACAAAAAAAAAAAAAGAAAAAAATTGCACACGTTACGACCAAGAGGACTTTGCGTCAAGGACTAGATGTAGAAGTAATAGTAGCCCCCCTTCAGTCATAACTGACTATGGGAATGCGCCCCTGAGGTGATAGCCCTCAGCTGCTTTTTATGATGTTATTTTCGGCGTGTTGTTTTCTCTGTGGCTTGTTATAAGAGCTTCTTTTCGCCCAATCTGAGGTGGTGCCTTAGGGTGCATCGCCACTTGGTGCGATCGGCAGCTTTATCCTTACTGTTTGCAAGTCCAGTACCTTCAAGTCTCTCTTACATCTTGGAACCTCAGCTGCGGTCGTCCGGCTCTTCTTTTGCCATCTGCCAGTTGTCCATAGAAAATGTCTCTGGGCATGCGACGATCTTCCATGCGGCGGACATGGCCAAGCCAGCGTAGTCTGTGCTGTCCATGCAGTGTATACATGCTTTGAAGGCCAGCACGTGACAGCACCTCGATATTTGCCACTTTGGCCTAATATAAAATACCAATGATGTGGCGTAGAAGCTGCAGATGGAAGGTATTGAGCCTTCCTTCTTGCTTTACAAAGGTTGTCCATGTCTCGCCGCCATATAGAAGCGTGCTGATGACGCAGGCATTATATACCATCAGGGACTAAACAATCGAAAACAGTTCAGAAAAGAAAGTGAGAATTAATCTAAATGAATACGGATAAAAAAATGAAAAGGATTAATATTTTTTATAAATAATGTATAATTTGGAGATAAGTATTTCCGGTTCTACCTATTATGAACAGGCCAATAAAGACTGTATTCTAATGTACACTGTTTGACTGTGTCAACACACCCCTTTGCAAATAAGCCTAAATGAAGACTTCGGCCCTAATATAACCGATGGAGCTTGTGTCTAGGTTGAACGAAAGCCTCACCAAAACGAGACAGAACTCATACATATGTAATACATTAAATATTCAGTGCTAATGACATGTATTCTCAAAGCCCTCATATAGGTACCACATAAACGTCCATACTAGCGTATATCATCTGTTAGTTTTGGGTTTTTTTTTAAATCCCATGTACAAAAACTACCAGGTATTTCTCGTGCATGGAATACTCAGTTCAATCCGAGGCGGGTTATAATTTGAGTACTTTAAAACATGAATACACTGCTTTGACAGCGTGTATTACGCTGTCTCGGCCATGTTCGCCGTATAGAAGATGATTGCATTCCCACAGGTATTTCCTACGGACAACTGGCAGGTGGTTAAAGAGCAGCCAGTCGACAACAGCTGAAGTTCAAAGATGTATACAAGAGAAACATGAGGGCACTGAATATAAATTCTGCATCCCGTGAGAACGAAGCTGACGACTGCACAAAGTGGAGATGCTCCGTACGGTGCCGCCGCAGACTGAGTGAAGAGGCTCTTGGTACAAACAAAAGTACACACAGAAAGGAATACAAAGCAAAACACAACTGGGGGTTATCCCCCTCAATGATGCAACATCTCCATAGTCAGTTATGATTCGAGAAGGCTACACATACAGTGTTAGTTATTCCATACTAGCAATAACCCGTCAAAATTAACAGGTTTTTAATTATAGTGTGTTGTTTCTGTTACATGTATTACAGACGGTACTATCACTACTGTGGTCATTTCATTGCAGGCGACCGTCATTAGATATTTGTAGTGAAAATTATATGGATGTATTAATAATAAGTGTAGTGTATTACAGATAACCTTACTTGCTACCACATATTACCTCAGTCAGAATTATTCTGGAATATTGTGATGACTACGTTAAATGTCTAGGGTTATGTAAATGATGAAGTGTAAGTCACAACAACAACAGACAGATAAACAATTTAATTTATTTCACAACACTTTACAACACTGTGACAATCACACACATGTAACACTCTATAAGACCATCTTAACTAAGTCAGTTTTAAAAAAGTCAATTATATATATATGTATTGATTTCTTTACATAGAGATATCCTGATTCAGCTACACAGTGAACCAGGAATCACAATCCAATATAATTACAAATAGTATGTACACAGTTTATCAATATAATCTTGGTATTGACATAGCTTATATTTCTTATCTTATGTGTGTAAGTTGTGAAGTAGTAATATGAGTTAATACTGGTTTTGTTTTTCAAGCTAGAGTGTTGTTTGTCATCATGACTTCAAGTGTTTGATCATTGGGAAAAGTTCACAGTTCCTGTCAATTTAAACAGTTTTTAGTCCCTCTTTATTTACTGTCAATTTTAGAGGGGGGGGGGCGGGGGCGGCGGCACATAATGTTGAGCTCCTTGGGCCAACGAATCTTAACTTTCGTGATGACTGCAGGAAAAGACTCCTCTGCTCGATTACTTCAATGAGTTCTGGAGCCACCTCACTGGTCGCTATCTGGACCAAGGAGTATGCTGTCAGCCTCAGGATTCAGCACAACTCAGGCCAAATGCTGCCTCAATGATTTAGGACCACCGTCCCTGAAACAAGAAGGTTGTACCTCCTATTTCAAAACTAAGTCATAATCCATTTCCCCAATGAGCACAATACATAACAAACACTTGCGTTCAGTGCTGTAGGCCACTGCTAGCTTCATCTGGAACAAATTACACCAGTATACTCCTCCCTAATGGTTACTACGCCTCTGCCATTCCAGCATTATTTCTTTCTAGTCCATAAGATAGGTGTCAGTGTACTGTTTGGCAATTCCATGCAGTTGTACTTTTTTTCGACACCTCCTATTCAGGTTGGAGCAATATTTAGGCTTTTGTCATGTCGGCCACTGAACCACACACATAGACAGACATAATTTATCAATTCACATTCAATTTTCATTAAAAGGATATCAAATATTTCAAGCTTACCACAATTCAATAGAAATAATAAACAGTTTCGTTGACTGGCAATGAATAGGCACAAATTCCGATCTGCCTCTTGTCCCAGGCTTTTATTTTAGAAAAAATATGCACTGGTGCTCAACGCACTGCTTCTTAGTAGGTTTATTACAAGATGTGGCACGGAACAGACGCCCTGAATTGAGTATATTGGCAGATCTAACCAATCATGCCATGTTTACCCATCTTTTCAAAAAAGTACCCCTTCTATTCGTTTCCCATAACAACAAAAACTAGTATTTGCAGTCCAACTAATCGTGTTTAGTCTTACATCTCATTCCCGCCAATCAAATAGGAGTTAACATGGTAGGCTATTTCCGTAACGTAATGGATATGAACGCAGTTTCATAATCCAGATATACCAGGTTCGAAACCTGCTGCAGGCGGTTTGGTAGCAGATCGCTTTGTGTGGATTTTTAACAATGGTATAAGCGCCGTACCGTTCAGAAAGCAATGGCAAACTACTGAAAAAAATTTTAAAAGCTGGGGTTGATTGCCACGTCCTGTAAAGGATAAGCAACTAACTTTTTTTAATGTTTTTCAAACACGTTATAAAAAAATTTTATGAGCAGAAATGATTCCATGCTGTCAGGCACCCTCACTATTTTATTTTGGCCATAATTATTTTATTAATAGACTAAAGGCATAACACATAACATATTCTTGGTTAGCAAGTCCTGCCGTACAATAATATATAAGTTAAAGCGAGCTACATGGCGGCGTTCAAAATATGTGTTTTCCAAAGATAGTCGTATATTTGTTTTTTACCACGCGTTCACTTCTTTGTCATAGGGTGTCTTCTGTACTTTCAGGAGCTTAGATGTAATTCAGTAGAATTTCATATTTCCTAATAAGCATTTTTCATGTTTTTAAACCTGATTCTTGTAGTAGTAGTGTTTTTTTTTTTTTTCACTGACTATTTGAAAAAAAGCTAGTGCTTGTGGCCTTACACGCGGGATGGTAGTAATTGTGTATCGCGCGACTGTGGTAGTATTGCCTGCATTTCGGCTTTCAGCCCCTCCCTTCTTTCTATCCTAATTCCATCTGTCCATTCGTTTTTGGGTAACATAGTGTATAAAATGATATGAATGGAATTTTAAATCTAGGTCAGCTGCGTATCTCAAGGTTTTTCTTAGAACTGCAGTACCCGTTTTATCGTAGAAAGCGTGTATGCTGCAGTAGGCTTTTACTATCAACGTGAAACGTTACAATTTGCAGACGCAGGAGAAAACAAGGGGGATTTCGAGTACAGTCATTGTGACAGCACTGTTCTTTACCATTCTTCTTTCCTTTTATTAATTTTATTTGTTAGGCTTTACATTTACGTTTTAATTTATATATGTGGATTAGAATTTCTCACGACAGGTGCTTTTTGCGATTGCGTTTCGTACTGTACACTGAGGATGCCTTTCTTTGGTTTTAATGTCACTTCACACTTTTAAAAAATTGTTTTGAATGTATGTGGTATTTGTTCATTTTGGTTGGCTCAGTGTGTTTTCGCGGCAAAGGTACCGGGTTCGAAACCTGTCACGCTAGTCTTCCCAGCTGTAAATGGGTACCTGACTCTACTCTTGAGATAGGGAAGGCAAAGCCAGCGTAGAAAGGAACTGGCCACCCCCACCTCTCGAGCTGGACCTAGTATAGTGAAGCCTCTAACACTTCACTCTAAGACACTATTTGCTACGGGACTACCTTTAATACACTTGCTGTACTGAACTGGTATGCTGGATATTATTGTGTTATTGTATTTGTTTATCCTTGCTGACCCCTCACTAACTCAATGGCTGTTATATGCTGATTCTTGTCCTAGTAATATAGTTTTATACGCTAGTCAAATATGGAAAACACAAGAGTATACTGCAAACTCTGACCCAAGACCCACAAGTTAAGAGCTCTTCCTAACGATATCGTTTTTCCCCAGAGCTTTTATAGCTACAAAGATTATTATCTCTCGTACGTTACTGCATATGTGGAAGGTCTTCAGAAGAACTGGTTTTGTAACATGCCATAAAATGGGGGGTGTGGAGGGTGTTTAAGTATACAAAGGGCATTTGACTAGACAAACAGGAGTTGTGCAATACTAAAGTAGAATAAATTCAAACTAGAGTACATGAAGGCAGAAATATGAAACAGTGCACAACAAAAGAGAAAGGTCAGCTCCAATCGATGTTCTATTAGTGGTCAAGTAAATGTACAGAGAGATGAAGACCTCATAGACTTAGGGTACCACGAATTAACATCTTTGGATACTAAACGGGACAAGGTTAGAACGACATGTTCATACAAATGGATCATTATGTACCAATAAAACATGGGCGCATTTAAATGTGTTCACAGGGGCGCTTAATACGCCAGAAAAAAAAATTTAACAGGTAGCGCCAAGATTTCTAGTTTTTTAGGTTGTCGCTGTTTGACCCATCCGCAAGAAATACGCACTGAATACCCGGTTCAACCCCATGTGGGTTATATTGTGGATATATAGTGATCTTTATTCTACATAGTTTTTTTATTTTTAGGTCTCTCAAGCCATTTATTACTTGTTTTAGAAATGCATTCCAGCTGTAAAAGAGGCTTCGACAATATCAAACTGTGAGGTCCATCTAGATCGGTGTTAAGACCTTTTAGACGTCCCGTGCACTTTTATAGTATCTTAAAAAGCCTCGCACTCCATTGTCTTCTAGCTCGCAAAATATGCCAGACACGCGGAAACGATATAATAGTATGTCTCTTTAATTGAAATGAAAAATGTTTTATTTATTTCTTTAGTGCACGTAGTAAGTGTCGTAAAGTCGTGTGTAAACCCACTGCTTTGTTAAAGACACTATGTCGATATACAAATATGCACAGCCAATCCGCGTTCAAGGAGTCACGCAAGATGGCTGGCAGACTCTGAGACAGAATAAATTACACGAAGTCACGGTCACGCAAGATGGCGGCAGACAAAATAAATTAGGCATAAAGCACTAATGACCCAACATCGAAGCATCATTTTTGGTGATGCCTAGATGGCAGGGAGGATAGTGTGATTCGCTTGCATAGCTAGGCGGGGTTGTCACACGGAAGGTCCTGGGTTCGAGTCCTGGGTAAGCCACTCACGTCTGTTGTTTTTCTGTTGTCTAGTTTTCTACTTCTTTATTTCTAACGAGTGCCTGAAAACATACCTTTATGTTTGTCTAATATTTATAAAACACTGTTGGTTCGTAACTCTGTAAAAACGAAAAGTACGGAAACGCAACTAACCAATCAGCGTGTCCTTGTAATAGAATAAGACGAGCACGCTGTGAACCAATCACAAGGGTTCCTTACGCAGTCGCATCTACCTGCGTCTACCTATATACCGCATATGTGTGCGTTTTATTCAAATAGACACACAAACACGAAGACCAGACAGAACGATATACTAGAGAAGAGAAAGCTGTCAAGACTGATTCCTGCTTACCTGCATGCCGGGCAGACTTGCTTCACTAAGTCGGGTCAAAATCTGGCTTGTATTAATCTTAGAGGGTATGTAAACTTACTATAAATAATTGTGAAACTAATATCACTTTTAGGAGTTTTAATATGACTATATCATGTATAATGATTGTGTTTTATATTATCATGTATAATGATTGTGTATGACTGTTGAAGAAGGAACCCACCTAAAAATAACCTAAATCTGTATATAATTATCACTTTAGGATTTTAGTTTTACTATGACTGTATCATGTAAAATGATTATATTTTATGGAATCAGGTATAATGATTGTATTTCCTAGTATGAGAGCTGAAGAAGAAAACCAATCTGAATGTAACCTAACAGTCCTTGTTAGGACTAATATAACTCCAATCTGAATATAACCTAACAGTCTTGTTAGGGCTCATATAACTCCAACCTGAATACAACCTATGACTGTATCATGTATAATGATTATATTTTATGGACTCAGGTATAATGATTGTATTTCCTGGTATGATTGCTGAAGAAGTAAACCAACCTGAATATAACCTAACATTCCTTGTAGTAGTCATATGACTACAACAGTATTGTTAGGATATTTTTTACCCACCAGTATAGCACTTTTCAGAGATGGCCTGGTATATTATAGGTGGAAGGAAACGGTTACATCATACCTAGGTGTACAAAGTATTGGATGTATTCATGAATTGAATTATCGGAAAGAATGTTTTGCAAGTAGACACCTGTCTTGTCTCGCTATTGCTAAATCATACTGAGCCAAGTTGTCATTCATCCTACATGCAGACACCTGAGACACGCTCATCTGATATACACTAGGAATAGGTGGGCTTGATGACAGAAATTAGCCCCTATTTATCCTATTGTTACAGGTTTATTCGTGTCATCAAACATGAGGTCGTATGTTCAGGTCAATCCTGCTGCCTGGAACTTCGCAGGAGCATAGTGGTTGTATCGGAGCTACATCTTTAGTCCCCCTCAGTCTTGGGTGGGCTAAAGGAACGATCATCAGCGAAGAAGTGTTGTGTGCCTCAATTAAGAAGGACAGAACTGTTTTAAGAGATGAGTACACATTAGTACCATTTCCGTCGGCAAGTGTGAGCAATTAACTGTCTATGAAGAAAAAGTGATTTAGTTTAGTGAGAGACAAGATTAACAGCACAGCTGATAAATTTTATATAATTGATTAACAGCACAGCTGATGTAATTTTTGTCCTATAATTGGAAGACTTGTTGTAATATTTATTATTTATATATCTGTGAAATCTGTTTCCTTGTTTTAATATCACAGTTAGTTACCGAGCGGGGTGGCATTTTATGACTGTCTCCACTCTACTAATTTTTTTAGATCAGATCATTCACAGCCGTAAATAATTTGTGATACCAGTAGTTCTCTCATACACTGGGACTTCACCATTTTCCTGCAGAAATTCTATTTCTGTATTGTCAGTACTATACTGATCTTATACACAATTAAAACCTCACGCTACAGTGAACAAGGAAAAATGGGAAACTGTTGATTAGAGGTACTTGATTTGGAGTGCTTTTATGAGTAATTTCTCCCGTATTTCTTTTTCTTTTTTCCTTCACACATATGTTGTCTTATGTTACTAAGCTTCGGTTTTGTATTAAAGTTGTTAATGTTCTATGTTATTCCATGTAACAGCTGAGTGAAAAGGCCCTTGAGTATAAGAGTGAGATCCATCTTTGTTTTATAGATCTGGAAAAGGCGTTTGACAGGGTCCCCTGGAGCAAACTTTGGGACTGTTTGGCAAGGAAGAACATTCCAGCTCCTCTGATTCATGCTATACAGAGCTTCTGCACGTCTTGCAGAAATTATGTGAGGACACTAAACCATAAGTCAGAAGAGTTCAGGACCACCACTGGTGATATCCTGTCACCTTATCTTTTCATACTCCTCATGGACGATGTTATCAAGGCATGTCAGGAGAGAACAAGAAAGTATTCAGTGGGGTACTAGAAGATGAGACAGGTCTGTATTTAAGAGCTGGCATTTGCTGATGATATTGCCCTGATTGCTAAATCAGAGGCACATCTCCAATCAACCTGCAAGTCTGGAAGGAAGAGCTGGAGAAGATAGGGATGGTCATAAGCAGCTCTAAAACAAAATCCATGGTGATATCACGAGAAGAAAGAAGACATCAGATTAAGCTGGGAGAACAGGTCCTGGAGCAGGTCGACCACATTAAATATCTCAGAGCTATTATAGACCGAAAGGGAGGCATCAAAGAAGAGTTGGCCACTCGAAAAGCAGCAGCTGGGAGACTTTTTCAGGCCATAAATCGAGGATTTATCAGCAAGAGAGAGGTTGGTAAGAAAACGAAGATGGCTGTATACCGCTCCACCTATGTCCCAGTCTTGACATATGGATGCGAGTCATGGGCAATGACTATAGCCCACAAAAGCCAGATCCAAACCTCAGAAATGAGGTATCTGAGGAAGGTGGTTGAAGTAACAAGAAGAGACATGGTCCGCAACCAGACGATACGTCAAGGCCTAAAATCCCACCCTCTGGAGACCCAAGTAGAACAGTTCCAAACTAAGATGGTTTGGCCATGTCTGCAGAAATGGAGAAGATCGCTACCATGACAAGCATGGGAAACAAAGAGCCAGGGATCCAGACCCACAGGACGACCCAGAGTCCGCTGGTAGGACAACATTAGACAATCTTTGAAGGACCGAGGATTAGAATGGAATCAGGCCAGGAGGAAGACAGCCGATAGGATAGTCTGGCGCTCTCTCTTCCAAACCTCTACACCTCACGGTAGAAGGGGAACGACTAGGTAAGTGGTTATGTAAGTTATATATATATATATATATATATATATATATATATATATATATATATATATATATATATATATATATATATATATATAACTGCAGACTAAAGAGAGAGTGATTATATATATATATATATATATATATATATATATATATATATATATATATATATATATATATATATATATATATATATATATATATATATATAATCACTCTCTCTTTACATACACTAAGAGATATGAGATCGATTAATTTAACAGCCGACTAACATTAATCATTCAGTGAACGGTTAGAAAGCAAACACATAATAACACCGCAGACAATTCTAAAGTGGGAAAAATTTGACTAAGGCAGCCTTTCTCAACCGTTTTACCCAGGCGGAACTCTTGAAATAATGTTTCAAGTCTCACGGGACCTTTGTAAAAAAAATATTTTATCTTTAGCTCACGGTAATTTTAATTAATGTTATTTACAGCATGAAAATTTATTGACACTATTGTATGGTAAAGCTACTAAAAATCATAGGTCCAAGCAATATGGATAAAATTATAGCCTAAGACACAGTTTTACACACGACTGTGAAAAAACCCCGTTTACTAATGATTTTTTTTTTTAAATCACGATCTCTCGGAACCCCTAGCGACCTCTCGCATAACCCTAGGGTTCCGCGGAACCCCAGTTGAGAAACGCTGCTCTATAGCCAGTATCAATAAGCTGATCCTTAAAAGCAAATTCAGTTTCAAAAGACGGGTAAAAAATAAATTTTTAACAAAATTCTGTTTTTTTTTTTTGTTTTTTGTTAAGGAATAAATATTAATGATTTTTTTTTAATTACATAAAGGGATAGTGCGAGGAAACCGGCTTCAAGGTCAATCCCAACAAAGCCTGTGTGCTGTGGTGCTCCTTGAATAACTCCATATTGAAAGCAGATCTTCCAGACATTACTGTCAGTGGACAGAAAATTGAAAGGCAAGACAGGTTGAAATACCTTGGAGTAACATCCGATCGCGGGCTATCGTATAAGCACCCTATTGATCACATCATACTGAAGTACAAGAGAGGGCTGGTAGCCCTAAAAAACAATGGCTGCAGCGCACCTGGCGCAGAGACTACTGTTTACCCTGTTTCATCAGCTGGTCATGTCTGTAATCGAGTATGGACTAGAAATACTCACGCTGTCAATATCACAACGTGAACGTCTGGAACAATTCAAATTGAAGGGATGCGCATAGTCTTGGGCTGTATGCGAGATATCCCTAGAGTGGCGATGCGGCTTATGCTTGGAATGCTGTCAATTACATCCAGATATGCGATAGCCCCGGCAGAAGCTTATATGCGAGTGACCACAGACAAAAGGCATCTCCTGCATGGTAACATCTGACATCAAAGCAGCAAGAATAAAAACAGTGATGTCATGGATGGCACAGGCAGAAGCTACGATGGAGCAGGAGACTGGCTATAGCCGACAATATATTCAAAGGGGAAGAGTGAAGTATGTATGAGAACTGGACAAACTATCAGCAAGTCACCATCAGCCATGACAGGGAGTGCAGAGCGTGTGGTGATGGGAAAGCAGATCTTGAAACTGTTCAGCTGATAAATGAACATGCTGGGGATGATGATGCCACTGTGTACACTGAGGATCTGTGATCCGTGGTGAGACATCAGGGTGGGGCTTCTCTGCTAGAGTGAAGGGCAGAGTCGTCGCTGAACATAGCGGAGTGTGGTAAACTTCTAAATACAATATCTAAATTAGAATATAACAGTGTAGTGCATAAAGTCAAAGTTAGGATAGTACTACAAATTTTCAGTGTTGGCGTCGCCTACGCCTTCAGCTTATTATTTGATAACACATTAGCCGAACAAAAAGGGTACCACAATTTTCAAATTCGTCCTTGACGACAAACGTAACACTTCCCTAGGTCAACTATGTATTTGCCTAAAATACATTGTGGACGGGAGGGGCACGGATAGATAACCCAACGCAAATCACATTTGTTTCTAAAAATAAAACTAACTTGCTAGTATTGCCTTAGGCGGTTTTCAAAAATACGATGTAACGTTAGAAAATGTGGACACTACGATCAGGAAACTCGCTTAGCTCTTATTGCGAATGACATAAACTCTCGTAATTAGCTTGAAAGTACATGGAAAAAGAATTGAACAGGAGGTAGTTTAAAAATAAACAACTAACATGGAAAAAAAATAGAATTTTGAACCAAGCCCCTTAGCCCCAAAAAAATCATATATTCGTGTACCTGAGGCCTTGCTGACCAAGAATATGTTATCAATTACATAAATAGTCCACTAATTAACTAAATATTGGTAATAATACATAGAGAATCGGAGATACTGTCAGGTCGTCATATCTGCTTAGATTGGATAGCATATTTTTGGGGGGAAAAAAGTAGGTGAAGGAAAGGCTAAGATAGTACGATGAAAGGGATTGGATGAAATTTGAAGGAAGCCGTAATATTATTGGCTGACCTAATATACAAATCTAGTTGGTAGTAGTAACGCATAGTGGTTTGAGATTTTTTTTTTTTTAAATTCATTCAAAAAAAGAGATGCTTGGTCTCATTGGCCAAAGCTTTTTACATGATAGGAATAGTAGGATACTCGCTGCCATTTTTTCAAAATATTCAGAGGAGCAAGAAGCGATGAGCAGACTTGTGCTTTTTATTAATAATACTACCATCTGAAAGCAGTCTGAACAGAGGCAGTGACGAAAGTGTGCTATAATCGATTGCCTAATTCATCGTTACTTGTTTATATTTCCTTGATATGTGGTAAGATTGATTTTATTGACTTTTCATTAAACAAGGGTTTGTGTGTAAGAAAAGGCCATGAAAAAAGATTGTAATTAAATGGTTCCATAGCAGACTTAGGCATGGCCTAGATGTTGATCCATCATATAAGGGACTATCTAAGGAGTTTAGAACTACAGGACTATATATATGATGGTCATACAGGAGCATTACACCTATCTTATTGCATGGAAAAGATTACTGCAGGAATGACAGAGGCGTAGCATCCATTAAGGAAGAGAAAAAGAAAACTGGTACCATTTGTTCCATCAAACTAAAGTGGAGAAGCAGAGTTGTCAGAGAGAGCTTTTTTATTGCATGTATGTTTACATGTAAATTAGGAGGAATTAGTTTGATATTAAGACCGAACCATAACTTGCATTGACAGGGGTTCCTGCTGGCACTTGTCTGGTGCTAGTACTCACTCATTGAAGAAGTCTGCACGATTTCAAAGAGTCTCTGGCACCTGCTTGTATTAAAGAAGTTCAAGTCCAGAGGAGACTGAAGTGTTTGGCCAAACCGACTACAACTGCGGCTTATTCCAGGATCCAGATAAGTTGAATATCTGGCCTGGGACAACCTATCACGATTAAAGAATAATCTCCTGTGCTTACAAAACATTCATCCTAAAGAATATAATAAACCATCATAGTGAAACAAAAGACAGTGGGATGATGACAATCCTCAACCTGCTTCCCATCACCAATATTTAAATAGAGTAAATAACATCAAAGTGAACATTTGTAACAATGTACTATGGACATATTGTCTGTTGTATGTAAATATCTTTATATATATATTTGTAAATATATCTATCCATCTAAATTGATTCCCATTGACTGTAGTCCTGACCCAAAACAAATTTAGGCTCAGGACCAATAAAGTTTAACAAAAGATATTTTAAATATAAAATTTAACAGCTGGAGTTAGTTGAGTTTATCATAGTACTTAGTATATGTTTGTATATGTTTTTGTATTGAGATTCTTTACAACACTCTTACAATACCCTAGACACTTTATGTAGCTTTCAGTCACGCTAGTCAATAAAAATATAACTTAGAGTGAGATCGTAGGGTGGTACAAGAAAGGTAATCTGTAACACAGTTGTCCATTGTTTACCTCAGAGACCTTCACAGTTGATCTCACTCAAGTACAACTATACGCACACCATTCTACTTAACATCTAAACCCACCACATATATTGGGGGCTCGTCCGGGATTTGAACTTGGCATATATATAGATGAATGTTTGAAATAGGAATCTCATACAGCATATATTAACTAACTCCAGGAATAAAAATTAGAAGTAGTATATAAATGCAAGATTGTATTCCTATTATTAGCAGTAGAAACACCCCCTAAGAAGATAAAAATAATTAAGAGGAGATTACAGTGATAAGTTGTCACAGCCAGTAGTAATTAGTTAATTATAGTCAGTAATTAGATTAGTTAAGTTTAAGATTGTCTTAGAACTTTAGTAGACCTACTTGAGTTAGAATGGCTATTCTAGCCAAATTCAGATCTGCCGCTGTGCAGACTGCTAAAGAAATGGGAATGGACGGTCAAGGTCTAGTTGCTTATGTCACAGCTGAATGAGACGAATTTATTGAACGAGATAGGGAAGACGGGAAGTTAGAAGCAGAAAGAAGGTTAGAGGCTGACAAAGAACTTAAGAGGCTGCAGATTGAGGCTGACAAGGAGGCTAGGGCATTGGAGGCAGATAGGGAGGCGGAGATTAAAAGGCTCCAATTAGAAGAAAAAAAGGCTGAAAGAGAAGCAGAGGAAAGAAGATTAGCTGTAGAAAGAGAAGAAAAGAGACTAGCTGCAGAAAGAGAAGAAAAGAAACTAGCTGCAGAAAGAGAAGAAAAGAGACTGGCTGCATAAAGGGAAGACAGGAAATTGCAGAGGGAGCACGAGCTACGACTAAGAGAGTTGGAATTTCAAGGCCATGCTCCTGAAAATGGTGCCAGCCCCTTTGCCTTAGATGCCACTGCTAGCCAGGAAGCCTCAACCTCGGCTATGGGTTTTCATTTAGACCATTCTGTTGAGAAAGACGATGACATAGAAGGGTATTTAAGTAGGTTTGAGATTTTGGCTACTACATATGGGTTAGAGAGAGAGAGGTGGAGCCTCAAGTTATCCCAGGGGCTTAGGGGAACAGCTTATGAAGTTTTTGCCAAAATGAGCAGAGATGACCAGGACAATTACGACATGTTAAAGCAGGCTCTTTTGTTAAGATATGAAAAAAAATGGAGAACTTTATAGAAAAAAATTTAGGAATGCCAAGCTACTGTCGGGTGAGACCTATCACCAGTTCACTGCACGGTTAGAGACTTACTTGGAGAAATGGACTGCTCTGGGGAAAACCCAAGATCTTAAGGAAATGATCCTTATTGAGCAGCTAAGAGAGTCCATGGCTCCAGACCTGAGAAAGTTTCTCATGGAACAAGGTGCAGAGAGGCTGGGTGAGTTACTCAATGTCGCTGAGAGGTATCAGGCAGCCCAAGCAGAAGTAGCTGGCACTAAAAAGTAACAGGTGGACAATTTTAAGGCACCACAAAACTTTAATAGGTTTGACCATAGAGAACAGAACAAAGGTAAGCAACAGTTTGATAGGCCACACAATGACTATAAAAATAAAACCCCACAATTCAATGAAAGGAAATATAATGAAAGAAAACCTTTTAACCAAGGAAAGAGGCGGTGTAGAAAGTGTCAGATGAACAACCATAACACCGAAAATTGTAGAAGGAAACCTCCTAATTTCGCTGCAATGAAAATGGGGAGAAAGGGAGTAAAGGTCAACTCTACTGAACAACAGGAACCTTACCACCCCCCAGTGTGTGAAGATGTAACATGCAATGGAGTCACTATAAGGTGTTTGTATGATACTGGATTAGATTATGATTCAGTTGCGAGTTCTCACCTGGTGCAGGCAGATCAATACACCACAGAAACAGTGGAGATTCAAGCTGCAACCAAGGACGTAGCGACCATGACACTTCCCGTCGCCAGGATCAATGTGAAAACGCGATATGTAGAAGGAATCATAAAAGCAGCAGTGATAAATAAACCAATCTACCCTCTGATATTGGGGTGTAGATATGTCTTCTTGGGGAATCCAAAGAGACCTGTGATCATGGCAACAGTGCAGACCATATCACAGTCTAAAAAGGAGGAGGATAATCCCATAAATACCCATCCAGATGAGATGAGGAAGGCACAGGCTGAGGATAAGACCCTCAAGCCTTGTTTTAAGAAATTGCCCAAATGTCATACACCTCCAGGCAAGGGAGACTTCTATATGAAGAACAAATTGATTTATAGGAAGGCTGGAACTGGATCCCATGGTCACGGACAGCTGGTCCTTCCTATTTCATATAGGACTAAAGTGTTGGAACTAGGACATGCGATTCCCTTCAGTGGTCATATGGGGATCAACGGAACAGGACAGCGTATAGCTTGTCATTATTTCTGGCCAGGGATAACTGAAGACATAAAGAGAGATGTAAAATCCTGTCCAGAATGCCAACGGGTAGCTCCAAAGCATTGGACTGCTCCAGCAACTTTAGAGGAAATGCCCATAGTGGGAACGCCCTTTGAAAGAGTTGCAGTGGACATTATGGGACCTCTCACTCGGACCAAGAGGAGGAACAGTTATATTCTGACTCTGGTGGACACTTGTTCTATGTTGTGATAAAATTAACCGTGATACAACGTTAAAATATCTCCAAAGGTAAAATGTAGGGATAAAAATAATGCGTAAGCTACTAGAATACATGATCGCCCACGCCGCGGGTCACCACCCGCCATGGAAACTAACTTGTTAGACGTGAAGGCAAAACGTTTACCCTTGGGACGTGATGAGAACGGAGATCAAAAGGAAAAAATATGACTGAACACGTGCTTGAAACTAGCAAGGCTAAAAAGACGCAATTGGTGGGGAAAGGAAAAACAAATTCACGTCCCCAAGTTGACACAAGGTAAAGAAATCGTCAAAAGGGACCTTAGCTATTATACGCAACAGTCATTTCTTGGACGCTTTTGCGATAACTTAGTCCGTTTATTTGAATTCAGCGGCAAACGCATTACAGAAGATGCTCGAAAATATTTCAAAAAAACCAACTAACCTTGAAAAGTAACTTTTTCTTAATAATAATGTTAGGAATATAAAACCTAGCTGGCCTGATGGCCCATCTTGAGCAGTGAAATAATATGCTTTCATTTATACAGACGGATAGATAATAAGAAAGATATTGACAAAAGACTGTGTTGTTCATATCAGCGAGCGACTGCATTGAAACAAAAAATGTCACTAATTTTCAAAAATTCCGGACTTGAGACTCAAGTGCTAAAATCCAGTTGGAATGAAAGAGAGGGAATGTGGTGGAGAATTGTGGCTAAAAATAACTTTAAAGGCAAAATTGTGTAGGGGACGGCAGAGTTGGTTCAAAAAAAACAAGTGTGTTTTTTTTTGTAAAACGCAAGTAGAGACAGACGGACCAACAGACAATAATACATACTTGACTGAGGTATGACTGAATTGACTTTTGGTAGGAGGTGTCATAAACTTAACCGTGATACAACGTTAAAATATCTCCAAAGATAAAATGTAAGGATAAAAACTAATGCGTAAGCTACTAGAATACATGATCGCCCACGCCGCGGGTCACCACCCGCCATGGAAATTAAATTGTTAGACGTGAAGGCAAAACGTTTACCCTTGGAACGGGATGAGAACGGAGATCAAAAGGAAAAAATATGACTGAACACGTGCTTAAAACTAGCAAGGCTAAAAGACGCAATTGTTGGGGAAAGGAGAAAAATTCACATCCCCAAGTTGACACAAGGTAAAGAAATCGACAAAAGGGACCTTAGCTATTATACGCAACAGTCATTTCTTGGACGCTTTTGCGATAACTTAGTCCGTTTATTTGAATGCAGTGACGAACGCATTACAAAAGATGCTCGAAAATATTTCAAAAAACCAACTAACCTTGAAAAGTAACTTTTTCTTAATAATAACGTTAGGAATATAAAACCTAGCTGGCCGGATGGCACATCTTGAGCAGTGAAATAATATGCTTTCATTTATACAGACGAATAGATAATAAGAAAGATATTGACAAAAGACTGTGTTGTTCATATCAGCGAGCGACTGCATTGAAACAAAAAATGTCCCTAATTTTCAAAAACTGCGGCCTTGAGACTCAAGTGCTAAAATCTAGTTGGAATGAAAGAGAGGGGATGGGGTGGAGAACTGTGGCTAAAAATAACTTTAAAGGCAAAATTGTGTAGGGGAAGGCAGAGTTGGTTCAAAAAACAAGTGTGTTTTTTTGTGAAACGCAAGTAGAGACAGACGGACCAACAGACAATAATACATACTTGACTGAGGTATGACTGAAATGACTTTTTGGTAGGAGGTTTGAATTTGAAAAAAAAAGGCGGTGATTGGCCATAGATGAATATATTATCGGCGCTCAGACGCGCATTTTTGCCATTCGTCATAAGTTGTCCTAGTAGACACAGTAAATAATTCAGTGGTGTATTTCCCAGAAGCTAATTGAAATATTTAGAGGGACGCCATACTAAAGCCAGCAGCTCAGCTGAGTTTTGCTAGCAGATAACTGTGTTCTATATTCATAATTCTGAACTGTGAGTTTTTTTATTTGTGGTGTCAAATGATGTGTTGAATAGACAAGAGTGGACCCGTGCAGTTTATATTTTGGCAGAGCAGCCTTATTGCCCCCAAGCATGGAGAGGTGGGGCCACCTGATTCCAGCCCCAGAACTACTCATTCAAGATACTTGAGCGTCTGGCCTGCTGGATACTCACCAACTTTATTTCTAACACACCAATTATAATCCCATCCATAAATGGACAATGTTTAGTCACCATAGACAGGGAGTGATGAGGCCACCCCAACAGCACATCCAGTAATCGTTCTCCCAGATAAATTACAACTATAAACAGTAGTAATATTAACTAGTCTTGTAAAATACACATGTACACACCTTTCATTTGTTATGCCATATATTCATGCATTTCATTCATAATTGCAAAACCTTTAATATGTTCTGACCAAAATAAAACCTTGGTTCAGAACAAATAAATTTAAAGAAAATTTACTATCAAAATTTTACACAGCTTGGGCTAGTTCAGTGTGTTATAACATTTTATTAATATTATTAGACTTATTAAATATCTCTGTGTGTGTATGTAAACTACCACAACACATTACATATCAGTACCCTAGAATTTTAACGTAGCCACATTTATTAGTAAAAAAGATAGGTGTGAGGTCGTAGTGGTAGCAAGAAGGGCCTTCTGAAAATTCACAGCTACATTTATCTCAGGAGCCTTCACAGCTGACCTCATGCATCACACTAGGTAATATCACAATCATACAATACCATCAAACCCACTACATATATTGGGGTCTCTTGTCCCGGGATAATAAGTCTATCAATAATATTAGGATCTCCTGGGGGGAGAATTAAATTAGGGGAACACATTATAAAAATTAAAAGTGTCCCTTAAAATTAAAAGTGAAAATAAAAGTTGGTGAATCTTCACAGCCAGTGGTAATTAATTAGTTCATTCGCTAATTAAAATTACTTTAGACTATAGTAATTAGAATTACTTTAGTGGTTGGAAATTTCATCTTGCTCATTGCTAAATTGTCTAAAAAGTATGGCGGAGCTAGCCAAATTCAGATCAGCTGCTGTGCTAACGGCAAAGGATATGGGAATGGATGGTCAGGTTTTAATTCAATATGTAACGGCTGAATGTGATACGTATATTGAAAGGGAAGATAGGAAGGTAGCTGAAGAGAAGAGGTTGCAAATTGAGGCTGATAGAGAACTTAAGAGGCTGCAGATTGAGGCTGAAAAGGAGGCGAAAGCATTAGAGGTAGAAGAAAAACGACAGCAAAGGGAAGCAGAAGAAAAAAGATTGACTGCCGAAAGGAAGGCAGCAGATAAAAAGGCCGAAAGGGAAGCAGAAGATAGAAGGTTGCAAAGGGAGCACGAATTACGACTAAGGGAGCTGGAATTACAAGGCCAGGCTCCTGAAAATGGTGCCAGCCCTTTTGCCTCAGATGTTACGCCCAGTCTGGGAGCCTCAACATCAGCTATGGGGTTTCATTTAGACCATTTTGTTGAAAAAGACGATGACATAGAGGGGTACCTAGGACGTTGTGAGTTATTAGCTACTACATGTGGGTTAGAGAGAGAGAGGTGGAGTTTAAAGTTATCACAGGGACTGAGAGGTACTTCTTATGAAGTCTTCGCAAAAATGAACAAAGAAGACCAAGACAATTATGACATGTTAAAGCAGGCTTTGTTATTGAGGTACAAAAAAAATGGTGAATTTTATCGTAAGAAATTTAGAAATGCCAAATTAATGTCTGGGGAGACATACCACCAATTCTCTGCCAGACTGGAAACCTATTTGGAGAAATGGACTGCTCTGGGGAAGACCCAAGATCTTAAAGAGATGATCATGATAGAGCAATTGAGAGAGTCCATGGCTCCAGACATGAGAAAATTTCTCATGGAACAAGGTGCAGAGAAGTTGGGGGAGGTTTTAAATGTCGCTGAGAGGTATCAGGCAGCCCAGGCAGAGGTAAGTGGTGCTAAAAAGAAGCACATAGACAATTTTAAAGCTCCACAGCAATTTAATAAATTTGATAATAGAGAACAGGGAAATAAAGGTAGGACAAACTTTGAACGGCCAAGAAATGACTACCGAGACAGAAACTCACAGTTCAATGACCAAAAATCCAATGAAAGAAAACCGTTTAACCAAGGAAACAGATGGTGTAAATGGTGCAAGAAAGATAACCATAACACCGAATTTTGTAGAAGGAAACCTTCAAACATTGCTGCAATGAAGTCGGGGACTCAAAGATTAAAGGTTAATCCTAATGGACAGCAGGAACCTTATCACCCCCCAGTTTGTGAGGATGTTATTTGTAATGGGGTCACCATAAGGTGCCTTTATGATACAGGTTTGGATTATGATTCAGTTGTGAAGTCTAGCCTAGTGGACCCAAGTCAGTATACCACAGAAACAGTGGAAATACAAGGGGCAACTAAGGACATACCACTCATGACACTTCCCATCGCAAGGATAACGGTGAAAACTCGCTATGTGGAAGGAGAAATCAGAGCAGCAGTGATAGATGAACCAATCTACCCTCTGATATTGGGGTGTAGATACGTCTTCTTGGGGAATCCCGAGAGACCTGTGATCATGGCGACAGTGCAGACCAGGTCACAGAAGAAGGAGGAAGAAGGTGAACCTATAATTGCTCATTCAGAGGAGATGAGGAAGGCGCAGGCTGAGGATAGGACACTCAAGCCATGTTTTAAAAAATTGCCCAAATGCCACACACCTCCGAGCAAGGGGGAATATTTTATGAAGAACAAACTGTTATACAGGAAGGCCGGAACTGGAACAAATGGTCACAACCAGTTGGTTCTTCCCACTTCATATAGGGATAAAGTGATGGAACTCGGGCATGCGATTCCCTTCAGTGGTCACATGGGGATCAGCGCCACAGGACAGCGTATAGCTTGTCATTACTTCTGGCCAGGGATAACGGAGGATATAAAAAGATATGTCAAATCCTGCCCAGAATGTCAAAAGGTAGCTCCAAAGCACTGGACTGCTCCTGCAACTCTAGGGGAAATGCCCATAGTGGGAACACCTTTTGAGAGGGTTGCAGTGGATATTGTGGGACCTCTCACTCGGACCAAGAGGAGGAACAGTTACATCCTTACTCTGGTGGACACTTGTTCTATGTGGGGAGAGGCGGTAGCCCTGCCATCAATTGATTCAAAACATGTAGCAGAGGCACTACTTACAATATTCACCCGATTAGGATTCCCGCATCAAATCTTGACGGATAATGGCTCTCAGTTCAAGGGGAAACTAACGGAAGAAGTTTTTAAGCTATTTCAAGCCAGACACTTTCATTGTAGTCCGTACCATCCGCAAGGGAACGGCCAGGTAGAGAGGTTCAACGAGACTCTCATTTCTATCCTGAGAAAGCTGGCACACGAAAAACCGGATCTGTGGGATCAATTCCTGCCCGCCGCATTGTTTGCGTATCGGGAGGTACCACATAGTTCAACCGGGATGGCTCCCGCAACTCTGCTATTTGGGAGCCAATAAAAGGTCCATTAGAAGCGCTATTAAGGACCTGGACAGATGAGAATGCGGAAGAGACTGTTACCTCATCTTATCAATACGTGAGCAAACTGACCACTCGTTTGAAAGCTGGATGGAAACTGGCAAATGATAATTTGAAACAAGCCAGGAAGAAACATGCAGCATATTTTAATAGGAAGGCAAAGGACAGAGAACTAGCTGTGGGAGAGAAGGTGCTGCTTCTACTACCCGGTAGCCAGAATAAATTACAAATTGGATGGCAAGGTCCATATACGGTTCTAGAGAAGGTGTCTAGAACAAACTATAAAATTGACAAAAAGGGGAAGGAGAAAGTTTATCATGTAAACTTGTTAAAGAAGTATCTGGACAGACCACTCCAGGAAATCACCCCCTTACTGACCTTAGCTATCGCAACTCAAATGCAAAAGGAACCACTCACCTCACATGAATACCCATTACATCCTTGTGAAACAGCAGCACAGGTAAAAGTCAGTAAGCACCTGACTAAAAACCAGAGGGAGAGAGTTCAACAGGTTCTGGAGGAACATACAGATGTATTAACAGATAAACCAGGCCATACAAATTTGCTACAGTATGACATGAAACTGGTAGACTCAAACCCAATCTGTATGAGAGCCTATTCTATTCCGTTCGCGAAGGAGAAGGCATTGAAGGAAGAAATAGATTATTTGTTGAAGGAGGGGATTATTTCACACAGTGAATCATCTTTTAGCTCTAGTGTCGTTTTGTTGAGAAAACCGTCTGGAGAACACCGACTGTGCATAGATTACAGGAAACTGAATGCTGTCACAGAAGGACAAGTGGATCCATTACCAGACACAAAACAGTTATTTGCCAGATTGAACAAGGCAAAATACTTTTCAAAGGTGGATCTTAGTAAAGGCTATTACCAGATTCCAGTGAAGCCTGAAGTGAGACCTTATTTGGCTTTTAGCACTTCGGATGGACATTATGAATTCAACATGCTACCATTCGGACTGAAAAATGCTCCGAGTGTATTTTCAAGGATGATGCGCAAATTGTTGGATCCCCTGAATAACCCATGTATCACGAATTTCATGGATGATATTCTCGTCGCCACAGAGACATTTGAAGAACACATTGAAGCTCTAAAAATGTTATTTAATAGGCTTAGGGAGGCGAACTTAACTGCTAGGCCAACAAAATGTTGTATTGGATGCAAAGAGTTGGAATTCTTGGGACACACTGTATATCAGGGTAACATGACCCCTGACCCCAAGAACTTGGAAAAACTGCAGAGAGCACCTAGACCACAAACAAAAAAGGACGTGCGATCATTCGTGTCGTTATGCGGATTTTATCAAAAATACATCAAAGATTTTAACTCTATTTGTGCTCCTCTGACTGATCTGACTCGCAAGGGACTTCCAGATAAAATTATTTGGACTGCGCAAAGTGAATTAGCGTTCCAGGACTTAAAGGAAAATCTCACTAGCAAGCCTATTCTCAAACTGCCTGATTTGACACAGGACTTTGTCTTAAGAACCGATGCAAGTAATGTAGGACTCGGGGCGGCTTTGTTGCAAAGATCATCTTCACCTGATGGGGAACTGAAACCAGTCGCTTATGGAAGCCGCAAATTGAATAAGGCGGAACAAGGATATTCCACAAGCGAAAAAGAATGTTTAGCGTTAATCTGGGCAATAAAGAAGTTTCAAATCTATCTGTATGGTAGGACTTTTGTGGTCGAGACGGATCATCAGCCTCTCGTATTCTTATCTCAGGCTAAGCATGAAAACGCAAGATTGCTGAGGTGATCTTTATTGCTTCAACCTTATCAGTTTAGTATCCAATATATCCCAGGCAAATTGAATGTCGGTGCAGATTTCCTCAGTCGGCACCCCTGTGATCAAAATTAGAGTAGTGGCAGGCGTGAGGAGTAATTTTATCTATGTGTATCACTGGTTTTGGAACTTGCCGTAGGCATGTTTTCAAGTGGGGAGATGTGTCATAAAATTAACCGTGATACAACGTTAAAATATCTCCAAAGATAAAATGTAAGGATAAAAACTAATGCGTAAGCTACTAGAATACATGATCGCCCACGCCGCGGGTCACCACCCGCCATGGAAATTAACTTGTTAGACGTGAAGGCAAAACGTTTACCCTTGGAACGGGATGAGAACGGAGATCAAAAGGAAAAAATATGACTGAACACGTGCTTAAAACTAGCAAGGCTAAAAGACGCAATTGGTGGGGAAAGGAGAAAAATTCACATCCCCAAGTTGACACAAGGTAAAGAAATCGACAAAAGGGACCTTAGCTATTATACGCAAGTCATTTCTTGGACGCTTTTGCGATAACTTAGTCCGTTTATTTGAATGCAGTGACGAACGCATTACAAAAGATGCTCGAAAATATTTCAAAAAACCAACTAACCTTGAAAAGTAACTTTTTCTTAATAATAATGTTAGGAATATAAAATCTAGCTGGCGGATGGCCCATCTTGAGCAGTGAAATGATATGCTTTCATTTATACAGACGGATAGATAATAAGAAAGATATTGACAAAAGACTGTGTTGTTCATATCAGCGAGCGACTGCATTGAAACAAAAAATGTCCCTAATTTTCAAAAACTGCGGCCTTGAGACTCAAGTGCTAAAATCTAGTTGGAATGAAAGAGAGGGGATGGGGTGGAGAATTGTGGCTAAAAATAACTTTAAAGGCAAAATTGTGTAGGGGAAGGCAGAGTTGGTTCAAAAAACAAGTGTGTTTTTTTGTGAAACGCAAGTAGAGACAGACGGACCAACAGACAATAATACATACTTGACTGAGGTATGACTGAAATGACTTTTTGGTAGGAGGTTTGAATTTGAAAAGAAAAAGGCGGTGATTGGCCATAGATGAATATATTATCGGCGCTCAGACGCGCATTTTTGCCATTCGTCATAAGTTGTCCTAGTAGACACAGTAAATAATTCAGTGGTGTATTTCCCAGAAGCTAATTGAAATATTTAGAGGGACGCCATACTAAAGCCAGCAGCTCAGCTGAGTTTTGCTAGCAGATAACTGTGTTCTATATTCATAATTCTGAACTGTGAGTTTTTTTATTTGTGGTGTCAAATGATGTGTTGAATAGACAAGAGTGGACCCGTGCAGTTTATATTTTGGCAGAGCAGCCTTATTGCCCCCAAGCACGGAGAGGTGGGGCCACCTGATTCCAGCACCAGAACTACTCATTCAAGATACGTGAGCGTCTGGCCTGCTGGATACTCACCAACTTTATTTCTAACACACCAATTATAATCCCATCCATAAATGGACAATGTTTAGTCACCATAGACAGGGAGTGATGAGGCCACCCCAACAGCACATCCAGTAATCATTCTCCCAGATAAATTACAACTATAAACAGTAGTAATATTAACTAGACTTGTAAAATACACATGTACACACCTTTCATTTGTTATGCCATATATTCATGCATTTCATTCATAATTGCAAAACCTTTCATATGTTCTGACCAAAATAAAACCTTGGTTCAGAACAAATAAATTTAAAGAAAATTTACTATCAAAATTTTACACAGCTTGAGTTAGTTCAGTGTGTTATAACATTTTATTAATATTATTAGACTTATTAAATATCTCTGTGTGTGTATGTAAACTACCACAACACATTACATATCAGTACCCTAGAATTTTAACGTAGCCACATTCATTAGTAAAAAAAGATAGGTGTGAGGTCGTAGTGGTAGCAAGAAGGGCCTTCTGAAAATTCACAGCTACATTTATCTCAGGAGCCTTCACAGCCGACCTCATGCATCACACTAGGTAATATCACAATCATACAATACCATCAAACCCACTACAGGAGGTTTGAATTTGAAAAGGAAAAAAGGCGGTGATTGGCCACAGATAAACATATTATCGGCGCTCAGACGCGCATTTTTGCCATTCATCATAAATTGTCCAGTAGTAGACACAGTAAATAATTCAGTGGTGTATTTCCCAGAAGCTAATTGAAATATTTAGAGGGACGCCATACTAGAGCCAGCAGCTCAGCTGAGTTTTGCTAGCATTTAACTGTGTTCTCTATTCATAATTCTGGTAAGACTGAAAGTATTTCTTTGTATATTTTAATATTTGTTTAATGTTTCGAGTGATTTGATACTGCCATATCAAAATCTATCCCTTACAACAAGTAAGGATTCGCTCTAGACCCCCCGCCCCAGTTCAGGGTCTAGAGACAAACAAAATACATAAACTCCAGCAAGGATTATGAAAGGCGGATCAAGTGTTGAGATCAGTGGAACATATCACCTATCCTATTCTATGGCAAGAAGCTAATGAACATATTTCAGAATATGTAGTCTGGGGGAACTTATCCTATGCGAAACCAACTTGGTAAGATGTGCTGTATGGTCAGAGAGATCTGACCCCGTCTATGTGGTGTTGTTGTGTAGTGTTGAGTGTAGAAGTGGCTCAGGAGGTAGAGTTCTGACACATGACCAAATACTTTTATTTCAGAACTGTGAGTTTTTTATTTGGCACCAATGTGGTGTCAAATGCTGTGTTGAATAATACAAGAGTGGACCCGTGCAGTTTAATATTTTGGCAGAGCATCCTTATATTTCCCCCAAGCACGGAGAGGTGGGGCCACCTGATTCCAGCACCAGAACTACTCATTCAAGATACGTGAGCGTCTGGCCTGCTGGACATTCACCAACTTATTTTCTAACACACCAACTATATTCCCATCAATAAATGGACAATGTTTAGTAGCCATAGACAGGGAGTGATGAGGCCACCCCAACAGCACATCCATTAATCGTTCTCCCAGATAAATTACAACTATAAACAGTAGTAATATTAACTAGACTTGTAAAATACACATGTACACACCTTTCATTTGTTATGCCATATATTCATGCATTTCATTCATAATTGCAAAACCTTTCATATGTTCTGACCAAAATAAAACCTTGGTTCAGAACAAATAAATTTAAAGAAAATTTACTATCAAAATTTTACACAGCTTGAGTTAGTTCAGTGTGTTATAACATTTTATTAATATTATTAGACTTATTAAATATCTCTGTGTGTGTATGTAAACTACCACAACACATTACATATCAGTACCCTAGAATTTTAACGTAGCCACATTCATTAGTAAAAAAAGATATGTGTGAGGTCGTAAGCGGTAGCAAGAAGGGCCTTCTGTAAATTCACAGCTACATTTATCTCAGGAGCCTTCACAGCTGACCTCATGCATCACACTAGGTAATATCACAACCATACAGTACCATCAAATCCACTACATATGTGGGGAGAGGCGGTAGCCCTGTCATCAATCGATTCGAAACATGTGGCAGAGGCATTACTCACAATCTTCACCAGGTTAGGCTTTCCCAACCAAATCTTGACTGATAATGGCTCTCAGTTCAAGGGGAAACTAACGGAAGAAGTATTCAGGATCTTTCAAGCCAAACACTTTCATTGTAGCCCGTACCATCCCCAAGGAAATGGCCAAGTGGAAAGATTTAACGGGACACCCATGTCGATCCTGAGAAAGTTGGCACATAAAAAACCAGCTACATGGGACCAATACCTTCCCGCATCCCTGTTTGCCTATCGGGAGGTACCCCATAGTTCAACCGGTATGGCCCCGGCAACCTTGTTATTTGGAAGGCCAATAAAAGGTCCATTAGAAGCATTGTTAAGGACATGGACCGATGAAAAGGCAGAAGAAAATATTACCTCATCATATCAATATGTGAACGAGCTGACCACTCGTCTTAAAACTGGCTGGAAACTTGCCAATGAAAATTTGAGACAAGCCAGGAAAAAGCATGCTGCCTATTACAATAAAAAAGCGAAGGATAGAGAATTAGCTGTGGGACAGAAGGTGCTCCTTCTACTGCCCGGCAGCCAGAATAAATTGCAAATTGGATGACAAGGTCCATATACAGTTCTAGAGAAGGTGTCTAGAACCAATTATAATATAGATAAGAAGGGTGTCATAAAATTAACAAGTGATACAACGTAAAAATATCTCCAAAGGATAAAATGTAAGGATAAAAACATAATGCGTAAGCTGCTGATAGTACATGATCGCCCTGACCGCGGGTCATCACCCTCCATAAAAATTGACTTGCTGGACGGGAAATCAAAACGGTTACCATTTGAACGGGATGAGAACGGCGGATCAAAAGGAAAAAAAAATATGACTGAAAAAATTGCGTGAGACTAGCAAGGCTAAGGAGACGCAATTGGGGGGGGGGGGGGGGGGGGGGGAGGAACGGAGAAAAAGTCACGTTTCCCAAGTTGACATAAAGTAAGGAACTCGACAGAAGGGACCTTGGATATGATACGCCACAGTCATTTATTGGACGCTTTTGCGATACCAAGCCTTTTATTTGAATTCAGCGGCAAACGCAGATGCTTGAAATATTACAAAATTTAAAAAGTAACTTTATCTTAATATTAATGTTAGGAATATAAAACTTAGCTGGCCGGATGGCCCATTCTGAGCAGTGAAATAATATGCTTTTATTTATACAGACGAATAGGTAATAATGAAGATAATGACAAAAGACAGTGTTGTTCACATCAGCGAAAGACTGCATTGAATCTAACATGTCACTATTTGCACAAAAATCGCGACCTTGAGACGCAAGTGTTCACATCTAGTTAGAATGAAAGAGAAGGGGAATTGGTGGAAGCTGTGGCTAAAAATAACTTTACAGACAAAAAGTGTAGAGGGGACGAATAGGTTGGTTCAAAAAAAAACAAGTACGTTTTGTGAAAACGCAAGTAGAGACGGACGGACTAACAGATAAAAATCCATACTTGACTGAAGCATGACTGAAATGACTTTAGTGTAGGAAATTTGAATTTAAAAAAAACCAAGGCATTGATTGGCCACAGACAATCATATTATCCGCGCTCAGACGAGCTTTTTTGCCATTCCTCAATAGTTGTCCAGTGATAGACACAGTAAATTTCAAGTGTGGTGATTTCCAAATGAAATAAATTGAAATAAGTTCAGGGACGCCATACTATAGCCAGCAGCTCAGCTGAGTTTTGCTAGCATTTCTGTGTTCTTTATTCATAATCTGGTAAGATTGAAATTATTTCTTTGCATATTTTGAATATTGTTTAAGGTTTCGAGTGATTTGATACTGCCATATCGAAATCTAGCCTTACAAACAAGTAAGGATTTGCTCTAGACCCCCCGCCCTAGTTCAGGGTCTAGGGACAAACAATATATATAAACTCCAGCAAGGATTAGGAAGGACAGATCAAGTGTTGAGATCAGTGGAACATATCACCTATCCTATCCTAGGGCAAGAAGCTAATAAACATATTTCTGAATATGTAGTCTGGGAGAACTTATCCTATGGGAAACCAACTTGGTAAGATGTGTTGTTTGGTCAGAGAGATCTGACCCTGTCTAAATGGTGTTATTGTAAATTGTTACGTGTAGAAGTGGCTCCTTAGGTAAGGTTCTGAACCCAAACCAATACTTTATTTCAGAGCTGTGAGTTTTTTATGTTGACACCAAAAGGTGGTGTCAAATGCTGGGTAGATAATTGACAGTGAGGACCCGTGCAGTGTCGCATCTCGGCAGAACAGCCTTGTATTGCCCCCAAGCCCGGAGAGGTGGGGCCACCCGATATATTGCCCCCAAGCACGGAATGTGGGGCCACCAGATTCCAGCACCAGCGCTACACCTTCAAAGTTACGTAAGCAGGCTGGTCTGCTGGATTTACACCAACTTCATAGACATAACACCCAAAGTGAATTACTACTAAAACATCCCATTTACTTCCATCATTAATGGACAATGTTTGGTAAACTTAGACAGGGAGGGATGAAGCAACCCCAACAGCACATCTATTCATCGTTCTCCCAGGGAAAATAAAATTTTGAACTGTAGAAACCTTAACTACTCGTGAAAATTATATACGTACACACATTTTATTTATCATGTCATTTATTCATGCCATTCACTCATAAATTCCAAAATCTTTTCAAATGTTCTGGCCAAATAAAACCTTGGTTCAGAACAAATAAATTTAAAAAAAGATTTACTTTCTAAAATTTCACCAGCTGGATTTAGTTCATTGTGTTCTAAATTTTATTGATAATATATTATTTAATATCTGTGTGTGTGTGTTTGTATATGTCAATACAACACATTACATTCAGTACCCTAGATTATAACGTAGCCACATTCATTAGGAAAAAAGATAGGTGTGAGGTCGTAGTGGTAGCAAGAAAGGCCTTCTGAAAATTCACAACTACATTTTATCTCAGGAGCCTTCACAGCTGACCTCATACATTACACTTAGTAATATCACCATCATACAATACCATCAAAACCACTACATATATTGGGGTCTTGTCCAGGGATAATTAGCATAAACAGTAATATAAGGATCTCCTGGTGGGAGAAATAAAATTAGGGGAACAAAATTGTAAAATTCCCTTAAAATTAAAAGTGTCCCTTTAAATTAAAAGGGCAATTAGAAGTTGGTGAATCTTCACAGCCAGTGTTAGTTAATTAGTTAATTAGAATTATTTTGGTCTAGAATAATTATAATTACTTTAGAGATTGGAAATTTTACTTTGCTTATTGCTAGATTTGTTTAGAAAGTATGGCGGAGCTAGCAAAATTTAGATCAGCTGCTGTGCTGACCGCAAAGGAGATGGGAATGGATGGTCAGATTTTAATTCAATACGTAACGGCTGAATGTGATAAATATATTGAACGGGAAGAAAGGAGATTAGAAAAAGAGGCTGAAAGAAAATTAGAGTCTGAAAGGTTGGCTGAAGAGAAGAGGTTACAAATTGAGGCTGATAGAGAAATTAAGAGGCTGCAGATTGAGGCAGAAGACAAACGACAGCAAAGGGAGACAGAAGATAAAAAGGCCGAAAGGGAGGCAGAAGATAAAAAGGCCGAAAGGGAGGCAGAAGATAGAAGGTTGCAAAGGGAGCACGAATTACGACTAAGGGAGCTGGAATTACAAGGCCAGGCTCCTGAAAATGGTGCCAGCCCTTTTGCCTCAGATGCTACGCCCAGTCTGGGAGCCTCAAACTCAGCTATGGGGTTTCATTTAGACCATTTTGTTGAAAAAGACGATGACATAGAGGGGTACCTAGGACGTTTTGAGTTATTAGCTACTACATATGGGTTAGAGAGAGAGGTGGAGTTTAAAGCTATCACAAGGACTGAGAGGTACTTCTTATGAAGTCTTTGCTAAAATGAACAGGGAAGACCAAGACAATTATGACATGTTAAAGCAGGCTTTGTTATTAAGGTACGAGAAGAATGGTGAATTTTATCGTAAGAAATTTAGAAATGCCAAACTGTTGTCTGGGGAGACATACCACCAATTCTCTGCTAGACTGGAAACCTATTTGGAGAAATGGACTGCTCTGGGGAAGACCCAAGATCTTAAAGAAATGATCATGATTGAGCAATTGAGAGAGTCCATGGCTCCAGACATGAGAAAATTTCTCATGGAACAAGGTGCAGAGAAGTTGGGAGAGGTTTTAAATGTCGCTGAGAGGTATCAGGCAGCCCAGGAAGAGGTAAGTGGTGCTAAAAAGAAGCACATAGATAATTTTAAAGCTCCACAGCCATTTAATAAATTTGACAATAGAGAACAGGGAAATAAAGGTAGGACAAACTTTGAGCGGCCAAGAAATGACTATCGCGACAGAAACTCACAGTTCAATGACCAAAAGTTCAATGAAAGAAAACCGTTGAACGAAGGAAAAAGATGGTGTAAATGGTGCAAGAAAGATAACCATAACACCGAATTTTGTAGAAGGAAACCTTCAAACATTGCTGCAATGAAGTCGGGGACGCAAAGATTAAAGGTTAATCCTAATGGACAACAGGAACCTTATCACCCCCCAGTTTGTGAGGATGTTATTTGTAATGGGGTCACCATAAGGTGCCTTTATGATACAGGTTTGGATTATGATTCAGTTGTGAAGTCTAGCCTAGTGGACCCAAGTCAGTATACCACAGAAACAGTGGAAATACAAGGGGCGACTAAGGACATACCACTCATGACACTTCCCATCGCAAGGATAACGGTGAAAACTCGCTATGTGGAAGGAGAAATCAGAGCAGCAGTGATAGATGAACCAATCTACCCTCTGATATTGGGGTGTAGATACGTCTTCTTGGGGAATCCCGAGAAACCTGTGATCATGGCGACAGTGCAGACCAGGTCACAGAAGAAGGAGGAAGAAGGTGAACCTATAAATGCTCATCCAGAGGAGATGAGGAAGGCGCAGGCTGAGGATAGGACACTCAAGCCATGTTTTTAAAAAATTGCCCAAATGCCACACACCTCCGAGCAAGGGGGAATATTTCATGAAGAACAAACTATTATACAGGAAGGCCGGAACTGGAACAAATGGTCACAACCAGTTGGTTCTTCCCACCTCATATAGAGATAAAGTGATGGAACTCGGGCATGCGATTCCCTTCAGTGGTCACATGGGGATCAGCGCCACAGGACAGCGTATAGCTTGTCATTACTTCTGGCCAGGGATAACGGAGGATATAAAAAGATATGTCAAATCCTGCCCTGAATGTCAAAGGGTAGCTCCAAGGCACTGGACTGCTCCTGCAACTCTAGGGGAAATGCCCATAGTGGGAACACCTTTCGAGAGGGTTGCAGTGGATATTGTGGGACCTCTCACTCGGACCAAGAGGAGGAACAGTTACATCCTTACTCTGGTGGACACTTGTTCTATGTGGGGAGAGGCGGTAGCCCTGCCATCAATTGATTCAAAACATGTAGCAGAGGCACTACTTACAATATTCACCCGATTAGGATTCCCGCATCAAATCTTGACGGATAATGGATCTCAGTTCAAGGGGAAACTAACGGAAGAAGTTTTTAAACTATTTCAAGCCAGACACTTTCATTGTAGTCCGTACCATCCACAAGGGAACGGCCAGGTAGAGAGGTTCAACGGGACTCTCATTTCTATCCTGAGAAAGCTGGCACACGAAAAACCGGATCTGTGGGATCAATTCCTGCCCGCCGCATTGTTTGCGTATCGGGAGGTACCACATAGTTCAAACGGGATGGCTCCCGCAACTCTGCTATTTGGGAGGCCAATAAAAGGTCCTTTAGAAGCTTTATTAAGGACCTGGACGGATGAGAAGGCGGAAGAACCTGTTACCTCATCTTATCAATACGTGAACAAACTGACCACTCGTCTGAAAGCTGGATGGAAACTGGCAAATGATAATTTGAAACAAGCCAGGAAGAAACATGCAGCATATTTTAATAGGAAGGCAAAGGATCGAGAACTAGCTGTGGGAGAGAAGGTGCTTCTTCTACTACCCGGTAGCCAGAATAAATTACAAATTGGTTGGCAAGGTCCCTATACGGTTCTAGAGAAGGTGTCTAGAACAAACTATAAAATTGACAAAAAGGGGAAGGAGAAAGTTTATCATGTAAACTTATTAAAGAAGTATCTGGACAGACCACTCCAGGAAAGCAACCCCTTATTGACCTTGGCTATTGCAACCCAGATGCAAAAGGAACCACTCACCTCACATGAATACCCATTACATCCTTGTGAAACAGCAGCACAGGTAAAAGTCAGTAAGCACCTGACTAAAAACCAGAGGGAGAGAGTTCAACAGGTTCTGGAGGAACATACAGATGTACTAACAGATAAACCAGGCCATACAAATTTGCTACAGTATGACATGAAACTGGTAGACTCAAACCCAATCTGTATGAGAGCCTATTCTATTCCGTTCGCGAAGGAGAAGGCATTGAAGGAAGAAATAGAGTATTTGTTGAAGGAGGGGATTATTTCGCACAGTGAATCATCTTTTAGTTCTAGTGTCGTTTTGTTGAGGAACCGTCTGGGGAACACAGACTGTGCATAGATTACAGGAAACTGAATGCTGTCACAGAAGGACAAGTGGATCCATTACCAGACACAAACAGTTATTTGCCAGACTGAACAAGGCAAAATACTTTTCAAAGGTGGATCTTAGTAAAGGCTATTACCAGATCCCAGTGAAGCCTGAAGTGAGACCTTATTTGGCTTTTAGCACTTCGGATGGACATTATGAATTCAATATGCTACCATTCGGACTGAAAAATGCTCCGAGTGTATTTTCAAGGATGATGCGCAAATTGTTGGATCCCCTGAATAACCCATGTATCACGAATTTCATGGATGATATTCTCGTCGCCACAGAGACATTTGAAGAACACATTGAAGCTCTAGAAATGTTATTTAATAGACTTCGGGAGGCGAACTTAACTGCTAGGCCAACAAAATGTTGTATTGGATGCAAAGAGTTGGAATTCTTGGGACACACTGTATATCAGGGTAATATGACCCCTGATCCTAAGAATTTGGAAAAACTGCAGAGAGCACCTAGGCCACAAACAAAAAAAGGACGTGCGATCATTCGTGTCGTTATGCGGATTTTATCAGAAATACATCAAAAATTTTAACGCTATTTGTGCTCCTCTGACTGATCTGACTCGCAAGGGACTTCCAGATAAAATTATTTGGACTGCACAATGTGAACTAGCGTTCCAAGAGTTAAAGGAAAAACTCACTAGAAAGCCTATTCTCAAACTGCCTGATTTGACACAGGACTTTGTCTTAAGAACCGATGCAAGTAATGTAGGACTCGGAGGGGCTTTGTTGCAAAGATCATCTTCACCTGATGGGGAACTGAAACCAGTCGCTTATGCAAGCCGCAAATTGAATAAGGCGGAACAAGGATACTCCACAAGCGAAAAAGAATGTTTAGCGTTAATCTGGGCAATAAAGAAGTTTCAAATCTATCTGTATGGTAGGACTTTTGTGGTCGAGACGGATCATGAGCCTCTCGTATTCTTATCTCAGGCTAAGCATGAAAACGCAAGATTGCTGAGGTGGTCTTTATTGCTTCAACCTTATCAGTTTAGTATCCAATATATCCCAGGCAAATTGAATGTCGGTGCAGATTTCCTCAGTCGGCACCCCTGTGATCAAAATTAGAGTAATGGCAGACGTGAGGAGAGATTTTATCTATGTGTATCACTGGTTTTAGAACTTGCCGTAGGCATGTTTTCAAGTGGGGAGATGTGTCATAAAAATAACAAGTGATACAACGTAAAAATATCTCCAAAGGATAAAATGTAAGGATAAAAACATAATGCGTAAGCTGCTGATAGTACATGATCGCCCTGACCGCGGGTCATCACCCTCCATAAAAATTGACTTGCTAGACGGGAAATCAAAACGGTTACCATTTGAACGGGATGAGAACGGCGGATCAAAAGGAAAAAAAAATATGCAACTGAAAAAAATTGCGTGAGACTAGCTTCAAAGGGATCTAAGGAGACGCAATTGCAAGGGGGGGGGTGGGGGGGGGGGGGGATTTGGGGGGTGGTCTTTGCACATTGGGGGGGGGGGGGGGGCAAGGGGGGAGGCATACATGGGGGGGGGGGGGGGGGGGGGGATATATGCAAGGGGCATTTTAATAAGGCAGGGGTGAAAATGGGGGGGGGGGGTGGGGGGGGGGGGGGGGGGATGAAAAAGAGGGTTATTAGATAGGGGGTAATAATGAGGCATAAAAAGAAGTTTTTAATCTATCTGGATGGGGTAGGGGGGGGGGTTGGGGAGACGGATTATCCAGCCTTCTCGACTTTCTTATCATCTGGCGTAAAGGATAAGAAAACGCATAAGGAAATGCTGAGAATTAGTGGTCGGGGTAATTGCTTCAAAATTATCAGTTTTAAAGTATCCATAATACGGGGGGGGGAACAGCGAAATTGGAGGGGGGGGGGGGAATTGTCGGTGAGCAGATTTCCTCAAAGGGCAACCCTGTGATCAAAATCAAAAATTAGGGGAAATGGCAGGGAGGAGAGATTTTTATCTATAAATCACTCCAGGTTTTGTAGAGGACTTGGGGGGGGTTTTCAAGGGGGGGGAGGTGTGATAATTAAGGGGGATGTGGATGGGGGGGGTAAAACTAACGCCAAAAAATATACTGGCTTTGGGGATATTGACAGAAAAAAGGGGAAGGAAAAAAACAATTGGGCAAAATGTAAAACACCCTGATAGTAGGGGATTTGTTGACCGCGGTTCATTGGGGGGGGTTCCATTTGAACGGTGGTGGGGGGGACGGGTTAAAATCAAAAGGGAAAAACCATTTGGGGGGGGAAAAGAACGGGGGATTCAACCACACTAGGAAAAGGTGACTGAAAAAATGCGTGAGATAGTTGGGGGGGGGGGGGGGTAGGGACGCAATTGGGGGGGGGAGGGGACTGGGGGGGGGGGGGGGGAACGGGGAAAAAGTCACGTTTCCCAAGTTGACATAAAGTAAGGAACTCGACAGAAGGGACCTTGGATTTGATACCCCCCAGTCATTTATTGGACGCTTTTGCGATACCAAGCCTTTTATTTGAATTCAGCGGCTAAACGCAGATGCTTGAAATATTACAAAATTTAAAAAGTAACTTTTTCTTAATATTAATGTTAGGAATATAAAAATTAGCTGGCCGGATGGCCCATTCTGAGCAGTGAAATAATATGCTTTTATTTATACAGACGGATAGGTAATAATGAAGATAATGACAAAAGACAGTGTTGTTCACATCAGCGAAAGACTGCATTGAATCTAACATGTCACTATTTGCACAAAAATCGCGACCTTGAGACGCAAGTGTTCAAATCTAGTTAGAATGAAAGAGAAGGGGAATTGGTGGAAGCTGTGGCTAAAAATAACTTTACAGACAAAAAGTGTAGAGGGGACGAATAGGTTGGTTCAAAAAAAAAAAACAAGTACGTTTTTTTTGTGAAAACGCAAGTAGAGACGGACGGACTAACAGATAAAAATCCATACTTGACTGAAGCATGACTGAAATGACTTTAGTGTAGGAAATTTGAATTTTAAAAAAACCAAGGCATTGATTGGCCACAGACAATCATATTATCCGCGCTCAGACGAGCTTTTTTTGCCATTCCTCAATAGTTGTCCAGTGATAGACACAGTAAATTTCAAGTGTGGTGATTTCCAAATGAAATAAATTGAAATAAGTTCAGGGACGCCATACTATAGCCAGCAGCTCAGCTGAGTTTTGCTAGCATTTCTGTGTTCTTTATTCATAATCTGGTAAGATTGAAATTATTTCTTTGCATATTTTGAATACTGTTTAAGGTTTCGAGTGATTTGATACTGCCATATCGAAATCTAGCCTTACAAACAAGTAAGGATTTGCTCTAGACCCCCCGCCCTAGTTCAGGGTCTAGGGACAAACAATATATATAAACTCCAGCAAGGATTAGGAAGGACAGATCAAGTGTTGAGATCAGTGGAACATATCACCTATCCTATCCTAGGGCAAGAAGCTAATAAACATATTTCTGAATATGTAGTCTGGGAGAACTTATCCTATGGGAAACCAACTTGGTAAGATGTGTGTTGTTTGGTCAGAGAGATCTGACCCTGTCTAAATGGTGTTATTGTAAATTGTTACGTGTAGAAGTGGCTCCTTAGGTAAGGTTCTGAACCCAAACCAATACTTTATTTCAGAGCTGTGAGTTTTTTATGTTGACACCAAAAGGTGGTGTCAAATGCTGGGTAGATAATTGACAGTGAGGACCCGTGCAGTGTCGCATCTCGGCAGAACAGCCTTGTATTGCCCCCAAGCCCGGAGAGGTGGGGCCACCCGATATATTGCCCCAAGCACGGAGAGGTGGGGCCACCAGATTCCAGCACCAGCGCTACACCTTCAAAGTTACGTAAGCAGGCTGGTCTGCTGGATTTACACCAACTTCATAGACATAACACCCAAAGTGAATTACTACTAAAACATCCCATTTACTTCCATCATTAATGGACAATGTTTGGTAAACTTAGACAGGGAGGGATGAAGCCACCCCAACAGCACATCTATTCATCGTTCTCCCAGGGAAAATAAAATTTTGAACTGTAGAAACCTTAACTACTCGTGAAAATTATATACGTACACACATTTTATTTATCATGTCATTTATTCATGCCATTCACTCATAAATTCCAAAATCTTTTCAAATGTTCTGGCCAAATAAAACCTTGGTTCAGAACAAATAAATTTAAAAAAAGATTTACTTTCTAAAATTTCACCAGCTGGATTTAGTTCATTGTGTTCTAAATTTTATTGATAATATATTATTTAATATCTGTGTGTGTGTGTTTGTATATGTCAATACAACACATTACATTCAGTACCCTAGATTATAACGTAGCCACATTCATTAGGAAAAAAGATAGGTGTGAGGTCGTAGTGGTAGCAAGAAAGGCCTTCTGAAAATTCACAACTACATTTTATCTCAGGAGCCTTCACAGCTGACCTCATACATTACACTTAGTAATATCACCATCATACAATACCATCAAAACCACTACAAAGGGGAAAGAGAAAATCTATCATGTGAATCTCCTGAAAAAATATCTGGACAGAGAAAACCAGGAGGAGACACACCTACTGACCTTGTCTGTTGCAATGGAAATGAAAAAGGAACTACCTACCTCTCATGAATATCCTTTACATCCCTATGAGACCGCTGCACAGGTAAAAATCAGTACACACTTAACGAAAAATCAGAGGGAGAGAGTTCAACAGGTTCTGGATGATCATACAGATGTGTTAACGGACCGACCGGGGCATACAAATTTATTAGAATATGATATGAAACTCATAGACCCAACACCAATCTGTATGAGAGCCTATTCGATTCCGTTCGCTAAGGAAAAAGCTTTGAAGGAGGAGATAGATTATCTGTTGAGAGAAGGAATTATCTCGCACAGTGAATCTCCCTACAGCTCCAGTGTGGTTCTGTTAAGAAAACCCTCTGGAGAACACAGACTGTGTATAGATTACAGGAAACTGAATGCTGTCACAGAAGGTCAGGTGGATCCATTACCTGATACAAATCAGCTGTTTGCCAGGCTGAATAAAGCTAAATATTTCTCTAAAGTGGATCTGAGCAAAGGCTACTATCAGATTCCAGTAAAGCCAGTGGTTAGACCTTATTTAGCCTTGAGCACCTCGGAAGGACATTATGAATTTAACATGTTGCCATTCGGGCTGAAAAATGCACCGAGTGTGTTTTCGAGGATGATGACTTGAGTCAAGAATTCATTGTGAGAACGGATGCTAGTAATATAGGTTTGGGTGCAGCTCTATTACAAAGGTCAAATTCACTTGATGGGGAATTAACCCCAGTAGCTTATTCTAGCCGTAAGTTGAACTCAACAGAACAAAAATATTCAACAAGTGAAAAAGAATGTTTAGCTGTCATATGGGCTATAAAAAAGTTCCAGATTTATCTCTATGGTAAATCATTTAAGATCCAAACAGATCATAAACCACTCGTGTGTCTGTCACAAGCAAGGCATGAAAATGCTACATTATTACGTTGGTCGTTGCTCCTACAGCCATACCAGTTTACCATAGAATATATTCCAGGCAAAACCAATGTACCACAACGGGCTGATCACCCGTTTCCCAGTCACTTCGATTACGGAAACAACAGCAAATGGGTTGATTTGCCGTTGCCCTAAAGACGCCACTACGCGTGATGGGAAACAATGGCAAAGAAAACCTATCTGCTGTTGCCCTAAGACGCCACTAGGCGTAATGGCCACTGACTGCTTTGACGGTCGGTGGCTAAGGACGGAAGAAGAAGAAGAAGAAGAAAACCAATGTAGGTGCAGATTTTTTAAGCAGACATCCGTATGACGAACATCAGAGTAGTCACCAGGCATAGGTAGTAAATTTATCTATGTGTATTTAGAAGTGGGAACTGACATATGATAGTCTGTTCTAAGTGGGGAGATATGTGGTAAACTTCTAAATACAATATCTAAATTAGAATATAACAGTGTAGTGCATAAAGTCAAAGATAGGATAGTACTACAAATTTTCAGTGTTGGCGTCGCCTACGCCTTCAGCTTATTATTTGATAACACATTAGCCGAACAAAAAGGGTACCCAAATTTTCAAATTCGTCCTTGACGACAAACGTAACACTTCCCTAGGTCAACTATGTATTTGCCTAAGATACATTGTGGACGGAAGGGGCACGGATAGATAACCCAACGCAAATCACGTCTCACATTTGTTTCTAAAAATAAAACTAACTTGCTAGTATTGCCTTAGGCGGTTTTCAAAAATACGATGTAACGTTAGAAAATGTGGACACTACGATCAGGAAACTCGCTTAGCTCTTATTGCGAATGACATAAACTCTCGTAATTAGCTTGAAAGTACATGGAAAAAGAATTGAACAGGAGGTAGTTTAAAAATAAACAACTAACATGGAAAAAAAATATAGAATTTTGAACCAAGCCACTTAGCCCCATAAAAATCATATATTCGTGTACCTGAGGCCTTGTTGACCAAGAATATGTTATCAATTACATAAATAGTCCACTAATTAACTAAATATTGGTAATAATACATAGAGAATCGGAGATACTGTCAGATCAAGCCATATCTGCTTAGATTGGATAGCATATTTTTGGGGGGGAAAAAGTAGGTGAAGGAAAGGCTAAGATAGTACGATGAAAGGGATTGGATGAAATTTGAAGGAAGCCGTAATATTATTGGCTGACCTAATATACAAATCTAGTTGGTAGTAGTAACGCATAGTGGTTTGAGATATTTTTTTTTTTAAATTCATTCAAAAAAAGAGATGCTTGGTCTCATTGGCCAAAGCTTTTTACATGATAGGAATAGTAGGATGCTCGCTGCCATTTTTTTCAAAATATTCAGAGGAGCAAGAAGCGATGAGCAGACTTGTGCTTTTTATTAATAATACTACCATCTGAAAGCAGTCTGAACAGAGGCAGTGACGAAAGTGTGCTATAATCGATTGCCTAATTCATCGTTACTTGTTTATATTTCCTTGATATGTGGTAAGATTGATTTTATTGACTTTTCATTAAACAAGGGTTTGTGTGTAAGAAAAGGCCATGAAAAAAGATTGTAATTAAATGGTTCCATAGCAGACTTAGGCATGGCCTAGATGTTGATCCATCATATAAGGGACTATCTAAGGAGTTTAGAACTACAGGACTATATATATGATGGTCATACAGGAGCATTACACCTATCTTATTGCATGGAAAAGATTACTGCAGGAATGACAGAGGCGTAGCATCCATTAAGGAAGAGAAAAAGAAAACTGGTACCATTTGTTCCATCAAACTAAAGTGGAGAAGCAGAGTTGTCAGAGAGAGCTGACCATGTTCTTTTGTATTGCATGTATGTTTACATGTAAATTAGGAGGAATTAGTTTGATATTAAGACCGAACCATAACTTGCATTGACAGGGGTTCGTGCTGGCACTTGTCTGGTGCTAGTACTCACTCATTGAAGAAGTCTGCACGATTTCAAAGAGTCTCTGGCACCTGCTTGTATTAAAGAAGTTCAAGTCCAGAGGAGACTGAAGTGTTTGGCCAAACCGACTACAACTGCGGCTTATTCCGGGATCCAGATAAGTTGAATATCTGGCCTGGGACAACCTATCACGATTAAAGAATAATCTCCTGTGCTTACAAAAACATTCATCCTAAAGAATATAATAAACCATCATAATGAAACAAAAGACAGTGGGATGATGACAATCCTCAACCTGCTTCCCATCACCAATATTTAAATAGAGTAAATAACATCAAAGTGAACATTTGTAACAATGTACTATGGACATATTGTCTGTTGTATGTAAATATCTTTATATATATATTTGTAAATATATCTATCCATCTAAATTGATTCTCATTGACTGTAGTCCTGACCCAAAACAAATCTAAGCTCAGGACCAATAAAGTTTAACAAAAGGTATTTTAAATATAAAATTTAACAGCTGGAGTTAGTTGAGTTTATCATAGTACTTAGTATATGTTTGTATATGTTTTTGTATTGAGATTCTTTACAACACTCTTACAATACCCTAGACACTTTATGTAGCTTTCAGTCACGCTAGTCAATAAAAATATAACTTAGAGTGAGATCGTAGGGTGGTACAAGAAAGGTACTCTGTAACACAGTTGTCCATTGTTTACCTCAGAGACCTTCACAGTTGATCTCACTCAAGTACAACTATACGCACACCATTCTACTTAACATCTAAACCCACCACACGGAGCTAGCATGACAACAACCTCCAGCGTAAGACTGGAAATAGACGCAGCTACTGCAGCCCTCAGGTTGCTGCCTGAAACCCCATCAACCAGGGCAGTTATTGTGTTAGACTCTCAGTCCATGCTTCGGAAGGTCTAAAATGAATGGCTCCGGCATAAATTAAAAACCTCCACAGAAGCCTCGAATCTTCAGGAACTGGTGTGGATCTACTGTCCTGGTACTGCAGAAGTACGCGGCAATGAAACAGGTGACATACTAGCTGCAAGATCACCCATAGAAAGTGCATTGGATATGGATAAGGGACAGATACTGAGGGCAATTGATGATTGCCTATTAGAGAATGGCACGGCAATCATCAAGGCTAAGATTGCCTGAGTTTGGCATCATACGTAAGACCAGTAGGGATAGACGTATGAGAGGAAGCATCCGGCGTGTATACAACCAGCGCGCAACAGGAACAATTAGCTCTGACATTTGCTGAGGGAGACTGAGCACCTATGGGTTTGCCCGGAGTGCAATGACGTCGACTTTGATCAACAAAAAAACATAACCTCATGAATTACATCTATCTTAAAAAAAAAACGAAGCTGAAGAAAATCAGAACTATTATGAAAGCAGCTGTTAATCAGTATCTTGTGACAATGCATCGAATAGTCCCTGGAGGTAGCTGAGGGGGACATTGAAAGAATATGACAACTGCTCCTTCGAACATGTCGTAAGAGGTGACTAATATCAGATCGTGAATAGAGAAACCTCATCATGCAAAACACATTACTACAGAAATCGCAGTTGCAAGAGCATGTAAATCAGTAGTAAGGCTGTTCAAGATGTTTCTCTGTAGTCAAACAATTTTTGGGGTCAGATTAAAACAGACCTCACGGGATAGATAAAAAAAGTGTGTGCCGATTAAGTTGTAAAAAGCTGCATTTATCAGTGCAATGTCAAGTAACGAAGTGGTACGTGCTGGAACGGAATCGTTGTTATTTGCATCGCGCTGAAGATGTGTAGTCGTGACTAGCGAACACAAGTCAGCCATGTAAGCAGTCAAACAGTTACAACAAGCAAGCGACCGGGTAAAACATGACTTCTTCTTCTTTGATCCTTAGCCGCCGACCGTCAAAGCAGTCAGTGGCCATCACGCCTAGTGGCGTCTTGTAGGGCAACAACAAATTGATTCCACTTTGCTCGGTCGGTGGCCATCCTTCGTACAGTGCCCCAACTCTGGTTCATTCTTTGCATCTCAGCCTCCACAGTCCTCAGCCAGGTTGTTTTTGGTCGGCCTCTCTTTCGTTTTCCTTCAGGGGTCCAAAGCATAGCTGTTCTTGTGATGGCATCGGGGTCTCTTCTGAGGACATGGCCAACCCAGCTCCAGCGTCTGCCAGCTATGATGGTGTGCATGTCCTCTTGCTTGCTACGAGTAAGCAGATCTTGGTTAGAGATGGTATTTGGCCAAAAGATTCGGTGAATTTTTCTTAGGCATGTTGTGTGAAAAGAGGACAATTTCAACATTTCCTTCTCTGTAACTCTCCAGCATTCCGCACCATAGAGAAGCACAGAAAGCACACAGCTCTGATATAATCCTAATTTTGTGCTTGTGCTGTATTGGGAGGACTGCCAGATGTTGTTTAGGCTAAAGAAGGCTTTTCTTGCCTTATTCATTCTGATGTTGATGTCTTTGCCTGCCCCGCCGTCTGGTGTTACTATGCTTCCTAGGTATGTGAAGGTATCTGTCTGTACCAATTGCTGATCAAGTAAAACATGACGGTAGGAAAAAAAAACTTAGGTTGTGCGCTTTCTGATGCATACCCTGATGACAGCACCAAATTCTACTGATCATTTCCATTTTGTTTCAAAAGTAAATCAATGACATGGAAAGAGTGGTATAAAAGCATAGAAGCTTCATCTGTGATGAACAATGGGGCTTCCTGGGCTAACTATATAAATATACGATGGAGATACTTATTCATACATACCCGAAATGCTCAGTATAAATGCGGAATATTCAAGAAATGTTGTCACCAAAAAACAACAGAAGCATGAATATTTATAAATAACACCCCGTGCATTGAAGAATATTGGGAAGAAATGCGCGTTGCAATAGCAGCGCATTTAGTTCCTATGCCGAGTAAGCACGCTGCTTTTTCGTAATTTCGAGAAAATGCGCCAAGAAAAGATTGCATGTTTGGTTGTGACGACAGGACGTGACCTCTAGAAAATCAGGAGGTGTAATATCACAGTGAGTGCTCGGTTAGCAGAGTGGAAAGAGTGCTGGCCTTTCGCGGCAAAGGTACCCGGTTCGAAAAACGGTGCGCCACACTCCAGTAATGGGTACCTACCTCTGCACTTGAGTTGGGGGGGGGAGAGCAAAGGCAGCGAGGAAGGGAGTTGTCACTTCACCTGTTAAAGTTGGACCTGGTACAGTGACGTCTCTAACACAACACTCCTCTAAGGCAGTATCTGCTATGGGACTATCTTTACCTTAATATCACAGTACAGAAACATTGTGATCACGACGAAAACTGGGTAATGTTGGAAGAGGGAGGGTTAGTGTACGACTAAACTGCTGTCTTGGATATGGCTTAAGGAGTTTCATTCTCAATACCGTACACCAGCGGTTTTCAACCTTTTTGAGTCCATGGCTCCCCTGACCAACTATATTCTTTCTGTGGCTCCCCTGTGGGATAACTGGTAAAAACTCTAGCGATGTTTCAACATTTAGCCTAACTTTTTTTGAGCAGGAGAGCTTTGGAAAGGCTTTTAAACAATGTCATTTTTTAAATGTAATTTAAAAAAAAATGCAATTGGACAATCTGTGAAGAAATACACGTACAAGAAAAAATATACACAAAGTGCACTTTGAAAACCCTTACTATCAAAAAGAAAACAGCACAGATAAAGTAGTTTCTTTCTAACATTTTTATTTATTTTTGTCTGAAAATCATTCACTGATAATACAGCACTCATGACTCAATCTCCATAACAAAAAACTTGTACAGTAAAACTAAAAAAAAAATATGATGAATAAAGTACCAGTCACCACAGTGTGAAAGTTGAGCTTGCTTGTTGTTACACAGCCTGTCAAATCTTGGCACCAATTGAGATACAGCTACCCTCATTTCCCTCTCCACATCAAGTCTTGATCTGCACTTGGTTTTTATGACAACCACTGCTGAAAACCCAGCCTCGCAGAGATAGGAGGCTGCAAAAGGAATTAATATCTTCAGTGCTCTCTTGCTCAAGCTTGGGAACTCCTGTTTTACTGAATACCAAAATTTTGGCAATGCCATGGATGGAAACTTCGCTTGTAGTTCTATCAGTATCTATTGTATAAACATTAATAACACATAAGGAAGGGAAACCCGAGGCCTGTAAACAGTAAATAAATATTAGACAAACATAAAGGTATGTTTTCATACAATACCAGAAACTACCCTCTGTTCTATACTACTGTTCTTAAGTCTTCTATCATTTACTAGACACAGTATCAAGGTCTTTGTCTTGTGTGGACTGACATATACTGTATAATAGGGGAACGACAGAAGTGATTGCGTCATTAATAGGCTGAGGTGCCCATTGTAAAAACTTCCGGTGTTGTCTTGCGTTTCGCACTGATGACCGGTCAAGTAAAGCATCATTTTTTGTGATGCCTAGCTGGCCGGGAGGATAGTGTGATTCGCTTGTATAGCTAAGCGGTGTTGTCGTACGGGGTTCGAACCCTGGGTAAGCCACTCACGTCTGTTGTTTTTCTGTTGTCTAGTGTTCTACTTCTTTATTTCTTACGTGCCTGAAAACATACCTTTATGTTTGTCTAATATTTATTTACTGTGTACAGGCCTCGGGTTTCCCTTCTTTATGTGTTATTAATGTTAATAACACACAGCGTATAGTGTCCAGTTAAATAAACAGCTGGGGGGGGGGGGGGGGGGGGGGGGTGTCAATGCGAACAGCCAAATTCTTAACAAGTAATTATGTGACCAGAACTCAATCGTCCGATCCTCACATTTAATAGTGTAACGGCTTCACAATAAGTCATGATTTCAATATAAATGATTGATTCACATGTGATAAAATATTCTTCAGTATGATCCCTAGAATTATCAGTGAAGCATTCTCAATATACCACTCATCCTTCGCAGGGAATAAAATCTTCCATCAATTACACCACCGCAGACTGACTGTGACGGTATTGACTCCCATGCTCCGCATTAGTGGTCAAACAATGCCAAACTTAAGAGTATAATGATGAGGTCTTCAAAGGTATCAACCTTCGCTCAAAATTGCTCCTGGCATTGATAAAAATAGAAGAACGAGTCTTCTATTTAAGGGAGCCTCACAGGATTTTAAAGACAGGCAGGCATAATAATTGAGATCATCTAAGCTGTCATTAACTTATTATTCTCCCGCCCCTTCTGTGAAGTAATATATTTTCGCTTGTTTTTCTGAGCCCCCAGCTGAAGGTGATTCAGCAAAATCGTAATCTAACAATATGAGTCATACAGGAGCAGACATACTCTTCACTTAATAGTGATTAACCCAACTGTTGCTTTATAATTACAGATAAACAAGTTTAATAATCACGTGTAGTTTAAGAAAGTAAAATAAATAAAGTTGTTTATACAAACGAAGCTATGATATTTATCATTTAAACTGTGGTGGAAAAGTTTGAAAAGTTCGTTGCTCTGTTATAGTACTTAGCTTCCGGTGTGGGGTCGGTTGGCATCTGCTTCAGTCGCTATTGGTTCCCACAGGTGCTTTGGACTGTACTTCTCGCCAACAGTCAAGTCTGGTGGCTGTAACACGTCTCAAGCATTAAGGCTGAGGTAACTACTTGGGTTGTCAAGCGTCTTCAAGACTAGTCTGATGTTGGTGTCTAGCATCGACTGCTGGCAACTTGTATCCCAAACTGAAAGGAGACTAATGTCTCTGCTAAGTACTGGGACTCCTGACATAACCATCAGGAGACCTCCGCTTCCATATACCATTTTATCTTCTTCGGAAACTGTACCCTCCCTTAGCGTTAACTTTAACCCCAGTGAGTCCGATGAAATTGTTTTTGGACAGCGGAAATATATATATATATATATATATATATATATATATATATATATATATATATATATATATATATATATATATATATATATATATATATATATATATATGAAATTTACTAAAGTGCTTGTATAATAAATATGTACACCATGATTTGACTGTTTTTACAGTCATGAGGCTACCAGCCTCATATGCCACTGTACATCTACATGCAAATTAAATATAAAATCATAAAATTTATATATTACAACATTCCCCGAGTGTTTTCAGTGGAACTCAGACTTTTTGCACAGGAAACTCCGAATATTGTCTTGTCGGGCAACTGTTTAAGATGCCGTACCATTCAGGTGAGTCGGGTGTCTAACAGAGTGCACTTGAAGTTGAATCCTAGAACTTAAGGCGCAAAGGGATGTCTCTGTGGTAACTCTCTCCTAATCTTAGAATTCACGTCCGGTCCGATGGCCTGTCTTATATTTTAAGTTCCAATATTCCGAGTTCCTGGCTGTCTATGATTTCTTATCGACGAAAATGGAAGTCAGTGAAGTAGTCTTACAACAATGTAGATTATAAGCGAGATTTTCTCCTACACACCTTGGTTGCTACTTAGAGGAGAAGTCCAATCAGGGGCTGTCTATCTTAGTATCTTAAACTCTAAACCAATTGCGAATAAGTGTCTGCTTTGGTAGGGGTCCCCACTACCCTCATGTAGAACATTACTACATGACAATATAAGATAATGCCCCTGTCATGTGATTTTCGAACTCCATAACCATATAAAGTCTTCCTACGTCCGTTTTGCCTGTCATGTTTACAAACTCACTACTTCACAGATCTAGCATTATAATCTCCTCCAAGATGTTCCTTAATGGCAGTTGATTATCACAACAAATTCCATCTGCCGGAATTATTACATCACTGTCAGTGTATTAATCTTTACCAAGATTGTTATCCTTCTATATCCCAGTGAGATCGACCGTGTATTTGAGCGCGTCATGTTTGCAAACTAGAACCTTATCATGCAACAACATGGTTTCACGTATCTTCCCAGACAAACAGTCTGGGTTAACAATAGGAATGTCGCTCAGTGTAGACTCTTACTCCGTCTGGAGCTGGCAATAAGCGAAAAGTCAATGTGGTAAGTTCGCTCGTTCGCTAAGCGTCGCCGATAACAAAGGAGAAAATAACCAGGAGAAAGGATGGATGAGAAGTATGACAAGATGTGATAAGAAAACCTTGAGCGATGAAAGCAAAAACAACAAACACTGGAAGAATTAGCACGTAAAAAGAATGGCAAAGTAATAATGTCAGAAAAAAAGAAGGAACGTATTTCATGACACTGACATACATATTTTATTTCCATCTAAGTCATAGATGACAGGCACGATTTTTCCCCATAATAAGTGGTTTCACACAAATCGGTTTATAATATTTTCGTAAAAGTCTGTGCCGATTCCCTAGGAATCAGCAAGTAAAATCATTTAACAATATTAAAACCTGCTCACACAGTCAGATACTCTGAGCCGATTGCTTACATCTCACGTGTACACAAACCACGTCATCATACAGCACGCAATGATTCTCAAACTTAATGCATTTTCGCGTGACAAATCACCTCACATACAATTTCCCGATTTGTCAGGCGAAATGCATTGCCATACCTACCAACCTAACCACTTATCTACCCACCCACATACCCATCCACCTACCTACCTAATTGCATACATCCACACATACAGATAGATATACTTACTTATTTAGAGGTTCCTCCTCTACCCTAGGGTATAGAGGTCATACAGATTATCAAATATCAAGTTCTTCTCTAGTGACCGCAGCTTTAGCACCAAAAGAAAGTTCTAAACTGGTGAAAATATTTCGTCACTCACGTGACCAAATTTCTCAAGTGCAAGTCTAACTAGTTTACACCGGACCAGAAAGTGTAACAAAAATATTTAATGTAAACAATGAATGGCAAGCCCCTTCGTTACCAGCATGCGAATATTAGTGGAACTGGTACAGGAAATGAGAAACTAAATTATTCGCACTCTAATGCTGTCTACAATATGCCAGCTTGGCAAATTTTCCTGGAAATATCGTTATCAAATAGCAATCGCAAAAACTGACGAATTAATGATTAAAATGTAAGCATAAACACACACTGTGTTGCGTCATACGCCTCCTTGCGAGAGGACCTTCCCCTGTCTTGGATGGCTGTGTTTTATTTTCTTTATTTGACTTGTCCATGTTTGTTGAAGTTTTTTGTGGTTTAAATTTTTTACAGGATGGGGTAACCGGGCCCATGCCTAACCCTCCTTAGTCGCTTTCTACGACATACTTGGCAGGGAACAGTGTTACTATTCTTTGCTCCCCTTTCGGGCCCCGGTAACAAGAGATGAGAAGAAGGCGATGGAGATGGATAGGACACACACTGAGGAAACCTGTTGATAGCATTACAAGGCAGTCCTTGTTCTGGAACCCCCAGGGCAAGAGAAGCAGAGGTAGACCAAGAAGCACATGGAGAAGAGAGCTGGAAACAGAGGTGAAAATGATAAGGAGAACGTGGAAAGAACTTGAGATGATGGCACGTGACAGGAGGACTTGGCATGTGTTTGTTGAAGGCCTATGCTCCTTTGGGAGTGGAGGGTTATGAATGAATGAATGAATAAACACACACACACACAAATACACACATTTATATACACACACGAATGATAAAGTGGAGGTAAAATAGTAGCAACGGAAATCTGAGGAATCAACAGCCAAATGACTGTTTTGAAAATTGGATACATCAATAATTCAACGAATGACATGAAAATCTTATGAATCAATAGTCAAATGGTAAGGAGGTTAAAGGATCCCGTTACACGCCCACTGAGGCATATTGGGAATATGATGTTAGGCCCATATTTTCTTGACCATCTAGAGGTGATGTGGTCAGCATCACGCCGGCCGCCTTAACCTTCCCATAGTTGCTCTGGTACCCAATTCATGATGCTGGGTCGACCCCGGAGCCGTTTGCGGTCTAAAAATTCCACCTCATACGGGGATCGAACCATGGACGACCGAGCTTGGAAGCCGGTGCACTAACCTCTGTGCTATCGCAGCTCCTAATAGTGAAATGGGTAAAGGATCCCGTTGCACGCCTATTGAGACATATTGGGAATACGGTGTTAGGCCCGTATAACAGTCAAATGGCTGTCATAAATATATGATGAATCAATAATCAAGTGACTTATGAAAATCTGAGGGATCAATAGTTAAATCACTGTCATGGAAATCTGATGGATCAAAAGTTATGCGACTGCCGTGAAAATCTGATGAATTAATAGTTACACCACTGTCATGAAAAAATGATGAATCAATAGCTATATGGCTGTCATGAAAATCTTATGAATCATTGTAATCATTGTAATGAAAATCTGATGAATTAATAGTCAAATTGCTGTTATTAAAATCTGATGAATCAATAGTAAAACGTCTGTCATGAAAATGTGATGAATAAAAAATCAAGTAACTTATGGCAGTCTGATGAATCAAAATTCGAATGACTTTTGTGAAATCTAATGAATCAATGGTTAAATTAATTAGCATGGTATCTGACGAATCACAAAGATCAAATAATAGATTGTAAAACTTGTCATTATAAAGATGACAGCTGTTTTCTGCGACCCGTCTCTTGCTATCTTTTCACCAAATCCACATTAATCCCGTGTCACTTAATAATAGTGCCTTTATCTGGGTTAGAGAACCATATATGTCATGAAGTTTAAAAAAAAAAAAAAGTCGGATAATGGAAGATGGTTGCGATTGCATTCCGTAGTCAACAACTCAATTCGAATGGGTGTACGGATATGCGTGTCTGTTGGTGTGAAGATATCTCAAACGATTTTATCAATCTCTGATAAAGTATATTTTATCTAACTGTGCTAGTGTTCCTTTATCAACAAGGCTTCGTCATTCAAACATATACCGGTAATCAAAAGTTACACGTTTACAATCGCGCGTAAAGGCGGAGCAGTTGTAGATCGTTGTTGTTGTTTAACTGGGGCTGCTGAGCTTTTCGCTCTTTTTCAGCCAATACCAAGTAGAAGACTCCTTGGCTGACATTTAAAGGATCATCACATCTAGTCCAAAGCTAGGAAGAAGAAGCGCATGGCATACTGTGCATTTCCCGCCATCCAATGGGGCTCTCTAAATATGCAGAGGTAGAATACTCTGCTCTGGCTCTGGGCTCTCCCAAGGAATTGTCACGTCCTACCCAGATCCCCTTCTCAGCTCCCCCTGCCCATTATGGGCCCATAATGAGATCCTCCTCCATGTAGATGTCACATAATTCGGTCCGCTCTCTTTTCCTCTCCTGTGGTATTAAACTTCCTTTATTGTGCGTACCAATTTTGTGTACTATTCGATTGTCGGCACATTCTATTTTCCAACCTACCAACAATATTTGGTATTTTCGAGTCAATATTTACACTCTTTCCATTCATTTGTGTAGTGTTTGTTTACCTGAGAGTTTGATACAAATCAGACAAGATTGGCTGGCAAGGTCATTTTCGTGTAGTGACCCAGTGTGTGTTTGCACAGGGAGTGCCGGTCAATTATCGAAGTGGTGACAGATTAGACACACGAATGATGTAAGAGACTTCCGGACAGACGGGTTCGACCAAGATGTTGCAGGGGGATTGCGAATGTAAACATTACCGAGAATAGACGGATGTAGCAACTCCTTATACGGAAAATTGACCTTTTGAATTTTACAAACGCACGAGTCATGCAGAAAATCCCATGAGGAAAGTCATCATAACACGAACTTTATTGGCTGGCATTTGAGGCGCGAATAGACATTCACGTTGATTGGAAACCTATTTTTAGTAATCACCAGTTCATATTTATTTTCAATTGTTTCAAAGTAATTGGTCATTAAATTTGATATATGTTGTTTTTAAACAAATTCATAGTTGCTTTAGTTATTACAGAGAGAGAAGCGCACACAGATGAATCAGCATCTTTAATATATCTATAGTTATATCTATAGAGCCAACTAATAATAAGAAGTTTACTGTTAATTCAGTTGGGGGCTTGTACGAGCTAAATTAAATTTTATAACACCTCTTCACAAAAGTTTTCGGGCAGATAAAAGTTAACATTGCTAAGACACATTCAGCATTGTTCTGGACTTCTGAAATATCTTGTGAACGCCCTCGAGGTAGAAGCATCATCATCCTTCTATCTATATCTCTGTCAAGAGTAATCTTGTGCAAAGAACTGTGCGATACCTTTGGAGACCCACATTAGATACTCTAGGTTTTGGCCATTGTTGGACCATCACTGCAGAGCAAAGGGGAAGCAACTCGTGACAGTAGCCAACCAGGTAAAAGCCAGAGTTACGTCTGGGGCTCAAGTGACTCCTCCAAGCTTAGTGTGCAATGCTGGGTTCTCGATATGTTTCACCAGAGGTAATCATTGGAAGTGTGTGGATGATTTCAAGAGTCAATGAGGGTGTAATTAGCCTGACAGACAGGTTAACTTCCGCATGTGAATACTGTAACATTGGGCTTAGCAGGTGATCATATAAGGATGACTCCCGATATCCCTCCATGCATAAGCAGTTGTAGATATCGTTGAAACAAGTAACAGATGAAAGAAAATATGCAGTGAATGTCTTCCTGGTACAAGGGACAAAGGAACAGCCCATGTTGCGACCCCAATATCTTCGTCTGGGACAACATATTAAAACAGTAGCGGAAAGAAATAGAGAACTAATAAATTAAACAGAACAGCTCAGTCATAGTGTAAATACACCACCTGATAGTAACTGTCATCAGCTTTTAAAAGGCCGATAGCATAGTAGCTTCAACACATAACAAATTTGTAGCACTTTGTCATTACATCACATTTCACCATTTTTAACAAAGGTGTGGCCCTGCAGCATTACGGATAGTTTAAATACATACAAAAGATATAGCACTGCTCTAACACAGTTTCAATGCGTAAGATATAGCCCTAATGAATTACTGACAGTTTTAATACATAGCACAGATGTAGCCCTGTAGCATAACTGACACAACTGCAATACATAACAAACATGTAGCCCTGCAGCATGACTCTGACACAGTTTCAATACATAACAAAGATATCGCCAACAAACAAACAAAAAGTTGGAGTTAGGCTCCGGTCTCGCAAATATGTCGCTGTCTCTGATCGCCTCCCCTGCTTTGCAGTAGTGGTCCAACAATGGCCAAAACTCAAGAGTATCTAAATGGATCGTCAAAGGTGTTTACCTTCGCACAAGGTTACTCTTGGCAGAGATGTAGATAGAAGTGTAATGGCGCTTCTATCCGAAGGGAGTTTTCACAAGATAATTCAGAAGTCAAGAACAATGCGGAATAAAGCTGAGCAATGGTTAACTTATATCCATGGCCTTTTGTGAAGGATTTAAGCAACGGTTTTTAGCCTGTTCAAGCCCCCAGCGTCTTTGAGACAAATTAATCCGTTCAGTTGTTTCCATAATCAAAGTGACTGGCAAACGGGTGATCAGCCCGTTGGTATATATACATATATATATAAGATATTCCGGCTCATACGTTTGCTTTCATACATATAAAAAAACTGGAGCGACTATGATTGTTTAGTTGTAAAACAACATGTAACAATTTTAATAATGAATTAGTCTTTAACAGTTAAAATAAATATGGAAAATTTGGTGACATTTTATATTGGAATCAAATTTTCTTCTCACAGAGATTAAATAGAGGGTTTTATCAATGTCCGTTGCTTTCGCCTGTTAATAAGCACTTGCTTTGTCTACGTGAGTTTTGCCGCCGTTGTATCGTCACTTTTTTGGTGATGCGGGCACTTCTTCGCCTAACTCGTCTTATGTAAGTGGTCAGTGTAGATTCCCTGCTCTCACAACTAAGGGCCTAGAAACGTCAGTCTTACCGCTTCGGCCTCGAACGTTCTTATAGCTTCGTTCCACAAACTATTGGACAAAAAAGGAAACAAATGCCTCTGCTAAGTACATTTGTTTGAAGCACTTTAAACAGGCTCACTCTTCCGTTGTCCACCCACCAATGTTAAATCAGAAGAATTAAATTCTTGAGCACATACCGTAGCTCAATGAATATGGTTAAAATTTTCCAATATTCTTCAGTGTATTAACTGGGAAATGTGTCTGGACAGCTTGAATAATGATTTTTGCCTGAATTAAAATTAACCAGTTACATAAATCTCACAAAATGATATGCTACACTTGAGGCACATATGATGTAGTCATCACTCATTACTGTTCCAGCCGGAGTCTGGGGGTCACCTCTGCTGTCGGGTTTTCCCGCACGACTAGCAAGAAAAAATCCCCAGAGCTTGCTGTAGTGGTTCATGAATATACTCTTTTCATATGTTGAGGTTGCCAGCCTCATTTATAACCACTAAGCAAGAAACCTGTCAAATTTCACATTTGTAAAATAAATGTTCACAACTTACCCCAAAGTTTTGGGTTATACTATCTCCTTGCACAGCTTTGGATGGACGCAGATCTGTATTAGAAGCTTCGAAATCACTTTGGTCTGGGAAATTAGAGTTAATTCCTCTGACGGCGGGTGTTCTCCGAAATCCCTTGGCCTGGGAAAACTTGTGTTTAATTCCTCTATGACTTGGTCTGGGAAATTAGAGTTAATTCCTCTGACGGCGGGTGTTCTGCGAAATCACTTGGCCTGGGAAAACTTTTGTTTAATTCCTCTATGACTTGGGATCCAATTCCTAGGTTTCCAGTCTTATTTTAAAGTCCTGGTCTCGGTATTCATAAAGGCGGGCTTACTTTTTAAGGTTTTAAGTTTCCCAAATACTTCGATCTGTCACTTATAAGTATTGAATTCTAGGTCCGATCCTTTTCCTTCTGGCTTTTTGGAAGTTGCTCGTTTGAAGTTGCAAAGCTGTCTGTTTTGTGTCGCTGAGTTCGCTAGATTATATCTCTTATTTCTCAGTTCAATCACAGATTGTGTTTCCGCCTAATTCTCCAATGGAATTCATTGTTGATTCCGGTATCTCAAATCAAAATCAAATCTCTCTTGCACTGGGTTGGGGTGTTGTAATTCAAAATATCCCCTTAGTGGTTTAAAATATTACATTTAATTTTTCACGCGTGACCTCTGTCTAATAAGTCGTAATACTTCCGATGGCATCTTCATAAAAACAAATCTGTGACTCATCCCTCGATAATACCTTCCGCCCAGACGAGTTATCTGTAATCTTGATATAGACAGGGGCCAGAGGAAGCGAAATACGTATTTATCACCCGTGTTTTCGTCTGTCCACCAGACAAGGTCGCCGACAGACAATGTGGCTTTCTTTAAGTCTATCGTGCACTCCCGTCTTGTGCAAACACAGGGATGGTCGCTATCCACCTGTGGTCAAATAGTGAACCGTCACGTTCAAAGGGGTCCGCCGGCTTATGTGATAACGTATAATCGGCTGGCAGGTCTAATTACCTGGCGGAGCGTGAACCCAGTCTGGGATGGTAAACAAGATAAAGACAGTCCCATAGCCGATACTTCCGTAGGGGAGTGGAGTGTTAGAGACTTCACCCTACTAGATTCAGCATAGAGTAAAATAATGAATGAAAGGCCAAACATTATGCTAAATAAAAGGAAGATGAAAGAGAGAAATGAAGCGATACTGCCGGAGTGAATGAGAGTTATAAAAGTGTATGACTGATTTCGTCACAGTCACTGAATGCGATCCATTTTAAGCTAGACTGAATTTTAGGTCACGAGCAGGAACGTTTGATCACGCCATTCTCCATGCTGTGGAGTCCAGGCACAGAAAGAAAGGGCAGATGCTATGGACAAAAACCCAATGCTTCTAAATATACCAAAGTAGAATAAAACGGAGTCCACAAAAAAGTACAATAAGATATTCTCTTTCTAAAGAGAAAATTGAGTAGCGCTTGAATATAGGAAACACGTCTCAGCAACAACCACAAATTCTCAGTCAGCGGCTAGCAGACCTTCTGAAATGACAGAGTAGGTCACAAAGGAGGTGTAATGATACTTAACGCCAGTGGCGTATTCTCTATGTGTGCTGTGCGTGCTGCGCACACCTGTGCCCGAAGGAAAATAAAAATTTAATTTATTATTCTATAAAATATTTCTCTTCTAATGTTCTGCTTTCGGACCGCTCGCATCAAGATAACGGATTTTCCCGCATAGAATCTACGAGTATATCTAGTTTCAGTTTCCCAGACGCGTATTATAGTGCAGTTTTTATTGGTTGGTAGCAATCGCCCGAAGTTTCTCGGGTAATTCCGTCACAATGCGTGCTGTACCTTTCGGTTTCACGTTTGAAGACTGGTTTGTGTGGATCGGGGTCATGGCCAGATACGTCAATACAATACGAACATGCGTGCGGTCGTCTTGCAGCTCTCGAGTTGTAAAAATCGGCTGTGTCTAAGTCCAGTGTTTTTGTGATTAATTTCTGTTAGTTGCCGGGAGTGCAGATTAATACAGTGACAGTGAGTTTCAAGTTGTAAGTTAATTAGTATTTCGGAGATAATTGACATATACCCAAAATGCAAGTGTTGGACGACATCGCTAAAAAGAAGTTTTGTTCACTAAGTTTTGGTGAAAAACTATCAATTGTGAGTAACGATAAACCATGTCTTAAGTTATCACTCTTAAAAACAGTACATAAAACTAAGACAGAAGTATACACACGCCATTTTTCAACAGCTCATTACAAGTCGGTGGATTGGTTAACTGGTTGTGAAAAGAGGAATAAATTGTTCTGTTGGCCTTGTTTTTTATTTTCTTCAGAAGGCAACGTATGGAGTAGAAATGGTTTTGATGATCTTAACCACTTAAGTACAGCTGCACAGAGACACGAAAAGACTAAAAGCCATGTCCAATGTTTTTTTCAGCTGAAAATGTTTGGCCGACAAAGAGTGGACGTCTTGCTTAATGATCAGCTCGATAAAAGTATCAGCCAACATAATGAACTTGTAAAAAAGAATCGAGATATCTTGAAACGTCTGATTGATGCGGTATGCTTCCTTGGTAAACAGGAGCTTCCTTTCCGAGGACATGACGAATGTAATGACTCTTTCAACACAGGCAACTATTTAGAGTTTCTGGATGCACTTCAGCAATATGACCCTCTTTTGGAACATCAACCAGAGAGCTCTTCAGTTTTCCGCGGAACCTCTCCGGCTGTGCAAAATGATCTCATTCAGGCTATCTCTGAAGTCCTCATTGATGAAATAAAGAAGGAAGTCCACGTTTCAAACTTTGCTGCTATACTTCTGGATGAGAGTTGTGATATCACGTGCAAATCACAGCTGTCAACCGTCTTAAGATATGTATTAGGTGGTGTTGTTTATGAAAGGTTTGTCGGGCTTACCGACGTTAGTCATGATAGAACCTCAGAAGGTTTGTTTAAACATGTAGTTAGCACGGTACAAGAATATAAACTTAAAGATAAGATAGTTGGGCAAACTTATGATGGAGCGTCTGTGATGGCAGGTCATTTGGATGGCTTACAAAATAAGGTTATTGATGTTTACCCAAAAGCACTCTTTACTCTTTGCTGCGCCTATGCATTGAACCTCGTCTTGCAACAAAGCTTGATGAATATCAAAGACTGCAATATTTTTTTTTATAACTCTCAATGGTCTTTCTGCATTTTTCTCAAAATCGTCTAAGAGAACAATAGCTCTTCAAGAATTTCTTTCTAAGAAGTTGCCAACTGTAGCACCTACCAGGTGGAACTTCACTTCCAGATTAGTACATACAGTGAACGATCACTGGTTAGAGCTTATTGACTTTTTTGAAAATGTCATTGATTGTTCTTTATAATGGGATGCTGACACAGTGGTTAAATCGCAATGCTTTTTGTCTTTCTTGAGGAGCCTAAATACAATTTTCCTACTTCAAGTATTTTCAAGATTATTTGCATATACAGATGTTTTATACAATTTACTTTAAACAAGAAATTTCGATATTTTGTACCGCAGCAAGAAAATAGAAGAGATCAAAAATGAACTTCAACGAGCAAGGGATACTGCCTTTAATGAGATTTGGTATGCTGCATTGGGAAGGAGGGGAGAAGAATTTGAATCACCTACAAATAAACGACGCCGTGGTTGTATAGGAAAAGATGCATGTTGCCAACTGTATTTTGAAATCATTGATAACATTAGTGTTTCACACAGAAACACGGTTTACAGCTTTAAAGAAACTTGAGTATTTCCACCTTCTTTATGGGCAAAAGTATACCAGTTTCAAGATAAATTTTCCAGAGGACCTCATCAAAAAATTAAAAGACGTTTATGGAGAAATGTTCGACTATGTAAGATTGAAGAATGAACTTGTTGTACTTTATTGTTCGGATGAGTTCTGCAACAAGTCAGTTCATGAATTACTGCAGTTCTTAGTTGAAAGTGATCTCAGTTCAGGCTTTAAAGAAGTGTTCAAACTGGCAGAATTGATAATGACAATTCCAGCAACTACTGCTTCTGTAGAAAGATCGTTTTCAGCTTTAAAGCGAATCCACAGTTACCACAGATCTACACAAGGTCATGATCGACTCTCCAGTCTCAGCCTATTGTCCATTGAAAAGGAACTTTTGAGCAAGGTTAGAATGAAGAATACATTTTACGATGCTGTAACAGAGAAATTTCTGCAAAAGGAAAGAAGAATAAATCTGATCTTCAAGTGAAACCTGTAAGTGAAAATATGTATTATTTAGTTAATGTTTTTCTTCCAGCCGAATAACTATCGTTGCGTAATTGAACAAGTTTTTAAAAACAAGAAATTGTATATTCAACCCCTATGACCCTCCTAACAAAGCGTGTTAAACTACCTCAAACTGGTACAAATGAAGAGGCCAAAATGCTTTATAAAGAGGCTGACCTAGAGCACTTACGGGAACAAGTGGGAAAAAGATCACCTAGGCCAAGATAAAGATGATGGATAACATCAATACAAAAGAATAGAACGAATATTTAACTTCAGACCTGGCAGACTTTAAAAAAAATATAAGCTGTAGATAGGAACTACCGATGAATGTGTCTGTGGTACAGATAAGATGACTGCCAAACATCTGCATTATACGTACTCGATACATTATGAGGAACTGAAAAAACACATATGTCCCTAATCTGTACCAGTCCAGAATACGGTCTCTCTCCTTCCCCCCACCTTTCCCCACCTCTTAAAAATTTTTTTTTTTTTTAATGACAAGCTGAAGGGAAACGCCAGCAATCTATGACTGACTGCTGCTTACTTGAAGTCCATCCAAGTTGGTGTCCGAGAGTTCTCGAAGAAGAATTAACACTCATATCTCATAGACAACAAATCCCCATGTAGATTATGCTACCTTTACATTAGATCAGTATTGTGGCAACTACTCTGAACAGTTATTACAACAAATTTCAACTGAGACAGAAATATCTGAGTAACTAGGGCAAAAAAAAGGTAAAATAGAAGGAATACAATAATGGGACACCATGAAACTACTGTAAGTAAGCTACGTAAAGGATGTCAAAGATTTTTATTTTTTTTAAATAAAATTTTGCCTGGTTTGGCGATGCACGTCCCGTTCAACCTAGTTGGTTATATTAGGGCGCATGTCCACATATAAAAGACCGTCAGGTCTTGAAACATATTTTATATATGTCAAAGATATAAATGGCCATCAATAGGCTAGAGAGAGACAAAACCGGCAAGCTGTCCCTTACTCCTTCCATAGTAGAAAGGGGGAAAAAGTACAGGAGTACCATATAGAAAGTTGCTGAACCAAGCAACAGTGACGGCGCAACGATGATTTCATTCGTCACGCGCGAGAAACGCGCAGCAAGAAAACGCTCGTAGGGACACGCGACTTGCTCGTGTAAGTCAATGTATCACATCAACGATACTAAATGGTAAGAGTGGTGAGAATGTAGAATTATTTAAATAAACAGCTCGCTGATAAAAACGGTCGAACTCCAGATATTTCTGCTGGAAAAAGAATAATATTGATGATCAATTACATCTGCATTCCATCTAAATAATTGTTGTAAATGTTGTGACAGACCACAAAGTCTTATAATTGGATATGAGACCGAAATATACCCGAAAGCGGGGCGATCGTACCCAAAACTCGGCAAAACTCATATTTAAATAAGATAGTCGGTCACACGAGACTTTTATAACTATAAAGTGCTGAAATGTGCCGTCATCTATACTACTAGTCAAAAGTCAAGGGCCACCCTATTATTTTCAATACACTTTTATATAAGCGCATAGAATGATTAAATGAAAGAAGTTTTTAGTAAAAATGGGTGCAATATCTTCCTCTGATAGTCCTCTATGCACATTAAGCATAAAAACACCTCACCGACAACTATGGTGATCACGTGCAATTTGGTTTGCTGACCATAAATTCACATTTTTAATATGTTTTTTCAAACTTCCGTAGAACCAAACAGGTGACGTAATCGTGCTGATTGACATTCCACGTGCAGTGGCGACTTTTCGTGAACAGAGTTCACTCTTAATTTGTTTTACAATCAGCAGACTTACGTGGTTTCATCACTTGCAAAAACCATGCCACCGAGAAGAAGTCTTGACACCTTACAAAGAATGAGGGCTATAGCGTGGGTTGAAAGTGGTTTATCTGTCCGTGAGGTTGCTAGACGGCTTGCAGTGTCACACTCTACTATCCAAAGAATTTTGGAGAGATTTCAGGCCACAGGAAGTGTGGAGGATCGCCACCGGCCAGGTCGCCCTACATGCACCAATAGACATGATGACCGGTACCTCTTGTTGTCAGCCCTGCGCCATCGAACAGTGACTTGTTCCACTCTAAGATGTCAGCTGAGACAAACTGTAAACGTTAATGTCAGTCAAAGCACCATTCGCAGACGTTTACATGAATTTGGACTGGCTGCTCGACGTCCTGCAGTCAGAATCCCTCTTACTCTTGCTCATCGCAGAGCCCGTGTTGCTTGGTGTCGCGAGCACATCCGATGGACAAGGCAACAATGGAGTCACGTTCTCTTCACTGATGAATCTCGCTTCACTGTGTCATTCAATGATGGCAGGATTCGAGTTTGGAGACAACCAGGAGAGCGATTTACTGATGACACAATTCGAGAGGTGGATCGTTATGGTAGGGGTTCTGTCATTGTCTGGGGAGGCTTCTACAGACACGGCAGGATCCCACTCTACTCTACGCTGTCTTGAATGCCTTGCTGCAAACGGTGGTCATACCCGATTTTGAAATGTCTATTTGTCCAATATCTACAGTATTGTGTGACTTTTGAAAAGGTGGGTGACACACTTCACAGCTTCATTGCGTTTGAATGTGTGTTTCCATTTCTTTACGTGACCTGTCAATTTGGTATTCAATAAATGCCGTTTTGACTGATACCAATTACGTTTATATCAGATTTGTTTTATGGTTTCAACCAAGGTTTTTCTAAGTGGCCCTTGACTTTTGACGAGTAGTATATAACAGGAATTTATATTGAAGCGTCCTACACGTGGTGAGATCAAGTGTCGTCTCCCTCTGGGATCTATCTCCGAAGGGACAAAGAATGAATATGATTATTGCTTCACAGGCATGGCGTAGAAAGGCGGCTAATATGAGGTTATGCATAAGGCTGGCAACGTCATAATACAAACATAAATCCCCACTGCAAGAGCATGTGACTGCTTGATACAGGCTTCTTGTTGGACTATCGGCAGAGGTGACTCCTTGTTGGACTATCGGCGGAGGTGGCTTCTTGTTGGACTATCGGCGGAGGTGACTTCTTGTTGGACTATCGGCGGAGGTGGCTTCTTGTTGGACTATCGGCGGAGGTGGCTCCTTGTTGGATTATCGGCGGAGGTGGCTTCTTGTTGGACTATCGGCGGAGGTGGCTTCTTGTTGGACTATCGGCGGAGGTGGCTTCTTGTTGGACTATCGGCGGAGGTGGCTTCTTGTTGGACTATCGGCGGAGGTGGCTTCTTGTTGGACTATCGGCGGAGGTGGCTCCTTGTTGGACTATCGGCGGAGGTGGCTTCTTGTTGGACTATCGGCGGAGGTGGCTTCTTGTTGGACTATCGGCGGAGGTGGCTTCTTGTTGGACTATCGGCGGAGGTGGCTTCTTGTTGGACTATCGGCGGAGGTGGCTCCTTGTTGGACTATCAGCGGAGGTGGCTCCTTGTTGGACTATCGGCGGAGGTGCCTTCTTGTTGGACTATCGGCGGAGGTGGCTTCTTGTTGGACTATCGGCGGAGGTGGCTTCTTGTTGGACTATCGGCGGAGGTGGCTTCTTGTTGGACTATCGGCGGAGGTGGCTTCTTGTTGTGTAAGAAGCGCAAACGACAATGATTAAGATAATTTAAGCCCCGTTCATATTAAGTAAGTTAAACATTTTTAAAAGTAAAACAGGGGCAGAACTCTTGTTAAGGCATTATCTATTTGGAACAAACGAGTGCTGAGATCCTCCCCTTGTGTGATCTAAGGGAGGAGATCGGAGCACTGATGGGAGTTGTCTGTGTGTAATGTCCTTAAAACCAAACCAAAGATAACCAAAGTTACAACAGTGACAGCAGAAGATTTCGAAGAGATTAACTTCTTTATAAATAAAGGATTAGAAAGCAACACAATTACTGTTAGTCAGTCTCTATGGGAATTTTTACTATACATTTCTGTTAGTTATATATGACTGTCCAAAGACAAAATAAAGAAAATAAAGTGGAAGTCCTAACGACTGTTTATGATAGGTTTTATCACCAAACAACAACAACAACAAAACAAAAAAACCAACAAATCAATAAAGTGACAAGTGGACCAGAGGAGAACAATTATGTCACTGAAGTGTGAACAGTTGTCAGTGTGTCACTTAGTGGCACACAACACTTTCCACGTTTTTTTTTTCTTAATTCAGTTATTATATGTTGACACACTTGAGTGAACTCACGGTGTTACTTCACGTGTGCAAGTCATAAATGTTGCGAGTAAACTACCTGTAACTACTGCCAGGTCATTTTTTTTTTCTTCTTCCAACCTGGTATTTGGAATCGGGTACTTGAACCTAAGTCATACTGTCGCGATAACGCATATAAACGTCATAATATATCAGGCCCCACCATTAGGAAGCACAGAAAAGGACTTTGCCCTATCATGTAACGTTGAATATGACGACTAACGAGGGCTGTAAAAAGGCCTTGCGAGCACAGCATGTAAAAATAAATGCTACAAAAACCACATCTGCAGGATCACATGAAGTGTTTTTTTGTTTTTTTTTTTGCAAACAGACGGTCAAGTATACTGTTAGCGCTTTTCTCTTTAGGCGGCCAAAATGAGACAACGTGATAATTTAATAATAAATTAAACAGTTTTGTCAGTCCTAACAAAGTTAGTCTGTCCTAACAAAGTTAGTCTCTCCTAACAAAGTTAGTCAGTCCTAACAAAGTTAGTCTGTCCTAACAAAGTTAGTCAGTCCTAACAAAGTTAGTCAGTCCTAACAAAGTTAGTCTGTCCTAACAAAGTTAGTCTGCCCTAACAAAGTTTGTCTGTCCTAACAAAGTTTGTCTGTCCTAACAAAGTTAGTCTGTCCTAACAAAGTTTGTCTGTCCTAACAAAGTTTGTCTGCAATAACAAGTACAAACTTTACAGTTTTGACCATCGCCATTTTTATTTTCGCTCCCTACAGAGCATGAAAATATCACTGCAGCTCCCCCTCCACACAGGAAGCCAGCACCAAGCATTCACATTCACACCTTCTTGCTACAGTGGTTTATGTGGTAATTTGTTTTACATGATGAGGTTGCCTGCCCCATGCACAAACCTCATATAAATAGCTCGCCTTGTACGACATGCATGAGGGTGCTGTATTCCTGTTCTGTCTTATTTTTATTCACAGAGCCCCATAAACTACACGGGGCTTTTGGCCACTGCACTCAAGTATAATATTATACGTTTGTGTGCACTGATAGCCTATGTAATAAAAACATCACAGTGTCACCATTGCGTCTCTTTGTTTAAAATTACACTGACAAACAACATTTTTCTTTCTTATATAAGAATAAGTGTTCTTAGGTCAGTTTCTTGCGCTGATTTCAAATTTGAAATCCGTTTATCTCTATCACGTCGGGTTCTTAAGATATTTGTGAATAAATATATTTTTGGGAAACCGTTATTTGCTCCGTTTCATTTTTACTATATAACTTTTTAAAAATTAATAAAATGCAAAATAATTCTACTTTTTATACTGCTAAAAGATGCATGACATATGTTACGTTATATTTCAAATAGTTACTGTAATTTGAAATAATTCTGAGTGAAATATGGCTTCTAGAAGTTGTAGAAATTCGGCTGATCTGTTCTGTTACGTGTGCGGATATTTTACCGATCGTGTTCACCAGAAAAACTTTACACCATTGCTAAAGAAAGCATATGAACTTTATTTCGATTCGAAAGTTGATGATGCAAAAAAATCTTGGAAGCCAAATGTAGTTTGTTCGACTTGTGCAAATACATTGGCAGGTTGGTTACGAAAATCGCCGAAGCATAAGTCGATACCTTTTGGAGTGCCAGTAATATGGCGTGAACCGACAAATCACGCTACTGATTGTTACTTCTGCTTGACAAATATCTATGGTTTCACTTTTTTTTAAAACTAGAAAGTCTGTGGTTTATCCAAATATGAACCATCAGAAAGAGATAGTTTACCTGCTTTAGAAACTAATTCTGACTCGGATTATATACCGGTGAATGATGGTGTTCACTTAATTAACCATTCAGAACTTTCAGATCTAATACGTGATCTCGCTCTCACCAAAGGACAAGCGGAATTACTCGGTTCGCGACTCAAAGAATGGAATCTTTTAGCGCCCAATACTCCGATATCTAAATTTCGTCATAGACACAGAGAACTTGTTCAATACTTTGAGATGGATGATGACATTTGCTATTGCAAAGATGTAAAAGGTCTAATGGTGCACCTCGGTCATGAGCACATAGTCAACGAATGGCGACTTTTCATCGACTCTTCCAAGACTAGTCTAAAAGCCGTGTTATGGCATAATGGAAATTTATTTTCATCAATTCCAGTCACCTACTCTGTTCATATGAAAGAAACTTATGACAATATGGCTATACTTTTGGCAAAAATAAAGTACAATGACTACCAATGGCGGATTTGTGGAGACCTAAAGGTCATTGCAATTCTCACGGGCATGCAGACTGGGTATACTAAATTTTGTTGCTTCCTATGTGAATGGGACAGCCGCAACAGACAGGAACATTATGCAAGAAAGGTGTGGCCTATCAGGGATCGTATGCAGCTCGGGCATAAAAATTTAATACACGAGCCATTAGTTAACAAAGACAGCATCATTTTACCACCGTTACATATAAAGTTGGGGCTCATGAAGAATTTCGTAAAAGCGTTAGATAAAACGAGCAAAGCTTTCACTTATCTTCGAGAAAAGTTTCCGCAAATTAGCGATGCAAAGATAAAGGAAGGTATCTTTGTAGGACCTCAGATTAGGAAAGTTATTGCAGACAAACAATTCGAGAACTTGTTACATGGTAGTGAACTTCGCGCATGGATGGCATTCAAATCGATCGTCGATAACTGTCTGGGAAATCACAAATCTGTCGACTATGTGCATATTGTTAAGCAGTGCATAGATGCATACAGAATTATAGGCTGTAACATGTCCCTCAAAATCCATTTGCTCGATTCGCATCTTGACTTTTTCCCTGACAACCTTGGCAAAGTCAGCGATGAACATGGAGAACGATTCCATCAAGATATCGCCGTAACGGAGTCACGTTATCAAGGACAGTGGAGTGTGACCATGCTTGCCGATTATTGTTGGATGCTTCATCGCGATGTACCACATGCCATTACAAAGAAATTGCCTTTTTGGTTTGTCTGCTTGCCGATTATTGTTGGATGCTTCATCGCGATGTACCACATGCCATTCACCGACGAAAGTCGACTGCAAAGAAATTCAAGCCTACATTACTGTTATACTTCTTGTACAAATGATGTTGTAATACTGTATGTGTTGTTAAAAAACTTCAATTGCGTATTTCTAGAGATCCTGACCTGATAGAGAAAAACGGTTTGCAGATTTAAAAACAGCGCATTAAAATTGACCAGAAAAACATAGAAATGTTAGAGAAAGAAAAAAAAATTTTTTTTTTGTTAGCCAGTGTTATCATTGAAACTGTCATCAAGCTATTAATAAATGACACCCCATTATTTCACAAGAATTTCATAAGATACTGTACAAGCAATATAATGGGTGTGAATGTAAAATGTAGAAATTTTTTTACATTCAACTGAATGAAAACAAAAATCTGAATGGTCGAAATGACGATAAGAACGCCGTCTGTTCAATGCGGCTTTATAAAAGAATTGACGCTGTAAAAAAGGGTTAGTGATAGGATTATAAATCTTAAATCTAACCTTAAATCCTAACCCTAACGACGTCTGCGACTTTCGTATGATATCAAAGAACACGACCCACTCATATTCATTTAAACCTGAAGATAATGAGTCGTGTCTTCGATACGATCTCAGAAAAGAATTTAGAGACGAAGTAAAATGTAAGTATCAACCGAATTTATAAAAGGATCAACTCACAATCACCGAGCTGTTCCCGCAGAACTCGTAAAATCCATTGCCCCCTGCCATAATTTGTCGACCTATTGCAGCGGCATGTACTAAAATAGACTAAAAGTTATTTTCACTATCAGAGTCACGTAGGAGAGTTCGCACAGCGGACAACTGCGATTTTATGTCTATACCAGTGGTTCTCACATTTTAAGAAACACGAAGCCCTTCAGGAGTACTATTATATCTTGCACATCTCCTGAGAAAGTTAATGCCACTAGTTGAATAGACAGACATACAGATAAGACAGCCAGCCAGATAGATAGATAGATAGATAGATAGATAGATAGATAGATAGATAGATAGATAGATAGATAGATAGATAGATAGATAGATAGATAGATAGATAGATAGATAGATAGATAGATAGATAGATAGATAGATAGATAGATAGATAGATAGATAGATAGATAGATAGATAGATAGATAGATAGATAGATAGATAGATAGATAGATAGATAGATAGATAGATAGATAGATAGATAGATAGATAGATAGATAGATAGATAGATAGATAGATAGATAGATAGATAGATAGATAGATAGATAGATAGATAGATAGATAGATAGATAGATAGATAGATAGTCATAATGACCGAGCTGGTATATTTTGATTGATAAAATACTAGTAGAAAAGTAAGCAACTATGTAATTACGCATTAAGATATGTGATATATATCAAAACTACACCCGGCACTATTATTGGAAACAGCTTTTAACAGCCTTCCATGTGTTTTATTGCCGAACATCTGCCCTTAACTTTTCCCTCCATCTGTCGTGTGCTATTATTAAGTCTTAATTACCTCAAACTTCAGTCATGGTGAAGACGTATTTTTTTCCAACCTTTTATTTTAAATAATTTGTGTGTGCCCCTATTAAGTACAGCATCACTACTCAATGATTATATTGCAGCTTTCCCATTGCGCCACTTTCTAAACACCCTACCAAGGCTGATGATGACTTAATAGTAGTTGGTCCAGTTCTCACTCGACCTACTCCACACTTTAACAAATTGTTCCATTTGGACGTATGAGAAGATGCATCAAGAATGTATACAACCAGCGCGGCATAAGAACAAGCAGTATTCATATCCTTCGACATTTGCTGAAGGAGACTGAACACCTATATTTTTTGCCGGAAAAACAGTGATGTCCATACTGAACAACAATTACAAAATATTGGAAGCCCATAGGTGGTGATTAAAATGTGATTTTTATTTATTTTAACTGTTAATATTGGCTGACACTTTAGTATGTTTATTTTTTTTTTTTCGTTGTTCCATGTATTGTGAATTTTTCCTATGTATGTATTTTGTATTATTTTTTTAAGCCTTCTTGTTTACTTTGTACAAGAGTGCTTCAGGTTCTAATTGATTAATAGTTACTGTAATAATACGTTTTGCTTGTCTATAATGTCGTAGAAACTCTGTAGCAATGTTTCTACGTACATGCAGCCAATGTTACATGCCTTAACATAATTGTGACTCACTCTATCAAATGCTTCATTTTGTCTACAAAAAACTCAGACCCTATATCTCTCAAAATAACGCCACAAGATTTTTAACCGGTGTACCATAACGTGAGCGTGCGATTGGCAGAGTGGTTAGAGCGCTGGTCTCTCTTAAGGTACCGGGTTCGAATCACGATACCGACACGCTCCAGTCTACCCAGCTGCAAACGAGTATCTGACTCTGCTCTTTGAGTTAGGGAAAGAAAAAGCAACGAGGAATGGAACTGGTCACCCCCCCTCTCGATGCTGGACCCAGTATGGTGAAGTCTCTAACACTTCACTCCCCTACGGTAGTATCTGCTATGGCACTACCTTTACCTTTTTTACCGTAGCGTGAAGTCGCAGAGTTGTTACAGCTCATGTCTCTCACGGCAAAGTTACCATTTTTTTAAAAACAGTAGAGCCACGCTCTAGATTCAGTCTACCCAGCTGTAAACGGATGCCTCTTTCTGTTAATGAGTAAGGAAAAGCGATGTAGCAAGGAAGGGAACCGGTCTCCTCCTCATAAAGACTCTAACACGTCACTCTGCTACTGCAGCATCTGGTTTATGACTACCTATACCAACAATAACCAGGTTTCGTCACGCTTCGGTTAACCCAGCTGTAAAATGGGTATGATCATAGAAACAAAGACACAAATAATCATACAAAAAAAAGAAACAAACAACTTACTGGGACACAATTGAGAATTGCCTGAGCTGGCCAATTTTATGCTATTAATTGAAAATTTTGTCTAGTTATATTTACCTAATTTTGTAACCGAAGTAAATTCAACAAGCGATTCTGCGAGCCCGGTAAATCTTAACAGTCGGTTCGGGCGTACCAGTGCGAACCGGCTGAATGACGCTAACCCTAACAAAACGCATCCAACGCTTCTCAAACGTCATTATGAGAACCACGGTCTGAGGCCATTGTACCAAGATACATTTGTATACCTTATTTACCTGTTTTAGCTATTGTTATTGGTGATAGCTGTTCTGGGCCACAGTACAAGACACATCAGGCTTTGTTGAGTATATCACTTCACTAGTGATATCACTGTTGGAAATACTTCATAGTTCTCAGCTATTCTGATCCAGGACAATGTAGTGTTACTCAGAATATTCACCGACATTTCGTGTGATATATATATATATATATATATACATACATATATACATACATACATACATACACACACACATACATATCAGAATCTTTATTCTCCTGTAAATACATTAATATGTACTGACATGATATAATAAAATCCAACATGGCATATCATCATCATGTGACGTAATCTTTCCAGAACGTTGTCTCCATTACAGCTGCTCTGAACGCACCTGTCGTGTGAAATTCTAATCCACATATATAAATTAAAAAGTAAAGGTAAAGCCTAACACATAAATTCAATAAAAGGAAAGAAGAATGGTAAAGAACAGTGCTGTCACAATGACGGTACTCGAGATCCCCTTTTTATGCTTCATCTGCATATTCTCACGCTTTCACGTTGATAGTAAAGCCTACTACATCAATACACGCTTTCTACAATAACACGTGTACTGCATTTCTAAGAAAACCTTGAGCTAGGCACCCTGCGTAATGACCTAAACTAATACTTCCATTAATTTCATTTTATACACGGCGTGATGAAAAGACAGATGAACTTAGGATAGAGAGAAGGGAGGGCTGAAAGCAGGAACGTATGCAACACTAAACACGCGTCTCGCGATATACAATTAATGCCACCCACCCCAAGCGAAAGGCCAGAAGTAATACTTTTTTTTCAGATAGACAGTGATAAAAAACACTACCCATACGAGAGTTAGGTTTAAAAACTTACAAAACGCTTATTAGGAAACATGACATTCTACTGTTTTATGTCTAAAATCCTGACATTAGTCTGACAGTACAGCAGGACAGGTGGCGGTTCTAAACATAAAAAATAAAATAAAAACAAATACACGACTATCCTAGAAAATACATATTTTGAACGCAGCCACTTAGCTCCCTTAAATTTGTATATTTGGGTTCCTTAGGACTTGCTGACAAATAATATGTTAAGTGTTACGCAAATAGTCTAGGAATTAACAAATTATAGCCAAAAGAAATAGTGAGGGTGTCAGACAACACCAAAATCAGAATCGCTCAGTGGCAGATTTTAAAACCACCATTGTACGGGAAATAGGTCCCCATGTTAAATCCTATTTGATTGGAGCGCAGTAAATGTAAGGCGAAACACGATTAGTCGGACTATAAATACTATTTTTTGTTGTTAGGGGAGACGGAAGGAAGGGTACTTTTTTGAAAAGCTGTGTAAACATGGCACGATTGGTTAGACCCGCCAATATAGTCAATTAGAAGCGTCAGTTCAGCACCACATTTTCAAATAAACTTTCTAAAGCAACAGTGCGTTGAGATTCAGCTTATATTTTTCTAAATAAAAGCCTGAGACAGCGGCAGGTCGGATTTTGTGCCATATTCATTGCCAGTCAACGTAATTGTGTATTATTTCCATGAATTGTGGTAAGCTTGAAATATTTGATATCTTTTTAATGAAAATTGTATGTAAATTGATAATTTATGTCTGTATATGTGTGTGGTTCAGTAGCGAACATAAGGCAAGGCATAAATATTGCTCCAACCTGAACAGAAGGTGTCGGAGAAAAGTAAAACTGCATGGAATTGCCTAACAGTACACTGACACCTATCTTATTGACTAGAAGGAACTAATGCTGGAATTGCAGAGGCGTAGTAACCATTAGGGAGGAGTATACTGGTGTAAATTGTTTCAGATGAAGCTAGCAGTTGGCCTACAGCTCTGAACTCAGTGTTTGTTATGTATTGTGTTCAGTCTGGAAATAGATTATAAATGAGTTCTGAAATAGGAGGTACAACCTTCTTGTTTCAGGGACCGTGGTCCTATGTTATTGAAGCAGCACCTGGTCTGAGCTTTGCTGAATCTAGAGGCTGACAGCATACTCCTGGGTCCAGATAGCGACCAGTGAGGTGTCTCCAGAACACAGGGAAGATCGAGCAGAGGAGTCTTTTCCTGCCGCCATCACGAAAGATAAGCTTCTGTGGCCAGAGGAGCTCAACATTATGTGTCCCCCTTTAAAATTGATATTATAGTAAAACAGAGGGACAATACCTTGTTTAAATTGATAGGAACTGGGAACTTTTCCCCATACTATTTCCAAGATAAACAAACACTTGAAGTCATGATGACAAATAACAACATAGCTTGAAAAACAAAACCAGTATTACCTCATAGTACTACTACACAACTAACACACATAGGATAATACTAATAAAATATGTCACTACAAGGTTCATATTTATAAATTATGTACATATAAATTGTGATTACATTTGATTGTGATTCCTGGTTCACTGTGTAGTTGAATCAGGATATATATTAGTGAAAGTAATTAATACATATATATTTGAAACTTTACCAGTGACTCATTTAAGATAGTCTTATAGAGTGTTAAATGTGTGTGAGTGTCACAGTGTTGTCAAGTGTGGTGGAATAAATTAAATTGTGTATCTGTCTGTTGTTGTTGTGACTTACACTTCATCATTTACATAACCCTAGACATTCAACGTAGTCATCACAATATTCCAGAATAATTCTGACTGAGGTATAAATGTGGTAGCAAGTAAGGTTATCTGTAAAACACTACACCTATTAGATACAGATACCTTCACAGCTGATCTCAGTCAGTACACTAAGTCCCCTATAAGTATTTATATCATCCCACTTTACCACAGCATCACGATTCTGGGCAAGACCTGCATCAGCCAAAGACAAGTTCAGACTCTCTGTGATGTCCTGGGTCCACCGTCGTCTAGGTCGACCCCTTCCCCCTTTTCCAGGGACCATGCCTTCCATCACTGTTTTTTCCAGACTATTATGTCTTTTTATATGACCGAAAAATTTCAGCTTCCTTATTGTGATGGTATTTAGGAGCCAATGTTCCTGTACGTTTAGTGAGTGCAGTACTTCTCTGTTGGTCTTTTTTTCTGTCCAGGGTATTCTCAACATCCTTCTGTAGCATTTCATTTCGAATGATGTAATCTTTTTTGCAACTGTTTTATTGAGTGTCCAAGTCTCGCAGCCGTATGTTGCTACTGGGAATATACATGCTCTGATCAGTTGTAACTTTGTTTCTTTGCTTGTGCCTTGCCATAGATTTTTCATCTGTATTAGTTTATGTGAAGCAATTGAAAGTCTTCTTTTAATTTCTACTGCACAGTCGCCAGAGCTGTTGATGATTGATCCTAAGTATTCGAATTCATTAACACTTTGAAGTTCTTCGTTATCAATTTCAATTTCTGGTTTGGTCTTTACTTTGTCTGTTGTCAATACTTTGGTCTTCTTGGTGTTTAGGTATAGATTCTGGGCCTCACTGTGTTTTTTGGTAAACAGAATTAATTGTTCAAGTCCTTCTGGATTGGTCGATAGGAGGACTGTGTCGTCAGCATATCTGATTTCCGGGATCTGGTACCCGCCGATGTTAAATGAGTCAAACTCTGTGTGTTCTTGGTCATCTCTTACGTTTCTCATGATATTCTCGGCATAAATGTTAAACAGGTAAGGGGAAAGGGTACAGCCTCATGGCATATAGGAGAATCATTAGAATCTACATAAAGTAAATTTACATAAATTCATACAGCGTTAATGAGGGTTGTTACCACAATACTAACACACACACACACACACACACACACACAAACACACCACACACACAACACACACACAACACACACACAACACACACACACATACACACATACACACATACATACATACATATCAGAATCTTTATTCTCCATAAAATACATTAATATGTACAGACATGATATAATAGATACAACATGGCAAATAGGAGAATCATTAGAATTTACATAAAGTGTTGAAGACGTCTCAAGTAGTTATATGTGGGTGTTTTTACATCGAACCTTTGTGTTACACATACATAAAAAATTTTAAGCTTTCTAAAAGACATTGGCATGTAATGATATGGTATACCCTGCCAAAAATGAGAATTATTGAAATTTACAAAATGTGTGAGGAATACCATTCAAGTAGAGCAATATGGTTGTTTTTACATGGAGGTTTTATCAGAATTTTGTTTGCCATAAAAAAAAAAACTTTGACAGCTAGTGGCGTGAGATATTAAATATAGCATCAAATACAATAGTCGTATGGTATAGTATACAGAGGAGCACAATTGAGTGTAGACTGTGTGGAAAACATCCCAGCAATTCAAAATGGGTGTTTTTTACATCGAAGTTTCCATATTCTGTAAGAACCTATAATTGCACTAATACTGACATATTTACATAAAACCTTTGCTTCAAATTTCCGCAACCCTAGCGACATTAATCCACTCACACACTTTGCATGCACATGACCCAAACTACCAATTATCAGTACGATTACATGCGTACGGTAGCCTAGTTCGTTAATTTCTGCAGTCAATGGATAGTACTTATCAAATTTATGTTGGTAACATTTATCTAATTGGGCATCATATGGTATTGCTGCCTCCACTATAAAAGCTGTTTTGTTCTGTCGATTGATTATTGTTAAATCAGGTTTTACGGCATGAGTCTTAAATGAGGCGTTGCTGCTGCCGAAAAGTGATGGTTTAACTATTATCTCTTTGTTTATTGTTATGTCACTTTTATTATTGTATGCAGATTTCAGTTTCTCATAAATAATGTCTACAGCTCTATTGTGCCTTTGTTGGTATAATGTTTGAAATTTGGTACATCCATTCAATAAATGTGACACTGTTTCGTATGGGTGGTTACATATTTTGCACATTTTCGTGTATGTCTGTGGGTAGTATAGATGTAAAAGACTTTCGCATTCCAGCAACTGTAACCTCGATCTCACAGTAAATGAAAGTACATACATACATACATACATACATACATACATACATACATACATACATACATACATACATACATACATACATACATACATACATACATACATACATACATACATACATACATACATACATACATACATACATACATACATACATACATACATACATACATACATACATACATACATACATACATACATACATACATACATACATACATACATACATACATACATACATACATACATACATACATACATACATACATACATACATACATACATACATACATACATACATACATACATACATACATACATACATACATACCATACATACATACATACATACATACATACATACATACATACATACATACATACATACATACATACATACATACATACATACATACATACATACATACATACATACATACATACATACATACATACATACATACATACATACATACATACATACATACATACATACATACATACATACATACATACATACATACATACATACATACATACATACATACATACATACATACATACATACATACATACATACATACATACATACATACATACATACATACATACATACATACATACATACATACATACATACATACATACATACATACATACATACATACATACATACATACATACATACATACATACATACATACATACATACATACATACATACATACATACATACATACATACATACATACATACATACATATCAGAATCTTTATTCTCCATAAAATACATTAATATGTACAGACATGATATAATAGATACAACATGGCATATAGGAGAATCATTAGAATTTACATAAAGTGTTGAAGACGTCTCAAGTAGTTATATGTGGTTGTTTTTACATCTAATGTTTGTGTTACACATACATAACAATTTTTTAATCTTTCTAAAAGACATTGGCATATAATGATATGATATGATATAACCTGCCAAAAATGAGAATTATTGAAATTTACAAAATGTGTGTGGAATACCATTCAAGTAGAGCAATATGGTTGTTTTTACATGGGGGTTTTATCAGAATTTTTGTTTGCCATAAAAAAAAACTTTGACAGCTAGTAGAGTGAGATGTGATGGAAGGCATGGTCCCTGGAAAAAGGGGAAGGGGTCGACCTAGACGACGGTGGACCCAGGACATCACAGAGAGTCTGAACTTGTCTTTGGCTGATGCAGGTCGACTTGCCCAGAATCGTGATGCGTTCAGAGCAGCTGTAATGGAGACAACGTTCTGGAAAGAATACGTCACATGATGATGAGAGTGAGATATTAAATATAGCATCAAATACAATAGTCGTTTGGTATAGTAGACAGAGCACACTTGAGATTAGACGGTGGGGAAAACATTTCAGCAATTTAAAATGGGTGTTTTTTGCATCGAAGTTTCCATATTCTGTAAGAACCTACAATTGCACTGATACTGACATATTTACATAACACCTTTGCTTCAAATTTCCTCAACCCTAGCGACATTAATCCACTCACACACTTTGCATGCACATGACCCAAACTACCAATTATCAGTACGATTACATGCGTACGATAGCCTAGTTCGTTAATTTCTGCAGTCAATGGATAGTACTTATCAAATTTATGTTGGTAACATTTATCTAAATGGGCGTCATATGGTATTGCTGCCTCTACTATAAAAGCTGTTTTGTTCTGTCGATTGATTATCGTTAAATCAGGTTTTACGGCATGTGTCTTAAATGAGGTGTTACTGCTGCCGAAAAGTGATGGTTTAACTATTATCTCTTTATTTATTGTTATGTCACTCTTATTATTGTATGAGGATTTCATCATCATCATCATCAGTTGCCATCTCCACAACGGAGGTTGGCTGTAATGGATCTCCAACGTCTTCTGTCTCTTGTCTTGGTGGTACACTCTGATAGACTCTTTCCCGTCCATCTCTTGATGTTATCTTCCCACTTATAGCGCTGTCTTCCCCTTGCACGTTTACCTTCAACTCTCCCTTCTGTTATGGTCTTCTGCAAGGTGTTATGCCTTTTTATGTGGCCAAAGTATTTTAGCTGCCGAACTTTGACCTCTCTCATTAGTTCTCTTTTCATACCTAGATTTTCTAGGACCTCCTTATTTGTTTTCATCTCTTTCCATGAGATACGCCCCATTCTTCTATATATCCACATTTCAAGAGCCTCAATTTTTTCTTCCAAATGCTTATTCATCGTCCATGTTTCTGCACCATACAGAAATGCAGAATATATATAACACTTTATGATTCTCAGTTTTAATTTATGAGATAACTGTTTGGATGTCAGTATATGTTTCATGTTGTTGAATGTAGCTTTGGCCATTCCTATTCTCTTCTTGATTTCTGTTTCACATCTGCCATCTTCTGTTATTATATGACCAAGATATACGTAGCTCTTGACTTGTTCCAGGATTTTCCCATTTACGCTTATCTTTAATGTGGGTTTATCGTCTGTTTTGCTAATTATCATAGTTTTAGTTTTCTCAATATTAATGTCGAGTCCATATTCATGACTTATACTGTTCACTTGCTTCACTAGTTCTTGTAACTCCTGTTCGCTTTCAGCTAACAACACGGTATCATCTGCATATCTAAGGTTGTTTATTGATCTTCCACTGATGTTCAGTCCTGGTATTTCCTGTATCTGTTTGAAAATTTTTTCGGTGTATAAATTAAATAGGCAGGGGGGACAGCACACAACCTTGTCTGACACCTCTTTTTATGTCTATGTATGGTGAATAATTCCTTCCCGATCTTACTGTGGCAGTTTGCTCCCAATAAAGGTTACTGAGTATTCTTATATCTTTTCCATCAATACCTATGTCTTTGAGGCATTCAATTATTTTCTCATGATGGATTCTGTCAAAAGCCTTCTTATAGTCAATGAGGATTTCAGTTTCTCATAAATAATGTCTACAGCTCTATTGTGCCTTTGTTGGTATGATGTTTGAAATTTGGTACATCCATTCAATAAATGTGACACTGTTTCGTATGGGTGGTTACATATTTTGCACATTTTCGTGTATGTCTGTGGGTAGTATAGATGTAAAAGACTTTCGCATTCCAGCAACTGTAACATCGATCTCACAGCACTTGAAAGTATTTTATCACTTAATTTAACATTAGATAGAAAACTAGATGACAATGAATGGTTTACACATTTCATTTCGCGCACTATTCTCCCTTGTGATGATTTACTTTTTAGTTCACTTAGAATTAGGTTAAGTTTATGTGATTTAAATCCAGAATAAAAAGCATTTGCTGACTTGTATGTTAGACTCACATCTTCATCTACATCTAAATGTACAGTGTAATGGCCACTGTCATCCACATTCACACTCACTCCTTCACGCGCGCATTCTTCATTCAGTTCTACCCAAAATGATCTTGGCCAATTCACCTTCGATCTTTTAGCTAGATGGTTTGTTTCGTTTAACTCGTAACTTGCAAAGTTATTCCTATCGTCATCTACTTGGTCTATTTTACGTTTTTTCATATGTCTATCTAACGAGTTTATCGCTGCAGTTTTTACAAGACTATCATCACAATTGAGCATACTGATAAGGAATGAAATATGTCGAGAGTGGTATAATATGAAGGGGTTTGGTATGCCAAGGCCACCCTTCGACCTGGGACAAAAGAAATAGCTCCTTGTGGATGATTCATTTAGCGCTAGCCATGTTCTAACGTGGTGTACAATTTCATCTTCAATTTCTTTAAGTTGTTTTTCTGTGAAGTGTATGTTAGAAAAATAAAACATGAGAGGACCGAAACACATCGGGTTAATTAATGAGATCGTTGCTGATGTTGGTAGTGGGGCACAGCTTAATTTGGTTAAATTTGATCTAAATTCTAATATAAGGCTGCTTGCTTGAAACTGGTCCGATGTATTATCAATTGTAATGTCATGTCCTAGGTATCTGTAGGAACGCCCTCGATCAGAAGAGGGGATTTCATGACCTTGGATATTAATGACCGCCTAACGAGTGTTGACCCAATTGTTTCCGCTTCGCTGACCGCTGAACACTGCACACTTTTGTGGCTTAACCTCCATCCCGCTGGTCTCCATAAATACTGTTGTCTTCTGTGCCATTGATTGTAAGTCGTGTATGTTGGTGGCGAAGAGACTTACGTCATCCACATACCCTTGAATGGGATTCGGCATGTGATGTATTTGATAACCTTGCTCAATCCACCGCAGCCATTTATCAATGCCTTGTTCAAATACAATGACACTCCATGGGCACCCCTGAATAATACCTTTCTTACGCTCGATCCGGTCTGTGATAGTACTGGCGTTTTTAACTTGATAGGAGGAGCCACTGTATATATCTTTGGTGATGTTGACAAAGACGTCAGGGTAGCCTGATTCGCTTAGCTCCCTTATCATAAATTCGACGTCAATGCTGCCAAATGCATCTTTAATATCAATAAAGCGCAGATAGGCCTTTCCTGATGAATGTAGAAAGTCACTAACTGCTGTTTTTAAGGTGAAGACATACATACATACATACATACATACATACATACATACATACATACATACATACATACATACATACATACATACATACATACATACATACATACATACATACATACATACATACATACATACATACTGTCGTGAATTATTCTAATCCCCATATATAAATTAAAACGTAAATGCAAAGCCTAACAAATAAATTTAATAAAAGGAAAGAAGAATGGTAAAGAACAGTGCTGTCACAATGACTGTACTCGAAATCCCCCTTGTTTTCTACTTCGTCTGCAAATTGTAACGCTTTCACGTTGATAGTAAAAGCCTACTGTATTATTACCCGCTTTCTTCAATGAAACGTGTACTGTATTTCTTGGAAAAACCTTGAGATACGCAAGCTGATCAATGACCTAAATTTAATATTTCATTCATTCCATTTTTATACACGGCGTAACTAAAAGACAGATGGACTAAAGGATAGAGAGAAGGGAGAGGCAGAAAGCAGGGACACCTGCAACACTAAACACGCGTCGCGCGATACACAATTGCTGCCATCACGCGTGTAAGGCCACATGCACTAACTTTATTTCAAATCGACAGTGATAAAATTCACTACCCATACCAGAGTTAGGTTTTAAAATCCTGAAAAACGCTTATTGGGAATTATGACATTATACCGGTTTACGTTTGAAAACATGACAGTACCCAGACACCCTCAAGTTTGGAAGTGAGAAGGTAGTAACAGCACGACTATCCTAGAAGAAAATGCATATTGGCTCCATTAAATTCGTATATTTGGGTTCCTTAGGGTTTGCTGACAAAGAATATGTAAAACGTTACGCAAATAGTCTAGGAATTACCAAGTTATGGCCAAAATAAAATAGTGGGGGTGCCTGACAGCATGAAATCATTTCTGCTCATAAAATTTTTTTTATAACGTGTTTGAAGAAACATTACGTTACGGAAATAGCCTACCATGTTAACTCCTATTTGATTGGAGCGCAACAAATGAAAGACTAAACACGATTGGTCGGACTATAAATACTATCTTGTGTTGTCAGGGGGGGAAACGTGAGAAAGGGGTACTTTTTTTGAAAAGATGTGTAGACATGGTTTGATTGGGTAGAGCTGCGAATATACTCAATTCAGAGCGTCTGTTCATTGCCACATCTTGTAATAAACCTACTAAGAAGCAGTGCGTTGAGCACCAGTGTATATTTTTTATAAAATAAAGCCTGGGACATCGGCAGATCGGAGTTGTGCTATATTCATTGCCAGTCAACGAAACTGTTTATTATTATTTCCATGAATTGTGGTAAGCTTGAAATATTCAATATTTTTAAATGAAAAATTGAATGTAAATTGGTAAATTATGTCTGTATATATGTGTGGTTCAGTAGCGAACATGATGTAAAGCCTATAGTGCTCCAGCCTGAACAGAAGGTGTCGGAGGAAAGTAAAACTGCATGGAATGGCCAAACAGTACACTGACACCTAGATTATTAACTAGAAAGAAATAATGCTGGAATTGCAGAGGCGTAGTAACCATTAGGGAGGGAAATACTGGTATAAAGTATTTCAGATGAAGCTGACAGTTGGCCTAACGCTCTGAACTCAATGTTTGTGATGTATTGTGCTCAGTGTAGAAATGGAGTATAAATTAGTTCTGACGTAGAAGGTACAACCTTCTTGTTTCAGGGACCGTGGTCTTAAAGTTATTGAGCAGCACCTGGTCAGAGCTTTGCTGAAGCCAGAGGTGGACAGCATACTCCTTGGTCCATATAGCAACCAGTGGGGTGGCTCCAGAACTCATTAAAGTAATCGAGCAGAGGAGTCTTTTACTGCAGTCATCACGCAAGATAAGAGAGTGTGGCCATGGAGCTCAACATTATGTACCCCCATCTTAAAATGACATTATAAACTAAAATTAAGAGGGGAATTTAATTGTTTTAATACCAGGAACTGAGAACATCTCCAATACTAGTTCCAATAGAAACAAACTATTGAAGTCATGATGACAAATACCAACAGAGCTTGAACAAAACAAAACCAGTATTACCTCATATTACCACTACACAACTGACACACATAGGATACCATTAATAATATATGTCACTACAAGAATCATATTAATAAATTCTGTACATATAACTTGTAATTAAAATTGATTGTGATTCCTGGTTCCCTTTGTATTTGAATCAGGACACATATACATTCATGACAGCACTGAATACATATTGTTATTTGAAAAGTTATCAGTGACTCCTTTAAGATATCCTCTTAGAGTGTTATATGTATGTGAGTGTCACAGTGTTGTCAAGTGTGGTGGAATAAATTAAATTGTTTATCTGTCTGTTGTTGTTATGACTTACACTTCATCATACACATACCCTAGACATATAACGTAGTCATCACACTATTCCAGAATAATTCTGACTGAGGTATACATATGTGGCAGTAAGTAAGGTTATCTATAATACACTACTCTTATTAGATATAGATACCTTCACAGCTGATCTCAGTCAGTACAATAAGTCCCCTATAAATATTTATAACATCCCACTTTACCACATATATTGGGGTCTCGCCCTCGGGATTTTGAATCTTTCCCTATTACAAATATTGGGGGTAACTCACTTCAGGGAATAATAAGAATTAAAAGGTATCCTTGGGTGAAAATAAATAAGGTTGAGCTCACAGTGCCTGTGTTGTCTTGAGTTAATTAGTCATAGATAAAATTGTTTAGACATTTATCTGTTAGACAATGGCCGACCTGGCAAAATTTCGATCTGCTGCTGTACAGACTGCGAAAGAGTTAGGAATGGACGGGCAAATTATGATTTCTTATGTCACTGCTGAATGTGACAAATATATTGAACGGGAAGAAAGAAGATTAGAAAAAGAGGCCGAAAGAAAATTAGAATCTGAAAGATTGGCCGAAGATAAGAGAATAGAAGCTGAAAAAGAGATTAAGAGGTTGCAGATTGAGGCTGAGGCTAAGAGGTTGCAGATTGAGGCTGAGGCTAAGAGGTTGCAGATTGAGGCTGACAAAGAGGTTAAAGCATTGGAGGCAGAAAGAGAAGACAAAAGATTAGCTGCAGAAGAAAGAAGATTGACTGCAGAGAGGGAAGCAGAAAAGGAGGAGAAGAGATTACAAAGGGAACATGAGTTACGACTAAGGGAGTTTGAGTTTCAAGGCCATGCTCCTGAAAATAGTGCCAGTCCCTTTGCCTCTGATGCCACTGCTAGCCAAGGAGCCTCAACCTCAGCTATGAATTTTCATTTAGATCATTTTGTTGAGAAAGACGATGATATAGAGAGCTATCTAAATAGGTATGAACTATTAGCTACCACATATGGGTTAGAGAGAGAAAGGTGGAGCTTAAAGTTATCTCAGGGACTTCGTGGGGCAGCTTATGAAGTTTTTGCAAAAATGAGCAGAAGTGATCAGGAAAATTATGACATGCTAAAGCAGGCTCTTTTGTTAAGATATGAAAAGAATGCAGAATTTTATAGGAAAAAATTTAGGAATGCTAAACTACTGTCAGGTGAAACCTATCACCAGTTCTCTGCACGAATAGAGACATACTTGGAGAAATGGACTTCTCTGGGGAAAACCCAAGATCTTAAGGAAATGGTCCTTATAGAGCAATTAAGAGAGTCCATGGCTCCAGACCTGAGAAAGTTTCTCATGGAACAAGGTGCAGAGAGGCTGGGTGAGTTGCTAAATGTTGCTGAAAGGTATCAAGCAGCTCAAGCAGAGGTAACAGGTAATAAAAAGAAACAAGTGGATAACTTTAGGGCACCACAGAACTTTAATAAATTTGATCCTAGGGATCAAAACAAAGGTAAGCACCAGTTTGATAGGCCACGGTATGAAAATAAAAATAAAACCCCACAATTCGATGAAAGGAAATATGATGAAAGAAAATCTTTCAACCAAGGAAAAAGGTGGTGTAAAAATTGTAAGATGAACAATCATGACACTGACCATTGTAGAAGGAAACCTGTGTACATGGCAAACCCTTCAGGTCAGGTCGACCTCAAGACAGGAGGAGGATATTATGTTGAATACCACTCCAGAAGAGATGAGGAAGGCACAGGCTGGGGATAAGACCTCAAGCCTTGTTTCAGGAAATTGTCAACTTGTCATACAACTCCAGGCAAGGGAGATTTTTACATGAAAAACAAGTTGATGTATAGGAAGACTGGAGCTAGATCCAAAGGTCAGGGACAGCTGGTTCTTCCTAAAAGATATAGGACAGAATTAATAAGGAGCCTACATGTGAAACCAGATGGGGACCATGAGAAAATAGGTACCATCATCCAAAAGGTGGCTCACAATTATTATTGGCCCAAAGCAAGATGGGACATTGAGAATTTTGTAGAAAGGTGTAGCATAGCACATGAGGGAACACCCACAAGTGGGAACATTGATCAGGACCTGGACACGCCAAGGGGCAAAAGTAGGCCTGAAAATACAAAGAGATATAAATTTGATAAGGTGGACCAAAGGGAATGGGAAGCCCCTTTTCACGGACAAGCTTCACTTAACTGTTTTACAATGGCCACTATGCGGAGAGTGCAAAAGGATGTCTTACCCCAGGATAAGCCGAAAATCCCTCAATCGGACTTAAACAAACTGGAGGAAGGAGATGTAGAGAGGAAATCTCTCATCAAGAATTTTAAGTGGGGAGAAAGCCCCAAGAAAAGAATTGGTAGCGGTCGTTTTGTGAATGATAATTCAGGGAAGAAAAATCATCACTATAGCGCTTCCAGTGGAAGAGACCATACCGGTGCATGGACAAATAGGTCCACAAAACTAAAGGTCCATATGTAACACTGTTAAGAACGTGGACGGATGAAAAAGCAGAGGAAAATATTACATCTTCATACCAATATGTGAATGAGCTGACCACTCGTTTAAAAACTGGCTGGAAACTTGCCAATGAAAATTTGAAACAAGCCAGGAAGAAACATGCTGCCTATTATAACAGGAAGGCGAAAGACAGAGATTTGGCTGTGGGAGAGAAGGTACTGCTTCTTCTCCCCGGGAGTCAGAATAAGTTACAGATTGGATGGCAAGGTCCATATACAGTTTTAGAGAAGGTGTCTAGAACAAATTATAAGATAGATAAGAAGGGGAAAGAAAAAATCTATCATGTGAATCTCCTGAAGAAATATTTGGAAAGAGAACATCAGGAAGAGACACACTTGTTGACCTTGTCCATCGCCATGGAGATGAAAAAGGAACCACTTTCATCATTTGAATATCCATTACACCCCTGTGAGACAGCAGCACAGGTGAAAATCAGTACACATTTAACAAAAACTCAGAAAGAGAGAGTGCAACAGGTTCTAAATAATCATGCAGAGGTGTTAACAGACCGACCAGGGCATACAAACCTATTGGAATATGATATGAAACTGATAGACCCCACACCTGTCTGTATGAAACCATATTCGATTCCGTTTGCTAAGGAGAAAGCTTTGAAGGAAGAGATAGACTATCTGTTGAAGGAAGGAATTATTTCACACAGTGAATCCTCATATAGTTCCGGTGTTGTACTCTTAAGGAAGCCCTCTGGAGAACATAGACTCTGTATAGATTACAGGAGACTGAATGCTATTACAGAAGGACAGGTGGATCCATTGCCGGATACAAATCAGCTGTTTGCCAGACTAAATAAAGCTAAATATTTCTCAAAAGTGGATCTGAGTAAAGGATACTATCAGATTCCAGTAAAGCCTGAGGTTAGACCATACCTAGCTTTTAGTACCTCAGAAGGACACTATGAGTTTAATAGATTGCCATTTGGATTGAAGAATGCGCCTAGTGTCTTCTCTAGAATGATGAGAAAATTATTGGACCCTCTGAATAATCCATGTATAACAAATTTCATGGATGATATCCTTATAGCAACAGAAACATTTGAGGAACACATTGACTCTCTGAAGATGCTGTTTGATCGACTTAGGGAAGCAAATTTAACAGCCCGACCAACCAAATGTTGCGTTGGATGTAAAGAATTGGAATTTTTGGGACACACAGTTTATCAGGGAAACATGACCCCTGACCCAAAGAATTTAGAGAAACTAAAGAAAGCCCCGAGACCACAAACCAAGAAGGACGTGAGATCCTTTGTCTCATTATGTGGTTTCTACCAGAAGTATATCAAAAACTTTAATTCCATATGTGCACCGTTAACTGATTTGACACGTAAAGGACATCCAGATCGCATTACATGGACACCACAATGTGAAATGGCTTACCAAGAATTGAAGGAAAAGCTCACAAGTAAACCTATTTTGAAATTACCTGACTTAAGTCAAGAATTCATAGTAAGGACGGATGCCAGTAATATTGGGTTAGGTGCAACTCTACTACAGAAATCAGATGCATTGGATGGGGAATTAAGCCCAGTGGCATATGCTAGCAGAAAATTGAATAAAGCTGAAATCAACTACTCAACTAGCGAAAAAGAATGTCTTGCAGTAATATGGGCAATAAAGAAATTCAATATTTATCTGTATGGGAAGGCATTTAAGTTGCAAACGGATCACAAACCTTTATCGTTTCTAGCCCAGGCTAGGCATGAGAACTCTAGGTTACTCCGATGGTCCTTACTTTTGGCTCCCTATAATTTTAGCATTGAGTATATATCTGGAAAAACAAATTTGGGAGCGGATTTTTTAAGCCGCCATCCGTGTGATGAGAATCACCGTAAACCCCAGAAATAATAATAAATTTCTCTATGTGTATATAGAATAAAGGACTGACATATAATGTCTGTTTTAAGAGGGGAGATGTCGTGAATTATTCTAATCCCCATATATAAATTAAAACGTAAATGCAAAGCCTAACAAATAAATTTAATAAAAGGAAAGAAGAATGGTAAAGAACAGTGCTGTCACAATGACTGTACTCGAAATCCCCCTTGTTTTCTACTTCGTCTGCAAATTGTAACGCTTTCACGTTGATAGTAAAAGCCTACTGTATTATTACCCGCTTTCTTCAATGAAACGTGTACTGTATTTCTTGGAAAAACCTTGAGATACGCAAGCTGATCAATGACCTAAATTTAATATTTCATTCATTCCATTTTATACACGGCGTAACTAAAAGACAGATGGACTAAAGGATAGAGAGAAGGGAGAGGCAGAAAGCAGGGACACCTGCAACACTAAACACGCGTCGCGCGATACACAATTGCTGCCATCACGCGTGTAAGGCCACATGCACTAACTTTATTTCAAATCGACAGTGATAAAATTCACTACCCATACCAGAGTTAGGTTTTAAAATCCTGAAAAACGCTTATTGGGAATTATGACATTATACCGGTTTACGTTTGAAAACATGACAGTACCCAGACACCCTCAAGTTTGGAAGTGAGAAGGTAGTAACAGCACGACTATCCTAGAAGAAAATGCATATTGGCTCCATTAAATTCGTATATTTGGGTTCCTTAGGGTTTGCTGACAAAGAATATGTAAAACGTTACGCAAATAGTCTAGGAATTACCAAGTTATGGCCAAAATAAAATAGTGGGGGTGCCTGACAGCATGAAATCATTTCTGCTCATAAAATTTTTTTATAACGTGTTTGAAGAAACATTACGTTACGGAAATAGCCTACCATGTTAACTCCTATTTGATTGGAGCGCAACAAATGAAAGACTAAACACGATTGGTCGGACTATAAATACTATCTTGTGTTGTCAGGGGAAACGTGAGAAAGGGGTACTTTTTTTGAAAAGATGTGTAGACATGGTTTGATTGGGTAGAGCTGCGAATATACTCAATTCAGAGCGTCTGTTCATTGCCACATCTTGTAATAAACCTACTAAGAAGCAGTGCGTTGAGCACCAGTGTATATTTTTTATAAAATAAAGCCTGGGACATCGGCAGATCGGAGTTGTGCTATATTCATTGCCAGTCAACGAAACTGTTTATTATTATTTCCATGAATTGTGGTAAGCTTGAAATATTCAATATTTTTAAATGAAAATTGAATGTAAATTGGTAAATTATGTCTGTATATATGTGTGGTTCAGTAGCGAACATGATGTAAAGCCTATAGTGCTCCAGCCTGAACAGAAGGTGTCGGAGGAAAGTAAAACTGCATGGAATGGCCAAACAGTACACTGACACCTAGATTATTAACTAGAAAGAAATAATGCTGGAATTGCAGAGGCGTAGTAACCATTAGGGAGGGAAATACTGGTATAAAGTATTTCAGATGAAGCTGACAGTTGGCCTAACGCTCTGAACTCAATGTTTGTGATGTATTGTGCTCAGTGTAGAAATGGAGTATAAATTAGTTCTGACGTAGAAGGTACAACCTTCTTGTTTCAGGGACCGTGGTCTTAAAGTTATTGAGCAGCACCTGGTCAGAGCTTTGCTGAAGCCAGAGGTGGACAGCATACTCCTTGGTCCATATAGCAACCAGTGGGGTGGCTCCAGAACTCATTAAAGTAATCGAGCAGAGGAGTCTTTTACTGCAGTCATCACGCAAGATAAGAGAGTGTGGCCATGGAGCTCAACATTATGTACCCCCATCTTAAAATGACATTATAAACTAAAATTAAGAGGGGAATTTAATTGTTTTAATACCAGGAACTGAGAACATCTCCAATACTAGTTCCAATAGAAACAAACTATTGAAGTCATGATGACAAATACCAACAGAGCTTGAACAAAACAAAACCAGTATTACCTCATATTACCACTACACAACTGACACACATAGGATACCATTAATAATATATGTCACTACAAGAATCATATTAATAAATTCTGTACATATAACTTGTAATTAAAATTGATTGTGATCCTGGTTCCCTTTGTATTTGAATCAGGACACATATACATTCATGACAGCACTGAATACATATTGTTATTTGAAAAGTTATCAGTGACTCCTTTAAGATATCCTCTTAGAGTGTTATATGTATGTGAGTGTCACAGTGTTGTCAAGTGTGGTGGAATAAATTAAATTGTTTATCTGTCTGTTGTTGTTATGACTTACACTTCATCATACACATACCCTAGACATATAACGTAGTCATCACACTATTCCAGAATAATTCTGACTGAGGTATACATATGTGGCAGTAAGTAAGGTTATCTATAATACACTACTCTTATTAGATATAGATACCTTCACAGCTGATCTCAGTCAGTACAATAAGTCCCCTATAAATATTTATAACATCCCACTTTACCACACATACATATCAGAATCTTTATTCTCCAGAAAATGCATTGATATGTACTGACATGATATAATAATATACAACATGGTGTATAGGAGAATCATTAGAATTTACATAAAGTAAATCTACATCAATTCATACAGCGTTAATGAGGGCTGTTACCACAATACAGACATAAATACATACATACAGATATACACGCACACTCAGACGGCCTAGGAATTTTCAAGGTGCTGCGAGGTCTCGTATTGGCCCCCCTACCCAAATCATTACAGTACTCTATATTTGTATTGTTGTTAGACTAAATTTTATGCCATTGAGTTGGATCACGCTGTAATTTCCGCAAGTAATGTTCACTGTAGCGTTTTACGAAGGCGTAATACACTTATGTTTTTACAATCTTTTGTAGGTAGTTTTTCTTTATTTATATTGAATTACAGATGGACGCTCAATGTCTTGTTTTTCTTATTTTTTTTTAAAATAAAGAATAATATAGATGTAGGTGGTTAGAGAGCGTCCTATTGACAGAGTGGTTACAGCGCTGGTTTCTCGCGGCAAAGATGCCTGGTGCGAATCATGATTCCGACACGCTGAAGTCTACACAGCTGTAAATGGGTTCCTGACTCTGCTCTTTGAGTTAGGGAAGGGAAAGGCAACGAGGAAGGGCACTGGTCACTGTTGCGCACATATTCTTTTGTATGGAATTATGCGACGCACGGATTACAGTAGGTAGGTAGGCATACAAATGTATTGTATGACTATTTGATATGAACAGTATTTATTCTGAAATGCTCTCATGGTCAAAGTTATATCACCCATGATTAATTCATACTTTTGTTGTGTGGGTGATCTCTCTTGAATATCGATTTGGCGGATGGATCTAGACTCCGTTGATCTATTCTTTGTTCGGTCAGAAACAGATTATTCTTGCTTAGGTTTATGCAGGGATGTTTATGGTCCGAGTCTATGTTTACTCAGTGTCTGTTGGAGACGATTCGGTCTTATATCGGGTTATCTTTGTATGTCTATGTCGGACTATTTTTCTTGTACTGTATTTTGGGATCAGGTGCTTTTCGGCGCAGGAAGATACGTTAGAGAGTTCTTCCGTGAGGTAGAAGCCTATGGCGGGAAGTCATGTCTTAGACCTGCCCGAAGTTTGTGATCTCTTTTCTGATTATGGGAACGAAGATAGTTTCTTCTGGGATGGTTAAATCCATGAGTTCCCTAGTGTTCATTCCATAACGCGAGGAGAAGAGCGTTTCTGTGTTTGCTAGTGGTTTTTTCCTATGTCAAGGTAAAGAACTGTTTACCGAACTTTTTTTCCATTCCTAGGCCTAATATGGGCAGACAGCTACATGAATTGAACCATGTCAGTATGTCGGAACGACATGTTATCTAGCAGCACTGATTATGTATATATGCAGCAACTATGAGGAAAGAATATGCTGAATGTTATAGAAACAGTTATGTTCATGAACTGAATCTTTATTGAAGCTTCATTGTGCATCGTTATCGTGAGCGAGGTTCACAAGACTAGAAGCCATTTTGGAATGCTATTTATTGTTGATCATTTACCAGAGAACAGGGACGCCCTTATTATCAGGTGATGATAAAGAGATCATACTTATGAAAGGAAAACCTACTATTGGTAGTTTAACGTTTTCTCAGGAAATATTGGCTGAACTGTATTTAACGGAATCTTCGCTAGAGTGCAAGTTACGTTTATGCTAGGGTTCCCATAATGTTTTGTTCAAAAACCGGGACATTTCCAAATTTTTACCTAAAAAACCCGGGACATTTTGTAAAAAAACGGGACATGTTAAAAATTAAGGTAAAGCACAAATAAATCTATTATATATTATATGTTCCACTTAAAATAAGATACTGGTATAAAAATACACACATTAACTAACACAACTTCCACTTTAAAAAAGAATTCTAAATTACAAACATACTTAATTAGAAAAATCGCACCTTTAAAAAATACACAATAGTCAAGTTTATATTTCAGATTCATCAGAATATTTATCAGATTTATGGGCCTGTTCAAGAAGTTTTTTTTCTTCTGATATTTGGACATAGAACTCAGCACAAGAGAAATCCTTAAAATTGGTTTTATAATGGCAAGCTTTCACTGTCTCAATTTTAAGTCTGTTTTTTTCGTCTGTCCAAAGCGCATTTATTAATGAAAAATTACGTTCAACAGCTGCATTGGATCCTGGCAGTGCCAAACAAAAACTAACTAGGCATTTCAGGTTCTCAGCATTTATATCCTGCTTTGTAAAATGAGCGAACATCTCACACCATTTTTCACTGACACTTTGATCCTTCAGTTCACTCCACACAACAAATTTGCTTTCACAATATTTTTTCACACTTGCAAACTCATCAAATAAGTCCTCTTCATTCACAGTAAAATTTGGTGACACTGTCTTCGTGAATATGTAGCTTTCTTGGATGTTCTTCCAAGTCACAGACTCCTTTCCCTTCAAATTGATCCAATCCATAGACTGAAGAGGCGTAGGAAATGGTGTACACCACTCCTGAATATATTCAATGCAGGTGTCATAGAAATCTACTGCATAGCTTTGAAACTTTTCAACTGTTATGTGTCCTTCTTTTTCTAATTCTTGCAACTGATTTCTCACAGTAGTAGTAAGAAACTTTTCTGCCTTCCTGTAGTTAAATCATTTGGTAGATGCTCACTGAACACTGTTTTGGTCGACTTTCGAATTTTTGTTCGAGATTCAAACCGAGGGTCCACTGTAACCGGAAATTGATAAAGTAACACTACTAAAACACTGAAAAAAATCTGTTACCCAAAGATTTTTTTTTAGGAAGGGCCCTTAAAAAGCGGGACATTTAGAATAAATTCGGGACACCGGGACATTTTATAAAAAACGGGACTGTCCCTGGAAAAACGGGACGAATGGGAACCCTAGTTTATGCTAAAGAGGTTCGGTCTAGGAATCAAGTTGGAACCTTGTATATTAACTGACATGATCAGTCAGTAAGGCCTGATGAATATTTATATAAGTTATGGAACTCTGAATGCTTGTATACTGACGTTCCATTATGATCATTGTGATTTGATGATTTTCTTCAACATGAATGCCAATTTATTATTGTACACCGTGGGTCAACAATATGCTATTGATGTCGACCTGTGTTCCTGTAACGATGCTCGTACTGTCCATGTGTACGTCCTATTAAAGAATATGAAACGACCACAGTAGTCCAGCCATCCTTGACTTCCACCTGTGATTGGAGTGAGTGACCTGTGCACTTGTCGAACTTTCTTCCATTCGCGTTTGTCATTATTGATGTTCACACTCACCCATTGCACCAGTATATACACACTAACAGTACACCTTGTCAGGGCCCCAACAGTCGGTAACCGGTTCTATGTACCGAACATTGTGACTGGAAAAGCTTTCTCAATGTGGTGGCACTTTATCCAAGCATATCCACGAAAGGTGCATTTATCAACTGGTGGCCAGTTTCCTGGGTCGATCTGCACAGTGGACATTTTGCGAAGTCAGCTACTGAGACCAGACCGTTTCCTGTGGCCCGATACGACATACAAGCAGTACAACTTTACACTTGAAGTCAGCATGACCTGCCCTATCGATCGTATGCTGTAAATAGGTCAGCGCTCATTAACAGACAGTGTTTACATAGGACAAACAGCGTTACACAGCAAGTTTGTTTAAAAGTGAATATTTAACTGTGTTGTCGAGAAGTACTATTGAACTGAATAGTCTACATGTCAACGGTGGATCTTCTTGTGTTTTCATATTGTTGAACTTTGTAATAAGTTAATACAGAAATAAAATTTATTAAAGTGGCAGTTAGAACTGAGCCTTAGTTGCAACACAATTTTCTGCAACACATTATATTATATGCATTTATATGACATATATGTATTTATGTTTAATGTTTACATGTTTGCATATTATTTGTGTGTCTATGTCGTGGGTGGTTGGTGAGGACTAGTATAGGAGATACAAAGTCTTATTGGTCCTATATTAGTGTTCTATAGGGAGCAATTTTCTTGGTTGGAAATTTGCTGCAACATCTGTTGCTATTTTTGTTAGCTGTGATGATCTGTCCCATTGTTGTTTTCGTAATATTTTTTCTGTCGTTTCAGAGTTTTGTTTTGGTTTGTTCGTATTTGTAGATCTACTCTGTCCTATAATTTAGTTTTATACACCATTTATATTTATACACTGTGGCGTTATTTGTCTTGTTTATTTCCTTGCAGTTATCATCACATACTTTGTGACATTATTTTTGGTTAAGATTTTTCATTTATTTGATTTCTGCAAATGTTTTCGTATTGTTTTTCTTGATTGTCTTTCTTATTTGTACTTTATGTATGTTATTGGTTGACATATACTAGAAAATATATTTGATCACACACTTATGAGAAATAATCAACTGATGACTAATTGCTGTTAATAAAGGTACACAGTTGATTATACAAGACCTTATTTGAAGGCTTGTTTCCCACAGAGATTGGGATAAAGGAGCTGATTATTCAAGCTATTAAGAGCTTGTTGCCATTTATTTGGAGATAGATTACATTATTGTTTCAAGTGATTGCTATCATTATTAGACATCATGTCTACATTGGAACACTTTATTGAGTTAGGGAAATCCCTAGGCAAGACTGGAGATAAGTTGGAGGAGTATGCTAACAGTCAATATGAAAAAGCTCAAAAGTTGGAAATTGAAAAACTGAAGGCTGAAGAGAGAAAACAAAAAAGTGAGGATAGAAAAATGGAAATAGAATTTGAACAAAAGAAATTGCAGATGCAGGTTGAGGAAAAGAGATTCCAAATGGAAATGGAAAAACAAAACAGAGAAGCTGAACAAAAAAGATTAGAAAGAGAAGCTGAACAAAAAAGATTAGACAGAGAAGCTGAGCAGAAGAGATTAGACAGAGAAGCTGAGGCTGAACAAAAAAGATTAGAAAGAGAAGCTGAGCAGAAGAGATTAGACAGAGAAGCTGACGAGAAAAAAACAATGAGAGAACATGAACATCAAAAAGAACTTTTAGCATTTGAGTTAGAAAAGATGAAATTGACAAATATGGGTATTGCTAATCAGTCAACGGGTAATAATGGTAAACCTTTTTTTTTTTTTTTTTTTTTTCGTACGCCCGCTAATACTCGAGGCGAAATCTCAGGTTATTATTTATGCCTAACCTGACATTGATTTTACGTGAGTATCCCTTTATTTCTTGTACAGAGACAGGTGTCCCTCGCCATTCAGGCAAATACTCGCCGATTTCGGAGGTACCCATTGCAGCTGGGTCGGCTCAGGAGCCGCCAGTCCCTGGTCGACGACACTCCTTCAAATGTCCTCGCCAGGTCTCGAGTTAATCCAGTCCAAATCCCGGTCGACGAAAAATCCTCAAATGCCGTCGCCCGGGTTTGATCCTGTATCACCCGGTCGCCAGAGCGGTGTTGTAACCACTACGCTAGCGCGGCTCCTGGTAAACCTTTTACTTATAAGGTCAAGGTACCACCGTTCAATCCTTCCAGTGACGATATTACATTTTGGCTGGATCGTTTTGAACGGTCTTGTCGAACTCATAATGTGGATAAATCACAGTATGCTAATCAGTTGTCAGAAAATTTGAAAGGTGATTCTCTGACTAGTTTAAGTTTGGTTGAAGAGGCTGACAAGGATAATTATGATGTTATTAGGGCAGCCTTATTGAAAAAATATCAATTAACCGAGGAAGGTTACCGTATGTTGTTTAAGAGAATGGTACCTGAATCAGGGGTAGAATTCTCAGAATTCATTGCAAGGACACGTCTTACATTTAATCGTTGGATTGAGCTGTCCAAAACAGAAAAGACACATGAAGCACTTATGGACTTATTGCTCAGAGACAAAATTATGTCAAGTGTTAATAAACCATTCCTTGAATTCCTACATGAGCGTTAACCCAAGACACTAAAAGAAATGCAAGAATATTGTGACCAATACGTCACGGCACATCCGGATGTAGCTTTTAGCAATGCTAAGGTTAAGGAAAGTATGCCGGTTGCTTCAGCAACACCATACAACCCTAATTATTCACACAAATTTCAGGGACCACAAAACAGGTTTGAAAAAAAGGTAACCTTAATAGTTATCAAAACCAAGGTAACCAGTAATTTCATGGTTCTTCTTCGAAGAACTGGAGACGAGCCGACAGCCCTCGATTTAGAGGTGGTCATAATTATAGGAACTTCCGCAGAGGAAGTCATTATAGGAACTATCCAAGCTATCCATCATGGAGACAACATAATTATAGAGATACTCATTATAATCAATATGATGATGGTAACCATGAGAACTATGACTCAAACCCAAATAGGGGTTACAAGAGAGGAAACAATAATGATTACAGAGGCAATAATAATCGAGGTAGATCACCATATAAAAAAACATAAATCATATTATCATGGAAACTCTGCACAACAAGAGTCACAGGAAGCCTATAAGCAGACTAAAGATAATAATGATGCTAATAATATGGCTTGTTCCGCTTTTGATTTTGGGAGAGCATCTCAGTGCCCCCAATGCAAAACATTATTTGAACCAACTACGGTGTCCACTTTAAGTTGTGGCCATCCTCTTCCCGCTCTTCCTGCGTCAGTCGCGCATGATGGAAGAGGTTCTCTTGTCTTACATAAAGGATTAGTAAATGACAATCCAGTCTCAGTTCTTTTTGATTCTGGATGCACCACAATTGGTGTTAGGCAGTCGCTTGTAGATCCTTCTTGTGCCACTGGAAAAATAGTCAAATGTGTGACATTTGGCGGCACCTTAGAGAAATACTCTACTGCTATCATTAGGATTGCTACTCCTTTCTTTACAGGAGATGTACACGCATGTCTTCTGCCGAATCCGATCGCTGATCTTATCATCGGTCGTATTCACGGAGTCAAAGAATGCACTCCGCAACAAATTTCCGTTTGGGAAAAACAAAATATGCAAACTGCTAATGCTGTAGTCACTAGAGTTCAGGCTCTTAATGTGCCTCAATCTTCACCTACTGAAGATAATGAAGTGCATAACCAAGATGATCCCTTGGTAATTTCTTGTGGATCGTTTATAAAACAGCAAGAAGATGATCCGACTCTAAAGAAATTCTTCACTCTTGCAACAAAAGGTGATCCGAATAAAGATACAAATCGTAAGTCTTGGATTACAATGAAGAATGGCGTACTTGTACGTATGGTGCAAGACTTCGCTAAGTCAAGTCATTCTCAGATTCTTGTGCCCAAGAATTTGAGGGTTAAAATTTTGCAACACGCACACGACTCGCAGTGTGCGGGACATATGGGTTTTTCCCGTACAAAGTCAAGAGTTCTTGCGGCTTTCTTTTGGCCTTTTGTGAACAAAGACATACGGATTTATTGTCAATCTTGTATAATATGTCAAGAAGTTAAATCCAAAGGTCCACGCCATGCTGCACCTATTCAGGCTGCAGACATTCCTATTCGACCATTTCAGAAAATGGCGATAGACATCATTGGTCCTTTTAAGATCAAATCTGCTAGAGGACATCAGTTTATCTTAACGTGTGTGGACATGTGCACACGTTGGCCAGAGGCTATTCCTCTGAAGAGCATTACTACTGCTGACATTGCAGATGCTCTTTGGCTTATATTTTCTCGTCTGGGATTCCCCGGAGAAATAATATCAGATCATGGCACCCAACTAATATCGGATACAATGTCTCAAGTAATGTCTACTCTACAGATAGAGAGATCTTTGAGTAGTATCTATCATCCTATGTCCAATGGGATGGTCGAACGGCAAAATAGAACAATAAAGAACTTACTAGGGAAGATAACTGAGGATCATTTTCAAGATTGGGACAGGGTTTTACCCGCGGCTCTCTTTGCTTACAGAGAGGTCCCCAATGAACATACATGATTTTCTCCCTTTGAACTTGTCTTTGGCGCGCGACCGCGCGGCCCTATGTCTTTGCTTCATGATCTCATAACCGCTAATAATATTACCGATGACACAAAATCTTCTTACGAATATGTCATCGCGCTGAGACAAAAGATTATCGAAGCATGCAAATTGGCAACTTCTTCTACTGTATTTGCTAAACAGAAGGCAAGACAATTTGCCAATAAGAAAAGAACCTTTCGACAACTTTGTCCTGGTGACAAAGCATTTGTTTTGCTACCTTGTAGGGAAAACAGACTTCTTATTTCTTGGAAAGGTCCGTACGATATAATCTCGAAAATTTCCGATGTTGACTACATTGTCGATATTGATGGAAAGCATAAAACCTTCCACATCAATATGCTTACGGAATTCCATGAACGTCCTGATTATTTGCAGCCTATTTTCCAGGCAACGGACGATTCACCAGTCCAACATGGTCATTACTCATCGCTGTCTGTAATACAGGATGAGGAAACAAGTTTTTCGGATGTTAATCTTCCGCTTCCGGTGATTCCACTTCATTCTAGTGAATTCTGGAAAAATGTTACTGTTTCTCCCGATTTATCTCTAGGAGAACAGCGACAAGTTTCAGCTATGTTACAAACATTTCAGGATGTCCTTACTGACATTCCTGGACAAACTCATGTCATTGAACATGACATTATTCTAACTGACCATAATCCTATTAGAGTCAGACCTTATCCTATTCCTATACATTTTCAAGCACAGGTTGAGAAGGAATTGGATGAAATGATAGATTTAAAAATAATTGAGCCTTCCACTTCCACATATTCTTCGCCGATGGTTATTGTTCGGAAAAAAGACAATAACATCCGTCTTTGCGTTGACTATCGCAAATTGAATCAAGTTACGAAGTTTGATGCTGAACCTATGCCTTTACTAGAAGAGCTACTTACTAAGCTTTCTAAATCTCATTTTTTCACTAAACTAGATTTGTCCAAAGGATATTGGCAAGTTCCTCTATCTGAACGCGCCAAACCTTTTACTGCTTTTTCTACATCTAGAGGCCTTTTTCAATGGAATTTCATGCCTTTCGGCCTTATGAACGCACCAGCTACATTCGTACGCATGATGCGTCAAATCCTATCTTATCGGTCAGATGTCATTGCGTACCTAGACGACATCTGTCTTTTCAGCGATACTTGGGAAGATCACTATTCGGGGTTAGTTGAATTACTATCTACTCTACGCGAGTATAACCTGACAGCGAAACCCTCTAAAGCCTGTATTGGTTTTAGCGAAATTGCTTTCTTAGGTCACCGTGTCGGTCATGGTTTCCTAAAGACAGAGGACCATAATACAAGTAAAATACTTAACATTTCTATTCCTAAGACTTAAAAGCAAGTGCGAAGTCTCTTAGGTCTCATACAATTTTATGGACGATTCATTCCGAATCTGTCCTCGATCATGGCACCTCTTTCTTCCTTGCTAAAGAAAGGGTCTCCTAATATAGTCCATTGGACTCAAGAATGTCAATCCTCTTTGGATAAGATCAAAACTATGTTTTCTACTGCACCTATTTTAGTGTTACCTACTAAAGATAAGACATTTGTTCTCCGTTTTGACGCTTCATCCACAGGGATTGGAGCGGCACTAATGCAAGAGTACTCTGGAACTCTGCATCCTATGATGTATATTTCTCGAAAACTAAATGCCGCAGAGAAGAATTACTTGGTCCTAGACCGTGAACTATTGGCTATGGTATGGTCAATTCTCAAGTTACAAAGATTCCTTCTAGGCGCGCATTTCATTGTAGAAACTGACCAGAAAGCTCTTACAGCTATTCAAAGTAAAAATCTGAAGAGCGCGAGATCAACGCGATACGCGATTGCTCTTCAGCCTTTTCATTTTTCGGTGCGAGCTATCTGTGGCTCAGAAAATGTGATGGCAGACATTTTGTCTAGATGCCCACATGATTCCACCTAACTGTTAGATCCTCAGGTTTAACTCTACTACAGTTTTTTTCTCGTTATATTAAAATATGTACACATATGTAATGTATGATATATTGATTGTATCACTACTTAGCGGTTCAGTGATGTATATTCACCGCCGGGTCTTTTTAATGGTTTCTTCTTTGGTAATCATGAACTTAAGATATCTAATATGAAATTATTGGATAAACTATTGTATAAATGGTGGCATTGCCAGTAGTGTAGTAGGCGTTGGTGACACCTCTCTGGAAATATTTATACCTAGAGAAATACTTTCTCTGAGATCTTGAGATATATTCTCACTTGTCGTTTCATATGACGACTTAGCCTCACATTAGGCGTTAAATTTGTTTGGAATGCTTATCATCTGCGCATTGTTATTCGTGCGTTGTGAGCCAATTGTATGTTGCTCTCAGATGTATTTAAAAAAAAATGTTCCATTTTATTCCCGGGGGGTGTGGTAACCTGTTGCGCACATATTCTTTTGTATGGAATTATGCGACGCACGGATTACAGTAGGTAGGTAGGCATACAAATGTATTGTATGACTATTTGATATGAACAGTATTTATTTTGAAATGCTCTCATGGTCAAAGTTATATCACCCATGATTAATTCATACTTTTGTTGTGTGGGTGATCTCTCTTGAATATCGATTTGGCGGATGGATCTAGACTCCGTTGATCTATTCTTTGTTCGGTCAGAAACAGATTATTCTTGCTTAGGTTTATGCAGGGATGTTTATGGTCCGAGTCTATGTTTACTCAGTGTCTGTTGGAGACGATTCGGTCTTATATCGGGTTATCTTTGTATGTCTATGTCGGACTATTTTTCTTGTACTGTATTTTGGTATCAGGTGCTTTTCGGTGCAGGAAGATACGTTAGGGAGTTCTTCGGTGAGGTAGAAGCCTATGGCGGGAAGTCATGTCTTAGACCTGCCCGAAGTTTGTGATCTCTTTTCTGATTATGGGAACGAAGATAGTTTCTTCTGGGATGGTTAAATCCATGAGTTCCCTAGTGTTCATTCCATAACGCGAGGAGAAGAGCGTTTCTGTGTTTGCTAGTGGTTTTTTCCTATGCCAAGGTAAAGAACTGTTTACCGAACTTTTTTTCCATTCCTAGGCCTAATATGGGCAGACAGCTACATGAATTGAACCATGTCAGTATGTCGGAACGACATGTTATCTAGCAGCACTGATTATGTATATATGCAGCAACTATGAGGAAAGAATATGCTGAATGTTATAGAAACAGTTATGTTCATGAACTGAATCTTTATTGAAGCTTCATTGTGCATCGTTATCGTGAGCGAGGTTCACAAGACTAGAAGCCATTTTGGAATGCTATTTATTGTTGATCATTTACCAGAGAACAGGGACGCCCTTATTATCAGGTGATGATAAAGAGATCATACTTATGAAAGGAAAACCTACTATTGGTAGTTTAACGTTTTCTCAGGAAATATTGGCTGAACTGTATTTAACGGAATCTTCGCTAGAGTGCAAGTTACGTTTATGCTAAAGAGGTTCGGTCTAGGAATCAAGTTAAAACCTTGTATATTAACTGACATGATCAGTCAGTAAGGCCTGATGAATATTTATATAAGTTATGGAACTCTGAATGCTTATATACTGACGTTCCATTATGATCATTGTGATTTGATGATTTTCTTCAACATGAATGCCAATTTATTATTGTACACCGTGGGTCAACAATATGCTATTGATGTCGACCTGTGTTCCTGTAACGATGCTCGTACTGTCCATGTGTACGTCCTATTAAAGAATATGAAACGACCACAGTAGTCCAGCCATCCTTGACTTCCACCTGTGATTGGAGTGAGTGACCTGTGCACTTGTCGAACTTTCTTCCATTCGCGTTTGTCATTATTGATGTTCACACTCACCCATTGCACCAGTATATACACACTAACAGTACACCTTGTCAGGGCCCCAACAGTCGGTAACCGGACCTATGTACCGAACATTGTGACTGGAAAAGCTTTCTCAATGTGGTGGCACTTTATCCAAGCATATCCACGAAAGGTGCATTTATCAGTCACCCCCACCTCTCGATGCTGGACCTAGTATGGTGAAGTCTCTAACACTTTGCTCCACTACGGCAGTATCTACTATGGGACTACCTTTTAATAGAAATAGGAGAACGAGAAGTTTCATATGTGCAAATAACACTGGCTAACAAAAAAAAAATTTTTTTTTCTTTCTCTAACACTTCTATGTTTTTCTGGTCAATTTTAATGCGCTGTTTTTAAATCTGCAAACCGTTTTTCTCTATCAGGTCAGGATCTCTAGAAATACGCAATTGAAGTTTTTTAACAACGCATACAGTATTACAACATCATTTGTACAAGAAGTATAACAGTTATGTAGGCTTTAATTTATTTGCAGTCGACTTTCGTCGGTGAATGGCATGTGGTACATCGCGATGAAGCATCCAACAATAATCGGCAAGCATGGTCACACTCCACCGTCCTTGATAACGTGACTCCATTACCGCGATATCTTGATGGAATCGTTCTCCATGTTCATCGCTGACTTCGCCAAGGTTGTCAGGGAAAAAGTCAAGATGCGAATCGAGCAAATGGATTTTGAGGGACATGTTACAGCCCATAATTCTGTATGCATCTATGCACTGCTTAACAATATGCACATAGTCGACAGATTTGTGATTTCCCAGAAAGCTATCGACGATCGATTTGAATGCCATCCATGCGCGAAGTTCACTACCATGTAACAAGTTCTCGAATTGTTTGTCTGCAATAACTTTCCTAATCTGAGGTCCTACAAAGATACCTTCCTTTATCTTTGCATCGCTAATTTGCGGAAACTTTTCTCGAAGATAAGTGAAAGCTTTGCTCGTTTTATCTAACGCTTTTACGAAATTCTTCATGAGCCCCAACTTTATATGTAACGGTCGTAAAATGATGCTGTCTTTGTTAACTAATGGCTCGAGTATTATATTTTTATGCCCGAGCTGCATACGATCCCTGATAGGCCACACCTTTCTTGCATAATGTTCCTGTCTGTTGCGGCTGTCCCATTCACATAGGAAGCAACAAAATTTAGTATACCCAGTCTGCATGCCCGTGAGAATTGCAATGACCTTTAGGTCTCCACAAATCCGCCATTGGTAGTCATTGTACTTTATTTTTGCCAAAAGTATAGCCACATTGTCATAAGTTTCTTTCATATGAACAGAGTAGGCGACTGGAATTGATGAAAATAAATTTCCATTATGCAATAACACGGCTTTTAGACTAGTCTTGGAAGAGTCGATGAAAAGTCGCCATTCGTTGACTATGTGCTCATGACCGAGGTGCACCATTAGACCTTTTACATCTTTGCAATAGCAAATGTCATCATCCATCTCAAAGTATTGAACAAGTTCTCTGTGTCTATGACGAAATTTAGATATCAGAGTATTGGGCGCTAAAAGATTCCATTCTTTGAGTCGCGAACCGAGTAATTCCGCTTGTCCTTTGGTGAGAGCAAGATCACGTATTAGATCTGAAAGTTCTGAATGGTTAATTAAGTGAACACCATCATTCACCGGTATATAATCCGAGTCAGAATTAGTTTCTAAAGCAGGTAAACTATCACTTTCTGATGTTCATTCACATCCAATGGATATTGTTCTGGTGGAACTGGGATTGGACACGTGATTGGATCACGAGGCACTGGTTTCAAAACCGATTCAATATTTGGATAAACCACAGACTTTCTAGTTTTAAAAGTGAAACCATAGATATTTGTCAAGCAGAAGTAACAATCAGTAGCGTGATTTATCGGTTCACGCCATATTACTGGCACTCCAAAAGGCATCAACTTATGCTTCGGCGATTTTCGTAACCAACCTGCCAATGTATTTGCACAAGTCGAACAAACTGCATTTGGCATCCAAGATTTATTTGCATCATCAACTTTCGAATCGAAATAAAGTTCATATGCTTTCTTTAGCAATGTTGTAAAGTTTTTCTGGTGAACACGATCGGTAAAATATCCGCACACGTAACAGAACAGATCAGCCGAATTTCTACAACTTCTAGAAGCCATATTTCACTCAGAATTATTTCAAAATACAATAACTATTTGAAATATAACGTAACATATGTCATGCATCTTTTAGCAGTATAAAAAGTAGAATTATTTTGCATTTTATTAATTTTAAAAAAGTTATATAGTAAAAATGAAACGGAGCAAATAACGGTTTCCCAAAAATATATTTATTCACAAATATCTTAAGAACCTGACGTGATAGAGATAAACGGATTTCAAATTTGAAATCAGCGCAAGAAACTGACCTAAGAACACTTATTCTTATATAAGAAAGAAAAATGTTGTTTTTCAGTGTAATTGTTTACTTCGAAATGCTTTATTCCTTCTTGTTCTGTTAACATGCTAATGTTTTTATATTATTTTAAACAATTTTCGGTACCTCTCCCTCCCCCCCCCCCCCTCCCGGGGAAAAAAAATTATATATATGTATTTTTTATTTTTTATTTTTTTTTTTATTTTATTTTATTTTTTTTTTAACCAGCGGCACTTGGGCTTTCAGCCCCTTCGGCCCAATGACATGTCATTGCGAGGCTGGGGAACCTGAGGACTTTCCTTCCAACCCGGTCAGGAGCTTCGCTCCTTCCCATCCACAGAGGGTTTATCACAGGAGCCGTTCAGGCTATTCAGTCAATTTCCGGCCGTAAACATTTCTTCAAACGCCGACGCCCGGGTTTGAACCATGAACACCTGGTCGCCAGTACAACGCCGAAGCCATTACACCAGCGCGGCTCCCATATATATGTATATATATCTGTTTTCCTCGTCTGAGTTTTCCAGCTACCAGATTTTTCTCGTCTTACATCCCCTGTTTACGAATTGTTTGAGTGACACTTTCTGTAATGATCAATAAAAGAATCCCGAACATACAGAAAAAGCTCGAACTACACAGTGAAAGCTTAACTAAGCACCCATTAAACGCGAACGCATACCTTTACATCTTTTCTTGTATTCGTGGTGCTTTAACCATTGACCATGAGTCATGTAAAGTTTGACTGCAGAGATCCAATGAAGATGAAGTGGAATCGGAAGGAGTGAAATGATCACAAGAGAATTAATGCCGTCATCGGGACATGTAGCAGAAAGAACACAACACAATTATTTCCCCACCATGTTTTGGCGGGTTACTTGCTCGTGTTCTAAGAACTTTAAAAGTTTGCGTTTCATTTCGTTGATTATTGATGTTTTATTTCGGTACTTCGGTTCGTTGAACATTTTTTTTTTGGGTCAAAGTCAATGCTGCATCTTAATTATAATTGTAAAACTAATTTTTTTTTTTTAAATGCTGTCATTTACCGTCCACAGATGGGACATGTATGAAGGGTTGGATTTCGTTTCCTGTTCTTCTACAGCAGGAGTCGGCAACAGGTCGCTCCTGATGTACCGGTAGATTCCAGTGGATCGTTTGGTAAATCTCTAGATGATCATTCATTCATAACCCTCCACTCCCAAAGGAGCATAGGCCTTCAACAAACACATGCCAAGTCCTCCTGTCCCGTGCCATCATCTCAAGTTCTTTCCATGTTCTCCTCATCATTTTCACCTCTGTTTCCAACTCTCTTCTCCATGTACTTCTTGGTCTTCCTCTGCCTCTCTTGCCCTGGGGGTTCCAGAACAAGGACTGCCTTGTAATGCTATCAACAGGTTTCCCCAGTGTGTGTCCTATCCATCGCCATCGTCTTCTTCTCATCTCTTGTTCCACTGGCACTTGTCTAGTTCTTGTCATCAGTTCCACGTTGGTAACCTTGTCATACCATTTTAATCCCTCTATTCTACGCAAGCACCCATTTATGAAAGTCTGTAGCTTTTTGGTTGTTGTCTTTGTTGTTCTCCATGTCTCCGAGCCATACAATAGGACTGACTTCACATTTGAATTGAAGATTCTTATTTTCGTGTTGGATCCGATTTCTCTTGATCTCCATATATTTCCCAATGCAATGAAAGCTCCTCTTGCCTTTTGTATTCTTATTTTGATATCGCTGTCTGTCCCTCCAACTTTGTCTATATTACTGCCAAGATATGTGTATGATTCTACATCTTGAATTGGTGTTTCTTCAAGTTCAACCCTGTTATCATTACCTGCATTTATTCTCATTATTTTTGTCTTTTCCCTGTGTATTTTCAGACCCAATTGCTGTGACCTCTCATCGAGTGTTTTCAATTTGTCCTGCATCTGATTACGGTTATGGGACAGAAGAGCCAAGTCATCAGCAAAATCCAGATCATCCAACTGCTTAGTCAGAGTCCACTGGATTCCATTTCTATTGTGTGTTGTCGATGATCTCATAACCCAATCTATTGCCAGCAAGAAAAGAAATGGAGACAAGAGGCATCCCTGTCGCACTCCTGTTCTTATCCCAAACGGTTCTGTAAGCTGTCCTTCGTGAAGAACTCTGCATGTCATGTCTTCATATGTTTTCTTTATTAAATTAATGATCTTCAGGGGAACTCCATAATGCCTCATCAATTTCCAAAGTGATTCTCTGTCTACACTGTCAAATGCCTTTTCGTAGTCCACAAATCCGATGTATAGTGGTGAATTCCATTCCAGACTTTGTTCAACTATTATTCTCAAAGTGGCTATCTGGTCTGTACATGATCTGTTTTGTCGAAAACCTGCTTGTTCATCTCTCAGTTTCTTGTCTATGGACTCTTTTAATCTCTCAAGGATAATCCTGTTTAATACTTTTCCTGGCACTGATAGTAACATTATTCCTCTATAATTTGTGCACTCTTGTAAATTTCCCTTCTTAGGCAACTTAACCAGATATCCTTCCTTCCATTCTGCTGGTATCTCTTCCTTTTCCCAGACTTTACCAAGTAATTTATATAACATCTCTGTAGCCGTGTCGATATCTGCTTTGATGGCCTCTGCTGGAATGCCATCAGGTCCAGACGCTTTTCCCTCTCTTAGAAGCTTTATGGCTTTCTTTATTTCTTCCTTCGTTGGTCTTTCACCGTTAATTTGTAGCTCTTCTTCTGCTGGCTGGATGTCCGGCGGGTTTTGTGGAGCTGGTCTATTGAGAAGGTCCCCAAAATATTCTGTTCACCTCTTCATTTGCTCTTGTATATTGCTGAGCAGTTTCCCATTCTTGTCTTTTATGAGGCAACTTGTTTGCTTGTATTTCCCTGTTAGCTTCTTTGTGCTGCTATACAGTTCTCTCATATTTCCTTTGGCTGCAGCATCTTCTGCCTCTCTTGCCAACTCCTCAATATACTTCCTCTTGTCTCTTTTGATACTTCTTTTTACTTCTTTGTTTGCTTCTGTGTACACTTCTTGAGCCTTGGCTTTGGAGCTTCTAGTTTTGCTTGTGTTTAACTCTGCTTTCTTGTTTTTTCTGTCTTTTATCTTATTGATGGTTTCTGTTGTTATCCATGCTTTTTGTTGTCTTTCCCTTTTCCCTAGTATTTCTTCACATGTCTCCTTCCATACTGTTTTGACCTGCTGCCAATAGTCTTCTGTATTCTCTACATCTTCCAGCTGTTGGAGCACTTGGAATTTGTTGGATACTGTGACCGCAAATTTGTCTCTTGTTTCTTGATTTCTTAGCTGTCTTACATTAAACAGTTGTCTATAATTTTGCATTGTTGCATATCTCTTGAGTTTCATTTTTACTTTGGCTATCAGAAGATGGTGATCTGATGCCACATCTGCTCCTCTATATACCTTTACATCCTGCAATGATGATCTAAACTTCTTGTTTATGCATATATGATCAATCTGATTTTCTGTTCTATGGTCTGGTGATATCCATGTTGCCTTATGTATTCTCTTATGTGGAAACATGCTTCCTTCTATAGCCAGTTGATATGAAGCACAGAAGTTTGCGAATAGCTCTCCATTTTCATTCATTACTCCTAGCCCATGTTTTCCCATGACTTCTTCAAATCCAGTGTTGACTGTACCTATCTTTGCATTCATGTCACCCATCAAAATTGTGATGTCTCTTCTTTTTACTTTATCCATAATTTCCTGTAGTTTAGTATAAAATGCTTCTTTCACAGACTCTTCTTTGTCATTAGTTGGTGCATAACATTGGATGACATTTACATGAATTTTCTTTTTAGCTGTTTTGAAAGAAGCTGTTATTATTCTGGGTCCAACAGCTTCCCATTCAATTAGTGCTTTCTGTGCTTCTTTAGATAACATAAGAGCTACCCCTTCACTATGGTGTGAACTTTCGTCTTCATGTCCTGAGGACAGCACCAATTCACCTGTGATGAGTTTCTTCCTGTCTACCCCCTTCCACTTTGTTTCACACATTCCCAGAACCTCGATTTTGTATTCCCTCATTTCTGCTGCTACTTGCGCCACTTTCCCTTGTTCGTTTAATGTCCGAACATTCCAGGTGCCAAATCTGGAAGTTCTCCTAGAAGAAAGAAGGTTAGTCAGCAACACAGACTCCTTTCGGCTTTCTCTGTGTTGCATCATACGCCTCCCCGCGAGAGGACCTTCCCCTGTCTTGGATGGCTGTGTTTTATTTTCTTTATTTGACTTGTCCATATTTGTTGAAGTTTTTTGTGGTTTAAAATTTTTTTTACAGGATGGTGTAACCGGCCCCATGCCCAACCCTCCTTAGTCGCTTTTTACGACATGCTTGGTAGGGGACAGTGTTACTATTCTTTGCTCCCCTTTCGGGCCCCGGTAACACACGGGTGAATTTTACCGCACTCCCAGTGAAAACCCGCAAGATAGCTGACTAATGTTCATTTTATTTGGGTACTAAATAAGATAGAAATAAATTTTCTTTGAAGTGAAATGAACATTCGGTAAAATATTTAGTTTTAATTTTCTACAAATTCGGCTGATGAGTTGATATGCAGGAAGCATATGGTGCAGCTGCATTAAAAAAAAAATTCCATATAGACTGGACTTATTCTAAAATCCAGATACTCTGTAACCTAAAAATATACATTATTTTATCACAGTAGATCTTTAGAGAGCTCAGTTCTCATAAAGTAGATATCGAAAGATCCTGGGTTGCCGACCTCTGTTCTACATCGTTTCTTGTGACATTTATTCGTCGCTGGATTTTACTTTATCGTGAGGCTATTCGTTTGTGTTGTTTCATTGCATTTTATTACTTACTTAGTTGTTCCCCTTCTACCGTGAGGTGTAGAGGTTTGGAAGAGAGAGCGCCAGACTATCATATTGGCTGTCTTCCTCCTGGTCTGGTTCCATTCTAGTCCTCGGTCCTTCAAGGATTGTCTAATGTTGTCCTCCCAGCGGACTCTGGGTCGTCCTGGGGGCCTGGATCACTGGCTCTTTGTTTCCCATGCTTGTCGTGGTAGCCGATCTTCTCCCATTCTGCAGACATGGCCAAACCATCTTAGTTGGGACTGTTCTACTTGGGTCTGCAGGGGGTGGGATTTTAGGCCTTGACGTATCGTCTGGTTGCAGGCCATATCTCTTCTTGTTACTTCAACCACCTTCCTCAGATACCTCATTTCTGAGGTTTGGATGTCGGGAACCTTGAGTTGACTACTGCCTTTATTAGAGTCATAAATGTGGAAGTCTGAAGGCGAACGAGGAAGAAGAAGAAGAATTTAAGCCAGAGGGTTTCCAAGTCATAAGGTTGTTCTTCTGTGTTTCTCACCGCTGTAGCAATAAGCCCCTGATATCTGGTCTTAATTTCTGGCTCTCTCAGCTTGTAGGTCTTAATGCTCATTTCTCCCGTTCGTTTACTTGGTTTCTTGCGTGATGTTGGGCAGTTCCTAGGCTGAGCAACTCATCCAGTTGTTCTTTTGATTGTAAGCAGGTAGTGATCACTTCCAATCTCTGGCCCCCTCCAGACTCTAGCATCCCGGACAAATTTGAATGAACTCCTCCTAACAATGGCATAGTCGATCACTGACTTCTCATTCTTTGTTGGTTCACATCTAGTGTATGCATGTATGCACTTATGGGGGAACTTTGTGTTTGTAATGATCAGATTCTGCTCACTGCAGAATCTAAGGAGTCGCTTTCCATTGTCATTGAGAGTATCTTCTCCAAATCTTCCAATAACTCCACCCCATGTAGCATGGTCATTTCCAACTCTGGCATTGAAATCTTCGAGTATGATAATTTCATCAAGGCAGTCGTCCACTGTCCTTTGAAGCAGCTCGAAGAATTCCTCCTTGACCTCTGCTCTTGCATCCTCATTTGGCCCATACACTATGACCAGGTTGACTATGGTTCCTCCTTCTTTTAGTTTTACATCCATAATGCGCTCCGAGACAAAGTTCCATCACTTGATACTATCTTTTTGGTTTTTGGCCACAATGCAACCCACGCGCCCTTTTCTCTTTCAGATGTGGGCACAACACTGTAGAGCAGCGTGTTGCCATCGAGATTCATGACTCCTTGTCCCTTTTTTTTTTGTTTCCGTTATATACAGGATTTCTAGTTTTTCTTTCCTCATCTCTTCCACCACCCATTTATACTTCATGTGTTCCAAGTTCCATAAGTCGTAGTCCGTTCCAGTTCGTCGCCTTTAGAATCAGTCCGGTTTTCTCTCTTGTAGTTCGCGTAATCATGATTTAAAGCAAACAGGTGATTGACCTTATTACTTACTTTTTTTTATATTTTTCGTCACGGTTAGCTGACGTTTTTGTTCTTGAGCCAAGTGTGTCGCATTAGCTGCTGTGAGCCCATGTTGTTGTAGGATGTCTGTGGGCGTTGTTGTAGGATGTATGTGATGTTGTTGTAGGATGTCTGTGGTGTTGTTGTAGGATGTCTGTGGTGTTGTTGTAGGCTGTCTGTGGTGTTGTTGTAGGATGTCTGTGGTGTTGTTGTAGGATGTCTGTGGTGTTGTTGTAGGATGTCTGTGGTGTTGTTGTAGGATGTCTGTGGTGTTGTTGTAGGCTGTCTGTGGTGTTGTTGTAGGATGTCTGTGGTGTTGTTGTAGGATGTCTGTGGTGTTGTTGTAGGATGTCTGTGGTGTTGTTGTAGGATGTCTGTTGTGGTGTCTATCCATCTGCCTCTTGGTCTTCCTCGTGCCCTAAAGCCATATCTTTTATTGAAGTAGGTATATAGCAGACCTCTACACCTCACGGTAGAAGGGGAACGACTAAGTAAGTAAGTATATAGCAGTAGTTGATCGAACTTCATTCTATGACATGATCAAATCAGTTTTTTTTTCTGCCTCTCTAAATTTAATACAGGATTTAGGTCCGAGTCAATCTTCGATCGTTATATTTTCCTTCGTCATCCTTTTGACTTTTTTCTGCGCCCTTCCTGTCTCTTTTTCTCACCTGTACCTTCATGTTGTTTTCGCTTTCATAGTTCAAGGCTTTCTTATCACATCTTGTTCTAATTTGTCACTCCCTTACAAATTACACTGATCGCTTGTCGTAGTTTCGAAACAACATTGACTTCTGCTTGTGCACAGCGAACTTTATATTTTTGCGTTTAACATGTGTAAATTGCTTGTGGATGTACATGCTCATATAAGGCTGGCAACCTCATCATATGAAATATTGGGTTCATGAACCACCAATGCAAGAGCTGGTAACTGCTTCATGCGGGTTTCCTCACAAGGAACCAAAATGCAGAGGTAGCCCCATGTGGAGCAGAAAGGGCATGATTTTGACACCCTGATGACATATTTAATGTATTAACATTTTAATAACTGTATGTGTAAATGTAATATAATTGTCGTTTTCCGCTGTCCAAACGCACTTTCATCCGACTCACTGCGTTTAACATTAATGCTCAGGGAGGGTAAAGTTTCTGAGCAAGATGAAGTGGTGGAATGGAAGCGGAGGACGCCGAATTTTCAGGAAACTCTATACTTAGAAGAGGCATTTTTTTTCTGTCAATTAGTGGTTCAAGTTTGTTTTACAAGTCTGGGGTTAAACTTATCAGCAGTCTACGCTAGACGCCTACATCAGACGGGTCTTGAAGACACTTGCCTTGAGAATTGGAGTGTTAACCCCAGCATTATTGCCAGGGAAGTGCTACCAATGCAGAATTTGACGATTGACGGAACACTCAAAAACACCCTTGGGAACCAACAGTGACGGAACCTAACATCAACAACAAATCATCATTAACACCAGGCTGCTTAAGTATAACTGTCAGGCCCAGCAAAAGAACTTTTTTTAACGATAGCCACTTAAAAACACCAGTGATGAAAACATCAGTTTTTCATTGTTTAAAAAAAAACAAACCATATTTTAACTTTATTAACTATAATTGATTATTAAACACGTTATCTGTAAATACAAATTGACAGCTGATTTAATCATTATTGAGTGAATTGCACCCGTATGACTCAGTTAATTTAAATACATAACCACCTAGAGCTATTAAAGTAATATTTTACTGAATCATTTCAGTTGGGATCTCAATGAATACGAGCAAATTTCTTTTTCATCACAGAAAGAGCGGGAAGATAAAAAGTTCATGACAGCTTAGATGATCTCAGTTGTTATGCTTGATTTCTTAAAATTCCTGTGAGACTCCCTGAAGTAGAAGCATCATTCTTCTATTTATATCTCTGCCAAGAGTAATCTTGAGCGAAGGTTGATACATTTGAATACCCTCATCATTATACTCTACGTTTGGCCATTGTTTGACCACTACTGCATAGCAGGAGAGACACACATGTGACGCCAAAGTACTATAATTCTCCTTATATCATCATTTCTCATTATCTCCCTCTCTCTCTTCTGGTAACAGTAATGGCTCTTCTTTAGCATGTCATCTCGCAGGGTGTATTGTCATCTTCTATGACCATGGCTAACACTGATAGCAAAGAGTTGGTACAAAATACTATTTATATCAACTTTCACACGTCGACAGCTATTCATCATCACACGAGACCAGACCACTACACGAGCGAGAGACCCACAGCCGTGAGAAATACAAACCAGATAAGTTGAATTTAATTTATATGCTGTTTCTAATTTGTATACAGTTTAAGCAGTTAGTATAATTGTTGATTGCTTGATACTGGCTAGGAGTGATAATATAAATTGGGAATAGCCATAAATTAAAAAGAAAGAAAGAAATTTTAATAGGGCCAGGCGCCACGTGCTTTCCATTGTGTGGTACGGTAGACATTTTTACTTTACTTAACTCATTAGAAAATAGCAAAAAGTTGAATCATCCTAAACTGTACATCATAGATCCTAGTAGTGTTAATCAATTATTAATAATAAATATTAATGGTTAAGGGAATTTTAGATTTGCCAGATCAAAAGATTTGAACCAAAATAGACCAAACTTCTAAGAATAAGAACAAGATAGCACAATAAAATAATTAAATTAATAATAACAAAATAAAAGAAAGGGAGCTAAAAGAAATAGGAAAGAACAATAAGTTTAAAAAAAAAAAAAAAATTCAAATAGGAAATTAGGACATAGCTCATAACCAAACATGGCACCTATAGTCCTAACTAGATCACAGTCAGGTGAAGGCAAAACGTGGGCAGAAACAGTTAAAACCAAAGATAGGGACACCAGACACGATAAACTAGAAGAGAATAGTCAGGCCCCCATAGAAGAAATTTATAACCAAAAAAATAGCAATGAAAATACCAAAGAAGACTCAAGATATAAAGCAACCCAGGCAGTTTCCCAAAATAAAGATGGAGTAAACATATGTCGTTTAAAGATAACACAAGTAGCTGGTGAGACTGTAAAGATCAAGGCACTAGATGAAGACAAAATTATAAAAATCCTTGATCCAGTGTTAGGCAAAAAGGCGATAGCCAAAATTTCAAAAACCCATTTTGGCATAATAATTACCCCAAATCAGAGTGACAGAATAAAAGAGATGTTAGAGGAACTCAAAGTAGAAGCAAAAACAGTGACTCTTGCACACGACATAAAAGTAAAGATAGAGCTAGCAAAAGAAACCAGTAGATGTGTGTTAAAAGGGATAAACACTAACCTTTCAAGCGAGGAAGTTATGAACATCCTCGCAAAACATAACCCAGACATAAAGCTGGTACACGTGGACAGAATAATGGTGAAAGGGAGTATTGTAACCCCAGTGGTTATAATAACGGCAGAAGGGAGGGAAACCCCTAAAACTCTACTGTTTGGGAAAACCAAGAAGCACACAGAAACTTACATTCCCCCTGTGCTGCAATGCTCCAACTGTCTGAAATTCGGCCACGGAAGGAACAATTGTAAGGGGAAAACAGTTTGTAGGTACTGCTCCAGTAATCACCCCTCTACACAGTGTGAAAAGGCAAAGGCAGATACAGACTACAAAAAGGCGAATGGAAACAGAAAATGTATCAATTGTAAAGGGAACCACAGTGCCAGGTATCAGGGCTGTCCAGTGTACCAGCAAACAAAACAAGCACTAAAAGAATCCATTTTAACAAGAACACCATTTAAAACAGTAATGAAAGAAATAAAAGAAAACACAAAAAACACAAACAGTAAAGTTGTAGAAGAAATCAAGTCTCTTAAAGAAGAAATCAAAACTATTAAAACGCAGCAGTCAAAAGAGCAGAAAATAACTAACAAAACAAAAGAAAACAGCCAGCCAGACAGTTCAGCTACAACACTGGAAAATGTGAATTCACTGAAAAGTGCAGAGGCAGTGCTTCAAGAAGTGAAAGCCATACAGCACCAAATTTCCCAGGATATAGCTAAACTGACTGTACTAAAAGAAGAAAATGAAATGATACTAGTCAAACTGTCTGAACAAAAAGAAGAAAGTGAAATAATACTAAAAAGAATGGAAAGTGAAAAACAGGAGATTAACATAGGAAGAGAAGGGAATGTAGCATTGGATGAAAATAGGAAAGTGGTCAAAAAGAACAAAAGCAACCTAGAAGAAACTATCATAGAAACTATCAAAAAACGATTTGAGGGACTTTTACCACACTTAGCGGAAGAAGTTAGGGAAATAATGACAAGTTTAAATAAGGATTTTCTTGACAACTTGATGGATAGTGGGTCCACAAGTACAGGAAATGCAGAATAAGAGCAAATTTGATAGCTAACCAAAATAAAAGGTAAACTAGATGATGTTAAAATTCAATTTAGAAAGATTTAGAATTATCCAGTGGAATTGTAGGGGTATTAAAAAAAATTTTGCACCCCTACTATCAGAGACTGGATTAACTACTGATATATATGCTCTTCAAGAGACCCATTTAAACCCAAATAATAGATATAGTTGTAAGGGCTTTAAGATACTTAGACACGATAGGAAAGAAGGTAGAGGAGGAGGTGTCGCAGTCTTAGTTAGCGAAAAATTTAAAATCATAGACTGGGAAGTATTTAATACAACCAATATAGAAGGTATCCAGGCTACTATAGCAGCTGAACCAAACAATCTAACAATTCTAAATGTATATGCTAAAGATGGCACAATTAAAGATGAAGAAATACTAGCCATAAGCACCAGACTAGGCCCCAAAACAATCATAGTAGGCGATTTTAATTCCCATCATTGTGCTTGGGGTGGACAACATGCAGATAATGCAGGAAAATGCCTACTTGACTTCATAGAAAACAATGAACTACTAATACTAAATGATGGATCTGCAACAAGAATTAATCCACAAGCTAATAGGGCAGACTCAGCAATAGACATAAGTATAGCAACTAACAACCTAGCGAATGTAAATTGGGAAGTGTTACAAGACACAAACTCAGATCATCTGCCCATTGTAATAACCATGCATGAAAATGTCATTCCAAACCCAGAACCAGAGAAACCTACCTTCAACTATAAAAAAGCAAACTGGGAAGCTTTCCAATCAGAGCTGGAGGGGATGGAATATAAAGACATGGAATCAGATGATACTGACTTGTGGGCAGAAACACTGACCAATGAAATTCTGAAAATAGCAATAAAGTATATACCAAATAAAAATATGCCACAACACCTTAAATCAATAAATAACATTAATAAGAAAAGAGAAACTCAATGGAATAAAGAACCAGTTGCCTGGTGGAATAAAAGCTGTGCAGAAATTCATGAGAGAAGAAAAAGGGCCTTACAAAAATATAGAAATAACAGAACAGAAGAAAACTATGATAAGTATAAACTTATTAGGAATGAATCTAACAGAATAATATTCAAAGCCAAAGAAACTAACTGGAAGGAGTTTTGTCAGTCACTTAAACCTAGCACTCAAATTAGAGAAGTATGGAAAAAGCTTAAGGCAATCAAAGGGAACAATAAGAAAACAATAATGCCAACAATCAAACTACCAAAGAGAGCAGAAACAGATAAAGAAAAAGCTAATGCCCTTGCCGAGTATTTCTATAAAGTCAGTGCAAAAAGTAGCCTTGGACAGGAAGAAAATGAGAGAAGAGAAAGACTTAGGATACAGTTTTTAAAAGAACTACCAGACCAGATAGATGAAACAAACTATTTAGATGCTGATATAACAGAGGAAGAAGTAACTAATGCAATAAAAGATAAATCTAATACTGCCTCAGGGCAAGATATACTTAGTTATGAAATCCTTAAGAAAGTACCCAAAAGAACTATAAACATAATAACTTCACTTTATAACAAAATCTGGAACTTAGGAAAGATACCAAAAGCATGGAAAGTAGCTATGATAGTACCCATTCTAAAACCCAATAAGGAAGCCCATGATGTAAGTTCATATAGGCCTATCTCCTTAACATCACAACTAGGTAAAATACTGGAAACTGTTGTGAATAAAAGAGTTAAATTCTACCTAGAAAAAAACCAGTTATATAGCCCAAACCAGTCAGGGTTTAGAGCAGACAGAAGTACAGTAGACCAGCTTGTAAGATTAGAACATGATGTAAAGCTAGGGTTCAAGAGGAAAGAGAAAACAGTGGCAGTCTTTCTAGATGTAGCCAGGGCATATGATGAATGCTGGCGAGATGGAGCTCTTTACAAAATGAAAAAGATTGGCATTACTGGTAAAACCTATAGGTATCTAGAAAACTTTTTACAGGACAGGTACTTTGCTGTACAGGTGAATAATGATAGGTCAGAAATATATGAACAACAGAATGGGATTCCTCAAGGATCAGTGATTTCTCCTTCAATTTTCACTATAGCTGTAAATGATTTAGCAGATGAATTTAATGACATAAAGAATGTAGTATCACAATTTGCAGATGACTGTGCCATTTGGCGATCTGGAAAAAACTTGGACCATGTTTACAAAAAACTTCAAAATCAAATAGACAAAGTTTCAGAGTGGATGAAAAGTTGGGGCTTCCAAATTAATGTAAACAAAACAGTAGGTATGATTTTCAGCAAAGGAAATTTAAAAAAAAATAACAAAATCAATATAACCATTAAAGGACAGAAAATATGTACCTCCTCAACAACAAGATTTCTGGGCATAACTTTAGATAAACAACTAAATTATAATAAACATATAGACAATTTGGTAGAAAGCTGTAGGGGACCCCTAAATATACTAAGGATTGTAAAAGGTAATGGATGGGGGGCCAGCAATAAAATAATGCTTATGTTCTACAAATCCTTCATCAGGGGGAAACTGGATTATGCCAGCATAGTCTATGACTCAGCTGCAGCTTCTAACAAAGCAAAACTGGACAGGATTCAAAATGCAGCCATGAGAACCATTACAGGTGCATTTATATCGACACCAGTAGAAGCTCTAGAAGTAGCTCTCGGCATACCTCCCCTTGGTCTAAGACGGAAAGAACTGAGATTAAATTATTGGAGTAAAGTAGCACAAGAAGTGACCCACCCAGCACATAAAGCATTTGTCAAAAACCAACCAAGTGTATGGGACGTCCCCTTAAATAAAGATAGATATCCAACAGGGTGGAGAACTATAGAAGACCTAATGCATTTCAAAGAACTATCAAACACAATTGAAAATAGTAATAAATACAGAAGCAAAATACCACCATGGGAACTAAAAACACCAATCATAGACTACTCACTTACTGAAAAGATCAAACAAAACATAGAAGATAAGGAAGCCAAAATGATAAGTAGAAAGTTCATAGAGCAACTAACTAAACAAAGTCTGGCCGTCTACACTGATGGATCCAAGGGTGATAGTGGGCAACTAGGTGCCGGAGTTGTAATACCACAATGGGGAATAAAAAAGAGCTACAGTGTAACGGAAGGGGCATCGATTTTTACTGCAGAGATGGTAGCAATTCTTAAAAGTCTAGAAATAATCGAAGATAACCCACCAGAAGCTGTTACGATATTTACAGACTCACTATCATCACTACAAGCACTAGAACACCCAGGTAAATGTAGCCGCCCAGACATAAAGGAAGAAATTCTAGCAATTAATACATCACTAGAGAACAGAGGATGTAGTGTGAGGCTAGTGTGGGTTCCAGCACACATAGGTATAGCTGGCAACGAGTTGGCAGACCAGAACGCCAAGAAGGGAAGAACAAGTAAAAACAATATAAAAGCAGGACTGGGGAGGTCAGAGATCAAGAGCCAAGTGAAGGAAACTATAAACGAGGAATGGAAGACAACATGGAAGGAAAGTAGAAAAGGCAGACATGCGTTCAAACTGCTGAAAGAACCAACGAGGACATGCCAGGTCAGAGAAGAATTAAAGATACCATCGAACAAAAAACTGTGGCGTCTCCGACTCGGTGCAGCATACTTCATGGTAGAAGAACCACACTGCCAAGAATGTCAGGAAGAGAATGACATAGACCACTACCTGATCCACTGTAAAAAGTATGAACAACAAAGGCTTGAATTGAAAACTTACTACAGAAATCACAATATAGACTTAACAGGTGATAAGGTTTTAAGTATAGATGCCCCAAGAGATGCCCAATCAATACTTAAAAGATATATACATAAAACAAAGGAAAAAATATAAGGTTAGAACTTCAGGAAAATCATCCAACTAAATAGAAATTAAGCAGCAAGAACTAACAAAGCATTAACAAAAAAATAACTACTCATAGGACAAGGAAAGACAAGGTATTAAAAAAAAAAAAGGGACAACAACTCAAAAGGAACATATACTAATACAAATTAAAACCAAGTGTAAAGGACAACAGTTATCTAGAAACAATACAAAAGAGAAAATAAAATTGACAAATACTAATATAAATAAAAATCAGCAACTGCAAAAGGCAACAGTTATCTAAATTGAAAACAAAATTAGTAAATTAAATGACACTAAATACCCCAATTATAACCAACTTTCAGGTTGAACAGGGTAGACCAAGATGGAACGAGAAAAGGCAACAATGATCAGATGCTCAGTGCCCGATCTCCACCCATCAACTCATCAAAACAACAACAACATATCCATACTGCTTTTCTGTTGTTTTGATTAGTGGTAACAGTTAGTAATTACTGCTCAGGTATTTTTTATTGACAACTTTTTTCAGGAGACAGCGAGAAGTTGTATTTCTTTTTAAAACTATATTATTGCAGTTAGTTTCATTGCGTTGATATTTCGTTATTGTTTAGTATTTTATCTGTTTTCTGTGTGTTTTGACATTTTTAAATAGCTTTTCTCAATTTTCCATTTTTGTTTGCTGTTTATGACTGTGACTGATGAAAAGTGCACATCGAAAAGTTCCGCCTTTTTAGTGTAATGTTCATCTATACAACCGATTCAAATACCATTATGTTTTTTTTTCTTATTCATCATCTCAGCCCGTAACCCGTCATGGGTCGTAGGGGTGCCATGGTGGAAGCATCAGCAGACAGGGTCCTCCACTGCTCTCTATCCTCAGCAATGCGTACAAGTGTGGAAAAACCGTGTCCTGCCCATTATTTGATGTTATCAGCCCAGGATTTTCTCTGCCTTCCTCTTCTATCTATCTATCTAGATAGAAGAGAGAAAGGAAGGGCAGAATGTTAGACGGGCCTGCGTGACCAATTCTAAACCCTTTGAAAATAAAGTTCGTTCTATCTATCTATCTATCTATCTATCTATCTATCTATCTATCTATCTATCTATCTATCTATCTATCTATCTATCTATCTATCTATCTATCTATCTATCTATCTATCTATCTATCTATCTATCTATCTATCTATCTATCTATCTATCTATCTATCTATCTATCTATCTATCTATCTCTGATAATGTTTGTACTTTTCAACATATGTTATGTCATGCTTATAAGTAATTAATGTTAATATGAGTGTGCTATATTATTATTTTACTTTACAACGTTGAATTCCTTGAATTTGATATGTAAAATGCATATGAGAATAAATGAATTCAGTATGAAAGGTGAGAGAAAGGAAGGGCAGAATGTCAGACGGGCCTGCGTGCCCAATTCTCAACCCTTTGAAAATAAAGTTCGTTCGTTCGTTCGTTCGTTCTCCGTTTACCTTCGACTGTTCCCTGAAGGATCGTTTTCGAAAGGGAGTCATGACGAGTTACATGCCCAAACCAGGCAAGCTTTCGACGTTTCACTATTGACAAAAGTGGTTCTTGGTGGCCTGCATAGGTGTTTATCTTCTCTCTAACATAGACATTTGTTTTATGCTCTTTATAGCAAATGCGCAAAATTCTTCTATAACATTTATGCTCGAAAGCCTGAATCCTTCGCTCCGTATCTGCAGTGAGTGTCCAGCCCTCACACCCATACAAGAGAATAGATAATACAAGTGATTTGTATAATTTGATCTTCACAGGAAAACTGATGTTACTTTTCCATATCACATTCAACCTTGTCATGGCAGCTGAGGCCATCTCAAGTCTTGTCTTGATTTCTTTAATTGATTTTCTTATTATTATCCTTTATTATCAAATGTATAGCAGCCCTCTTCACCAATAACGCTTTCAAATGTATGAATATTTAAATCAATTTTCAAAAATCACATAATAAAGCAGCCTGCAATCCTGTGGTGGTAATGATGTGGATGATGATGATGATTGTTATTATTATTATGTTAATCAGGGCCGGCTCTTGGACGGTGCGTGCGGTGCGGGCGCATCAAGCGCTTTCTTGAAAAAAGAGGGGGGAGGGGGCCACCGACAGGTATTTAAAAATATTTCTTAAAATTAAAATGTTAAAAGAACAATTTAAACTGCAATATTTCAGAGTGTAATGTACGACCAATTTGTGTGTGCGTGTGTGTGTGTGTGTGTTAACATTGATTTAATATCTTAAATATAAGTTTTTCGATTACCCTATAACTATTTTCTTCCGTTTTCTTAAAAAAAAAAAAAAAAAAAAAAAAAAAAACATCGCACTGAGAACCTGTCTTTACTTCAACGTGAATTGTTTACAAAATTACCTACGATAAAATCTTTAAAACATAAGTGTATTATGTTTTTGTAAAATGCTATAGTGACCATCCCTTGTGGAAATTACACTGTGATACAACCCAGTGGCATAAAATTGAGTCTTGTAAAAGTACAATACTTTACGGCACGGCATCACGAAACCCCGCACCTCTTTGGTAAATCGCTAGGGTCAGCTCTGATTTTAATAAGTTTGTATTTATTAATTTCATCCCGTCAACATCAAGACCGTAATTCAGTGAATGGAATCTGTTTATGCAAGTTATCTGACTTTGTTTGTCGCTGTGTATGCCGTATCACTAACGAACAACAATGACAAAGTGAAATTTGTGCTTTATCACCGTCACGCCTTTTACAGTCAGGGCAACTATATGTAGGTCAACATACTGTACCAGACGCTGAGGAAACATGTTGATAGCATTACACCGCAGTCGTTGGTCTAGAATCTCCTTGGTAAGAGAACGAACGAACTGTATTTTCAAAGGGTTAAGAAGTGGGCGCACAAGCCCGTCAAACATTCTGTCCTCCCACTCTCACTTTTCTTGCATACTATATACTTTCATTCCCACATGTTACTTTAAGATGATATGAAACTCTATACAAAGCGATACAACAGGAGGCAATCTGATCATCAGAAGTAGTCCCCCCGTCGATCAAGTGTTTCGGCCCTTCAATCTTCTTTACACTCTAAGGGGGGCGGGCCCACGCGGGTCATGACTCCCAAGTGGCAGTCTCCTGTTGTCTTGTGCAGACAATTAAACCCACTCCACCTTGGTTGCTGCTTTCAACTTCACTCCTATTTTCTGCCAGCTAGAGGCAATTGTGAAAGTAACCCCTATGTTGACAACATATTACTGTCCCGAGTTCCATAGGCCGCTGCGGTTGTTCCACAGCCTGTACGATGCCCTTTCCGCAGTTTCGCTGAGTCTCTTAAGTGCCCTTGTTCTTGACTGTCCTTTCAAAGCCAACAGTTTCAGTAGATTATACACTGAGGCAGCCACGAGACCTCTTGCACCTACCTCAACAGCCATGACCCTTGCAGTGAACCCATCGTGTCTCAAGTCCGTGGCCATATCATTATATACTTGGCCACTGTGAACAAGTGTTGCTCGTCTAATCTGAATTCAAATGGCGCGGTCAGTTCAATCATTATAATCTAGTGCGATGATGAGGAATGCAGCACTTTAGTTGTCCGTCTTCTGATACTCTCTGGATATGAGAAGTGACTAGTGTTAATGTCATGTGACAAAACAACAGACGCTGACAAATAGCTAGTAGTGACAGGCGATTTTTGTTAAAGTGCGCGTATGGATAAATTAAATAATAATTGACTTTGTGCGCTGTTCATTTTCTCGCGGGCAATAACGGGGGAGGGCGCATACCATTTTTCCCAACATGCCATAGCGGAAAGCTTACGGGTGGATAGGTGTTACGCACAGATTCTTTTGTAGGCAATGAATATATATATATATATATATATATATATATATATATATATAGAAAGATATTTATTTGTCTGTTAACACTTTTTGTTGATAGTCAAAGGTACATAACCCTTGATTTAGTTGATGGTACATTTTATTATGTCTGTTACCTTCTCTTGGGTCTTATATGAATACTAAGATTTACGTCGAATTATTTTTCGTGTATGGTCAGAACAGATCAGTCTTTCTGGGAATGTTTATAACCTAAGTTGAGGTTTATTCCTGTCTTTTAAGGCGATTTGGTCTTGTATCTTATTGTCTTTAACGACGTCGGCCTATCTTGAGTTGAACTCTGGGGGTCACGCGCTACTGCGCGTGCGTCGTATTGGAGGTTGTCGAAGAAGACTTCCGTCATAGTGAGTTCTTGTGTTTGCTGCCCCGGACAGATGTCCGTTGATATGTGCTCTGTGTAATTCTGGGGAAAGGCGACGTCTGCTGTGTGACTATTATGTCTATGTTCCTCCCCAGAATATATTCTTAGCGCCAAAGGATGGCGTGTGCTATTTTCTAGTATTTTCTAGGATGTTAAGGTAACGAAAGACATTTACTGAACTTTTTCGTTATGCCTAGACCTGCAGCCAGGGATATGGTCTGCATATGAGTGGGCTGAATTCTTTATTGACGACATTGTGCTAGCAGCACCAATATCTATTATGTACATTGCATTATTACCTATATAATCTACACAGCATTATCGATGTTTATGAACAGAGCCCTTTACTTATGCTTCATTATGCATCTTCGCAGTGAGCGACGCTCACTGGAGATAGAAGCCATTTTGGATCCCGCCTTTGCCTAAGCGGATCATCGTTCGGAGAACAGGAATGCCTTATTATCTGATGATGGTACAGAGATCTGTCTACTATTGTAACCCACTACTGTGGTTTAAGATTGTCGTCACATAAGCCTACTGATTTACGGCTTGTAATTCCTCGACAGAAGAGGTTCTGTCAGGGAGCCATTTATAATAAACGTTTGCAAACATTAACTGACGCGATCAGTCAGTTAGGCTTGAAAGTTATACAACTAGAACCCTGAGGGACTAGCTACGAACGTTCTGTTGTATCCACATTCTATACGAATGCATATTTGATGTCGTAGACCATTTTGTCAAGCATGTGATGTTTTTTTGCCAACCTGTTCCAGTCACTATATATCGGTCGTCAGAGTTTGCGTCCTATTAAATGTGTGAAATTATCAACAGTAGTTCCAGACATCATTGACTTTCATACATGAGTGAATGAGTGCCTTATTACTTGTCAACTCTGCAGAACAGTACCACCCATTCGCATAACGTACATTTGCACTCTCATTCAACATAAACACTGTCCCTTGTCGGGGCTTCAATACTCCATGGACAAGGTGACCTGTATGCCCAACACTGTGTCGGTTTGAGTTGACCATAATACCTGTATCAATGTGGTAACCAGAATTATACCACATCAACCGATCCTACTTCAACATTAACACACATCAATAGGATAGTAGCAGTTTTTCATAAATGTTCTTTTCTTCCTAATATAGCACCTGATCAAAACCAGCGGCCAGCGGCTTCTTACCAGTACCATTAGTATTATTTTTGGGTCTACGATTTTTGGACTAGTTCGGTCCTCTTTCTTCAGTAAAGGATTAATGGTGTCTTCTTCGTGGCTACAAGTCCCAAGTTCCTTCGTGAACAGGTTGGGCCCAAGAGACTAACAAACATTAAGATTAAATCGTAACTGGATGGTACTTTACCCAGAATTATTTATTCAATTTTTCCAGCCCACTGAGCATATGAAAGAACATATATTCCTGACGATTGACAGCCGTAGCAACGGAGTGATCTAGAAAATACGCTGTTTCAAAATCGGCACTCACCATAGAGCCAGCCGATAGGATTTACCATCATCATCATTTTTACATATTGTAACATTTGTCTTAGCAGCCAGATGCTTAGCAATACGGGAATTACTTTTCTCCCTTTGCAACTGTGAACGTCCAGAGCACGTCTTGCTTAAGTAACCATTCGCGGTGATATTTGTTTCATCCAAGGAAAATTAAACCCCCAAATTTGGCGTCCACCTTGTAATTATTATTCGATATAAAGGCTGGACTGGGGCCATATTTGGGTAACCCACCTGACAATATAGGTTCAGGAACTATTGTAATTTTTTCAAGGGATACCAACACCAGGAGTGGGTAAGCGAGATTGTTTGTGGCCACATATGAGAGAGAGAGAGAGAGAGAGAGAAGGGGGGGGGGAATATTTTCCTTAGTTACAGTCATTGTACTACTTCTTTTTTTATTTCGCTAAACTTGTGTACGTTACTGAGTAGTAATTTAGTGGGGAATTTCTTCTTCATAGTCTATTCTGTAACTTTTCACCTTTGGGTTATTAACTTCTTTTGGGATTCTTTTCTCAACAAGTGGGAGGGCACTTATTTGGTTATTTTCATATGTCTGTAAACAATGATTTATTGATTTCTCTATATGTTTGATGTTGTAAAAAGTTTAATGATAATAAACAACAAAAAGAACTTAACGTTGTATGTTGGTCAGACCCATACCCATTAACCATAGTTTTCACGTTTTGTGTGTCTTGTTGTCACATAATTGTGTGTGGGCGTGTTTAGTTAAACTTACCTTTCTAGAGATAAGGGGTTGAAAGATTGTCTTACACTAAAATATAGTCGTATAGATAGGCTGGACTAGAGAAACTATTCAGTTCAGAGACAGATCTTCTCCTTAACTATTCACTCGTGAAATCTATTTCTTACACCTTTATTCTCACATATTTACCACTATCACCTCTGCTCAGACGGGACCATAACTATCTTCTAACCTATCTAAAATTTACGACAGGTACGAAGATTCTGAAAGGGTGGTGCAAAGGTTCTGAAATGGTGGTACGAAGATTCTGAAAGGGTGGTTACGAAGATTCTGAAAGGGTGGTGCAAAGATCCTGAAATGGTGGTACGAATATTCTGAAAGGGTGGTACGAAGATTCTGAAAGGGTGGTACGAATATTCTGAAAGGGTGGTACAAAAATTCTGAAAGGGTGGTACGAATATTCTGAAAGGGTGGTACAAAGATTCTGAAAGAGTGGTACGAATATTCTGAAAGGGTGGTACAAAGATTCTGAAAGGGTGGTACGAAGATTCTGAAAGGGTGTTACGAAGATCCTGAAAGGGTGGTACGAAAATTCTGAAAGGGTGGTACGAAGATTAGTGAAAAGGTGGTACGAAGATTCTGAAATGGTGGTACGAAAATTCTGAAAGGGTGGTACGAAGATTCTGAAAGGGTGGCACGAGACAGGAAAACTTGGGATGAATTTGTAAAAGGCGAATTCTTCTTATAGAGATGAATGGTAATGACGATGACACGGTATCAGAAGAGAAGTCTATTTGAGCTTTGTGTTTCTGTTATTGTTGACTCATCTGCTTGTACAAGAAATAAAGCTAGTTAAAGCAGCTCATATTTATGAGTGAGTGTCCAATTGGCAAAGTGGTTAAAGCGTTGGCCTTTCGCTGCAAAGGAGCAAGGTTCAGTCTACATAGCTGTAATTGAGTACATGACTCTTGAGTTAGGAAAGGCAAAGACAGCGAGGAAGGGAATTGGTTATCTCACCTCTCGAAGCTTGAGCTAGAAGAACGACGTCTCTAACACTTTGCTCACCTACGGCAGTATCTGCTATGAGAATACCTTTACCTTTTAGTTATGAGTATAGTGTATTGACTTAATTTCATGCATACTGTCGAGTATCCAACGGAAAATCCACAGGCGTTTTTGAGCTCTTCCAGACATGTAATCATTCATTACCGCCCAGTTCCCCATGGAGCATAGGTCTTCAACAAGAATGCTCCAATCATTCCTGTCCAATGCTGTCCTTTCAACGTGTTTCCATGTCTTCTTTACATCCTTCAACCATTTCCCTCCTATCTCCTTCTTCGTCGTTCGTTCTCAAATAACTACATCTATCTCTCTTATATACCTAGCAGTCCGTCTCAGGTCTCTCTCATCACCATAGAGTTTCTCCTTCAACTGGGTTAGAGAAGGACACATTGCCATCGTTCTCCTCTCATGGAGCCGACAGTAGTACATGTTCTACTGTTTGTTTGTACTCCCCACATGGACTTTCATCTATCTGTCCAATTTACAGATTTTGGAACAGATGGTATCTGAGTCTGCAATGGCCAGTTCTCATTCTGAAAATTATCACTTGATCTCTTTTTGGTAACGTATAGTTTGGTTCAGCATTGTTGGACTGGATGTTCTTTCTGCTATTTTTCTCTATAATTATTATAATTATTTATGATTATTGCTTTTATCTGTATATATGTAGCCCTCTCTTCTGTTTGGGTTTCCTTCCTCTCTCTTTGGCAATTTTATCTGCCTTCTCATTTCCATATCTCCCACAGAAAAAAAAAGAATAAATCAAGATGTAATATTGTCCTAGTCCAAAAATACACCACCATAATCAGACGTGTTGTGAGAAGCGACTAACATGTGGTTGTGCATGGCGCTGGTGTCACAAAATGACATTCGTTCATTCATTTTTCTTTTCATCCTTTTCCAACCTTTCTTTTAGCCTTCATCTAACTTTAATTTATTTTCATTTTTTCTTTGTGTCGAGGGTTGTTTGCGTTGAAAACCGGATAAACCAAGACTTAATAAAGGATTAGGAATGGTCATTACCGCTTTGTCCTTATTAGTATATATGGAGCCTCGGTAGCGCAGTGGTTAGTTCACTGGCTTCCTAGCTCGGAGGTCCATGGTTCGATCCTCAGTTGAGGTGTGATATTTAGACTACAAACGGCTCCGGGGTCGACCCAACCTCATGAATTGGGTACAAGAGCAACTTCAGAGAAGGTTAAGGCGGCCGGCGTGATGCTGACCACATCACCCCTAGTGAGCTGATGGTCACGAAAATATGGGCCTAACACCATATTCCCAATATGCCTCAACGGGCGTGTAACGGGATCCTTTACCTTTTTTATTAGTATATATGGGGTTAGATGGTCGTTCTCTGTTGAGATATCTTGATTTTCTTTCTTTCTCGTTCGATAATCTACATATCTTTTTTTCCAGACGGCCTGGCAAATGGGGAGAGGAAATAGATAACCATATTGGACCGGACACGTATGACGCAATTAGTTCATGCATTGTAGGGGATTATGACCGTGTAGGAAGTGAACACCACCCCTGCCTTCGCAGAGCATGACACGCGACAGATGAGCTAGTCACTCCTACACCTTTCGATATCGGAAATATTATTCTAGAAATCTTAGGCACAGTTATGTCTAAAACTCACACATTCTGTTAAGGCACTTTTTTTTATCAACGCCAGACGATAAATCTAACAGAGATTAGAAGCACAGATTTTCTAGGATGAGAAGTTCTCACAGAATGGATTGGGGTGACCCTTTCTTCTTCCTAATCTCTGTTTCACAACGGCAGTAATCGGTACATTTGTGGTTCGGATTTTACTGAGTGCTGTTAATTGTCGCAATGTCTTTATTTCTTTCTCTGCTAATTAGCAGATATTTTGTATCTACATTCTTTCGCTACTTTCAGTATATTGTGTCTTGTCTGTTTTTCTGACACTCCTGGCGGATGATAATACTAAAGGTTGGCAGGAGCGACTGAGAGAAATTATCAACAAACCAAGTTGGTTAATCGCAGGCGCGGCCGATTTCAGTACACAGATTAACACGTACATCGCCCAGCGCAATCTGCTTAATCACTGATAAGCACGGTTGCGTCTCCGCCAAGGTTGTAAAGAGACGGATTTTTTGTGTGCTCAAGCAACAGATAAGACATTACTCTAGCGAAAGTAATAATTTATTACATCTTAAACACATTGTCGTGTGAGGTTTACAGCCCATTTTCAGAAAAGTAATGTTTGAAATTGTGCACTAGATGAGTCATGCAAAATATTCAAATCAGATTGGCTGATCATTTGAGCTCCATAAAAAACAGTGGAGTAAGACAGTGAATATAACCTGACACATTTCAGTGTTTTTTCACTGTGAGGTTCACGCTTGCCAAAGACACTAGACGTGCTGTTAGAATTCAGAATTTCCATTGATCAGACCGGACACCTTTTGTTGGAGTATAATCAAGACTTACAATTCAACCCAGGAAATCTCTATAATTTTAATAAGGAAAGCCGCTGTCTGAAAAAACTGAAGGAAGACACGGAGTCAGAAAGGGAATTATATCTCAAATTAATGACCCCAAGTACGCGTGTAATGAGACAACTGCTAGTGCCTTTTATTCCCCTGAGCACAACGTCTGTGAGCCAGGATTAGCTTATTGGTGGTACCAGCAGAAAGTACTATCTCTGGAACAAGTAGGGACAAGTGGCCTACGCTTTAAGTCGAGGGACCAACTTTGTAGACTGTCCCAGACATTTCTGGGAAACGAGCTACACCCGACAACCTTGACCAGCGACGAGCGTGAGCAGTGTAAAAGGACCCATCAGCGGGAGCAGAAACTACTATTGGCAGCTAAGTGTAAAATATATGCTGCCAAAGTGAACTTTTTTCCCATCGACTCTACAATAAATGAATGATGAAACTTTTCTTCTAAACTATTAAATTATTTTCAAACTTTTAAAACTTAAGTGATTATTACATTTTGTTATTTGTAATTTTACAAATTTAACTTCGATTTAATCATTTTAAATGTACTGCATGTTTGTCTCAGTCAATTTACTACACACACTCTAAACAGAGCTAAACCAGAATAATAAGAATTCCACTGAGTAAATCAGAGGTGGAGGCTTAAACGAGCTAACAAAAACCATTGCTTAATCCTTCACAAATGTTGTCGGCAGATTCTAGAATTAACGTGCTCAGATAAATGCAGCATTGTTTTCGCATATTCGCATATCTGAATATCTTGTAAATACCCCTTTGTGGTAGAAGTGTCATTAACCTTCTATCTACATATCTGCCGAGAGTAATCTTGTGCGAAGGTAGACACATTTGAAGGCTATATTAGATACTCTTGAGTTTTGGCCACTGTTGGACCACTACTGCAAAGCAGGGGAGACAATACCGTTGTGAACGGTGGTTTGGTTTTAGTAAAGTAAAAGAGTGTAGAAAAGTGGTTTAGGAAATATGAATGGATTTGGATACAGACTAGTTGTCTTAGTTGAAAGGAGATAAAATAAGTAAAGGAATGCTTTGAGAAAAGGGAGGAAACTCCGCATATTACGGTTGGTAGAGGAAAGTGTTGAATTAGGGTTAAGCAGATTTAGTGGGTGTGACGTAATGAGTTAATAAGAGTGGCAGATGTTGATAGTGAAGAAGACTAGACACGTAAATTTAGTCTAGACAGGTATACCCCAGTCTCGGAGAAGAGCACTGGTGTAAGGATAGCACAGGTATAGCTATAGCTGTAAAGAGCACACGTCTGGATGGAATTTGTATAGATCAAGAGCTCTAGAGTGCTACCGTCACCTAACTATACTGTGACAACAATAATACAGCAAAATATAACTGTCAACAATAAGAACTTGACAAGTCATAAAATTACAATTTACTGAATTATTTATTAATGTACATCTAGTTTCTTATTTCTCCTTTGAAAATCAAAGGATTTCAATTACAATGAAAAAATACAAAATCAACAATATTTATAACTTTTTACATAAGTTCATGTCTACGTTAATCTTAATGTCTTTTGCCTGCACTGGGTTAACACAGATTACACTTTTCATCACTACACGGTCTCTTTTGGGATCTCACAGAAGGTTTTGGAATATAACACTTAGGACTTAGCTTTACAGTCCTGGACAATGTCTGGTAACACACGAGTGTAGTTGGAATCCAGCTTCTAGGATCTTATGTTTGGCTAGCCAAGGAATGATGGAGCCAAAACACTTGAACTCCGTCGCACACAGTATAAGTTGAGTGGATGGTAGTTTCAGATCAGGCTGTTCCAAACTAGACCAGTAAACCTGCAAAATATGTAGCATGTGGCTAGTACTTGTGTGGTGATTTCTCACGGGTCTGCGTGTTGTGAGGTGATGTGTTCAGTGTATGCTTATAGGTATGGCATAAGTTCTGGTTCAATGGCAGTGTATAGGCAATGACAAATCTAAGTGATTACATTTTCAAAAATACATAATACAATTTCTGTACACAGTCATGATGCTGCATTTTCCTTCTACAGTCAGTTTGAATTTCAGTCATCAATAAAACAATGTTATACACCATAGGCCTTCCATTAGTTCTGCCTTTCCATTCCTGCGCATCTCTATTATGCATCCTGGTCCTTGCCTCATTATCCATTTTGAATTCAAATGTTGTCTCGCAGTTTAATTTAATTATCAAACCTGTAAAAGAAGCATTTGCATACATACATACATATATATTCGTAATATTACATACCCCTTTTAGGATAAATCAGAAGTAGAACTGACTGAAGGCTTGGCAAAAGTTCAACTGCCTGGCATAACAAATAGGAATGAACTTGCTCAGGTGTTGATCCTTCTCTCCCTCTCTGCCTTCAGATTCGTCTCTCTTCCGAGGTTTCAATTTTTCGTGTGTAACCTGTCTGCCACGATTTCTCTCTATTTATACACAGCCAGCGAGCGAGCGAGAAAGCAGCTAACGCCTGCGGCTAAAATTTTCGTTCCAACCGGCTCGCGCCGCTGTTTTGTGTTTTCTTATTTTCTTCCTCCGTTCCGTTCTTTTTATCTTTTGTATGAATCATGTGTGTTTATACCTTACTTTAATTGTACCATCAACAGCTTCTTTCCCTCCAATAATTTCCTCTATTGGGTTGGTCTTAGAATTTATATAATTTTTCAAAGTGGCTTAACTTGACAAAATATGATGAAGTGGTCTGTTCTCAAGCTTCTATCTTCTTTTTTGCAACAACGGTGGAATTAGTTGTTTAAAAGGAAATAAATGTGGACTTCTCCGCTCCTAACGATACTATTATCAACTCCTTATTTTTATATGAATTTTATTCGTTAGCCATCAAAACCAAATATCGCTTCGTTTTTGTAGCCAGTACACAGCGCTGGAAAATGTTAGCGAGAGGCACTCGCGTCCGCTCGGTTTAAAAATATCCCAACCAAGAATTTGTCTTGCGTATTTTTTTTTCTCACCACGCGACATAGCCCTCCTCTTTAAGCTGTAGCTCGCTCAGCAGACCTAAAAAAATTTGCTGAGACTAATTCTGGTAGTTCTCTCCTTCCGCTGTAGTGGGGTGTCTACTTAAAAAATCCGCGCCAACATTCTGCTTTCCCGGTATGTAGTTTACCGTAAAGGAATATGGTTGTAATAATAAACTCCATCGTAAAAGTCTCGAGTTGAGTTTTTTTGACGCAGCTAAAAAGGTTAGTGGCTGGTGATCACATTGTACTGTGAAGTGGGCTCCATAAAGATATGGTTGAAACTTCTGGATCGACCACACCAACGCTAGACATTCTTTCTCAATGGTTGAATAGTTCAACTCTGCTGCATTTAATTTCCGACTGGCATACGCCACAGGCAAAGGTTCTTCTGGCTGTTTCTGCAATAAGGTTGCCCCAATTCCAATATTGCTTGCATCCGTTCTCAAAATAAACTCCTGGGTTATATCTGTCAATTTCAGAATGGGTTTACTTGTGAGCTTTTGCTTCAACTTTGTGTAAGCAGCCTCACATTCTGCTGTCCATTTTACATTTTCGGGTTGGCCTTTCTTTGTTAGGTTAGTTAGAGGGGCACAGAGTGTATTGAAGTTTTGGATATATTTTTGGTAAAACCCGCACAAGGAAACAAACGATCTTACATCTTTCTTTGTCTTGGGTCTAGGTGCCTTCCTCAACTTCTCTACATTCTTGGGGTCTGGTGACATATTTCCCCTGGAAATTGAGTGTCCTAAAAATTCCAACTCCTGACAACCAATAAAGCATTTAGTTGGACGAGCAGTCAGTCCCGCCTCTCTAAGTCTATCAAATAACATGGAGAGTGCTGATAAATGTTCCTCAAAGGTTTCTGTGGAGATGAGGATATCGTCCATGAAATTTGCAATGGAGGGGTTCTTTAGTGGTTCCAGTAATTTTCTCATCATACGAGAAAATACGCTTGGGGCATTTTTCAGTCCAAAGGGTAATACATTAAATTCATAATGCCCGTCGGACGTACTGAATGCCAACATGTGCCGAATATTAGCTTTTACTGGGATTTGATAATATCCTTTACTCAGATCCACTTTTGACAAATACTTAGCTTTGCTAAGAGCTGAGAACAACTGATTTGTATCAGGCAAGGGATCAGCCTGTGATTCAGTGACAGCATTAAGCTTCCTGTAATCTATGCATAATCTGTGTTCTCCACTAGCTTTCCTGAGTAACACTACACTTGCACTATATGCTGATTCTGACTTAGAGATGATCTTCTCCTGTAGTAGGTAGTCAATCTCTTCCCTTAAGGCTTGTGCTTTTGCATAAGGAATAGGGTACGGTTTTACACATATTGGTGTGGGGTCAATTACTTTCATGTCGTACTCTAACAGGTTTGTACACCCTGGCTTATCTGTGAGCACATCTGCATGGGTTTCTAACAACTTCTGAACCTGCTTCCTCTGTTCATGAGTTAAGTGATCACTGATTTTTACCTGATCAAAACTCTCAGATTCCTTTAATGGATATTCCATAGAGGTGAGAGGTTCGTCCTTCATCTCTGTTGCAATGGCTAGGGTCATCATATGTGCTACTTCCGAAGATGACCTATCGTAATACTTTTTGAGTAGATTGACATGATACACCTTTTCTTTTCCTTGTTTGTCAATCTTATAATTTGTTCTAGAGACTTTCTCCAACACTACATATGGTCCCTGCCAACCTATCTGCAATTTATTATTGCTGCTGGGCAACAGAAGAAGTACCTTCTCTCCTACAGCAAGTTCCCTATCCTTTGCTTTTTTGTTATAGTACTCAGCATGCTTTCTCCTAGCCTGTCTTAAGTTGTCGTTTGCCAGTTTCCAGCCTGTTTTCAAACGAGAGGTTAACTCGTTTACGTACTGGTATGATGAGGTTACAGTTTCTTCTGCCTTCTCATCAGTCCATGTCCGCAACAATGCTTCCAAAGGACCTTTTATTGGTCTACCAAACAACAATGTCGCCGGAGCCAATCCAGTTGAGTTATGTGGGACTTCCCGGTATGCAAACAGTGCTGCCGGTAAGTAAGTATCCCAGGTATCCGGTTTTTCCAATGCCAGCTTTCTCAGAATAGAGATTAGGGTCCCATTGAAGCGTTCTACTGCCCCGTTCCCTTGGGGGTGATAGGGGGAGCAGTGGTAGTGTCTGGCCTGAAATATCTTGAACACCTCTTCAGTTAGTCTTCCTCTAAACTGGGATCCATTGTCCGTCAGTATCTGGTGAGGAAATCCTAACCGGGTAAATATTGTGAGAAGTGCCTCTGCCACATGCTTGGAATCAATAGAAACCATAGCTACTGCCTCTCCCCACATCGAACATGTGTCCACTAAGGTCAGAATATAACTATTTTTTCTTCTTTGTTCTGGTGAGGGGTCCCACAATATCCACTGCAACACGTTCAAAGGGTGTTCCCATGATAGGCATCTCTCCCAGTGTTGCTGGTGCAGTCCTATGTTTAGGAGCTACTCTTTGGCATTCTGGGCAGGATCTCACATATCTCTTTATATCTTCCGTGATTCCTGGCCAGAAGTAGTGACAGGCTATCCTTTGTCCAGTGGCACCTATCCCCATATGTCCACTGAATGATACAGCATGTCCTAGCTCCATAACCTTCTCCCTATATGAAGTGGGTACAACTAGCTGTCCATGTCCTTGTGGTCCAATTCCAGCTTTTCTGTATAACAGCCCATTCTTCATGTAAAAGTCTCCCTTGACTGGAGGGTTATGAGCTTTTGGCAGTTTGCCAAAACAAGGCTTCAAGGTGCTGTCTGCTGCTTGAGCCTTTTTCATCTCTTCCGGATGAGTATTTATAGGATTTTCCTCCATTTTCTTGGAGCTTGACCTGGTCTGGACTGTTGCCATAATTACAGGTTTTACCGGTTCTCCTAAGAAAACATACCTACATCCCAGGATTATTGGGTAAATAGGATCATCCATCACCGCTGCTTTGATCTCTCCTTCCACATAGCGAGACCTAACATTGATTCTGGCTATGGGCAATGTCATGGTTCCTGCTCCTTTTACTGGTCCTTGGATTTCCACTGTTTCTGTGGTTATCTGTTCCTGGCTCACCAGAGAAGAACACACGACCGAGTCAAAGTCCAAGCCTGTGTCATATAAGCACAGTACTTGAGTGCCATTCACGGTCACTTCCTCACAGACAGGGGATGATGGAGGTCCTTCTGACTCACTGCCAGTTCCTTCCTTCCCTTGTTCCCTGTCGTAAGACATGCAGCGTGATGAGGAGGGTATTTCCGTCTGCATTCTGCAGTATTGTGGTTGCTCATTTTACAAGTCTTACACCACTTATCTTCCTTTCTTGAAGGTCTCCTGTCTGATCCTAAAGGGGTTCTTTCCTTGTAGTCCCATCTGGGCCTATTCTTGAATGCGTGGTCCTGGTTGTGGCCACTTCCTTCAGACATTGTATAGTTTTGTGGTTTCTTAAATACTTCTACATGTTTCTTCTTAGCTCCTTGATTCATGGACTGAGCCAGTTGGTGGCTTTCTGCATAGGTGATTATGTCATCTAACCTATCTCTTTTATTCTCTATCAGGAACTTTTTAGTTTCAGGGGTTATGGAATCTAGTAGCTGTTCTATCAACATCATCTCCTTTAGCCCCTCGAAATCTGGAGAAAAGTTTCCTAACTTACACCACCTTAGTAGGTAAGTCTCCGATCGCGTCGTAAATTTCTGATAAGTCTCTCCACCCTCCTTCTTAGCAGTTCGGATTTTTTTTCGATAAGCCTCAGAGTTCTGTTCATAACGAACAAGCAATGCCTGCTTCAGGGCTTCAAAATCTTCTTGATCTTCCTTTTGTAGTTTCAAGAATACTTCATAAGAAACTCCTCTCAATCCTTGAGATAGCTTCAAATTCCACTTTTCCTTTTCTAAACCATAAGTTGTGGCTAGCCGTTCAAATCTGTCTATATAAGCTTCTATGAAGTCCTCCTTCTCAACAAATGGGTCCATATGAAAGTTCATGGCTCCATTTGAAGTACTTTGGTTGGAGTTGCTGTTGTTGGAGTGAGGTGATGTGCTCCCACTGGAACTAGCAACCGATTGAAGTTCCAGCTGCCTCATCCTCAGCTCATGTCCTCTCTCAGCTTCCAACCTCTTAGCTTCAGCCTCAACCTCTAACCTCTTTGTTTCAGCTTCCAACTGTAGCCTCTTAGCTTCTCTTTCCGCTTCTGCTTGCAACCGCCTTTCTTCAGCCTCTAATTTCTTTGCTTCTCTATCAGCCTCTAATTTCTTTGCTTCAGTCTCTAATTGCAACTTTCTTTCTTCCCTGTCCATATGCTTATCCACTTCCGTAGTAACATATTGGATGAGAGCTTCACCTGACAAACCAAGTTCCTTACCCATCTGCATGATTGCAGTTTTGAACTTTACCAAGTCAGCCATGGCGTTACGTTGAAAGGAGTATCTAATGTTACTACTAATTACTTACTTAAGCTAACTTAATTAAAGACGTACAATATTCCTTCAACCAATGTGAGAGACCACTGTTTAACTTGTGTACTACAAAGGTACTTTTCAAAAAAATTTAAAATTTACTTTTTTCAAAAAATAAATTTTTTTTTTTTTAACTATTACCAAGACTTCCTATGAGAAAGAGATACAAGAAGGATAGATACTGGCTCAGGATAATAAGATAATCCCGCGAACGAGCCCCCAAAATGTGACGTTATGAGTTAATAAGAGTGGCAGATGTTGATAGTGAAGAAGACTAGACACGTAAATAGTCTAGACAGGTATATCCCCCAGTCTAGGAGAAGAGCAGTGGTGTAAGGATGGCACAGGTATAGCTATAGCTGTAAAGAGCACACGTCTGGATGGAATTTGTATAGATCAAGAGCTCTAGAGTGCTACCGTCACCTAACTATACTGTGACAACAATAATACAGCAAAATATAACTGTCAACAATAAGAAATTGACAAGTCATAAAATTACAATTTACTGAATTATTTATTAATGTACATCTAGTTTCTTATTTCTCCTTTGAAAATCGGAAGATTTCAATTACAATGAAAAAATACAAAATCAACAATATTTATAACTTTTTACATAAAGTTCATGTCTACGTTAATCTTAATGTCTTTTGCCTGCACTGGGTTAACACAGATTGCACTTTTCATCACTACACGGTCTCTTTTGGGATCTCACAGAAGGTTTTGGAATATAACACTTAGGACTTAGCTTTACAGTCCTGGACAATGTCTGGTAACACACGAGTGTAGTTGGAATACAGCTTCTTGGATCTTATGTTTGGCTAGCCAAGGAATGATGGAGCCAAAACACTTGAACTCCGTCGCACACAGTATACGTTGAGTGGATGGTAGTTTCAGATCAGGCTGTTCCAAACTAGACCAGTAAACCTGCAAAATATGTAGCATGTGGCTAGTACTTGTGTGGTGATTTCTCACGGGTCTGCGTGTTGTGAGGTGATGTGTTCAGTGTATGCTTATAGGTATGGCATAAGTTCTGGTTCAATGGCAGTGTATAGGCAATGACAAATCTAAGTGATTACATTTTCAAAAATACATAATACAATTTCTGTACACAGTCATGATGCTGCATTTTCCTTCTACAGTCAGTTTGAATTTCAGTCATCAATAAAACAATGTTATACACCATAGGCCTTCCATTAGTTCTGCCTTTCCATTCCTGCGCATCTCTATTATGCATCCTGGTCCTTGCCTCATTATCCATTTTGAATTCAAATGTTGTCTCGCAGTTTAATTTAATTATCAAACCTGTAAAAGAAGCATTTGCATACATACATACATACATATATATTCGTAATATTACATACCCCTTTTAGGATAAATCAGAAGTAGAACTGACTGAAGGCTTGGCAAAAGTTCAACTGCCCGGCATAACAAATAGGAATGAACTTGCTCAGGTGTTGATCCTTCTCTCCCTCTCTGCCTTCAGATTCGTCTCTCTTCCGAGGTTTCACTTTTTCGTGTGTAACCTGTCTGCCACGATTTCTCTCTATTTATACACAGCCAGCGAGCGAGCGAGAAAGCAGCTCACGCCTGCGGCTAAAATTTTCGTTCCAACCGGCTCGCGCCGCTGTTTTGTGTTTTCTTATTTTCTTCCTCCGTTCCGTTCTTGTCATCTTTTGTATGAATCATGTGTGTTTATACCTTACTTTAATTGTACCATCAACAGCTTCTTTCCCTCCAATAATTTCCTCTATTGGGTTGGTATTAGAATTTATATAATTTTTCAAAGTGGCTTAACTTGACAAAATATGATGAAGTGGTCTGTTCTCAAGCTTCTATCTTCTTTTTTGCAACAACGGTGGAATTAGTTGTTTAAAAGGAAATAAATGTGGACTTCTCCGCTCCTAACGATACTATTATCAACTCTTTCCGATCATTCCTTCTTTTTATAGGAATTTTATTCGTTAGCCATCAAAACCAAATATCGCTTCGTTTTTGTAGCCAGTACACAGCGCTGGAAAATGTTAGCGAGCTCAGCGTAAGACTGGTGTGGGTAAACGCGCTCAGCGTAGGTGGTCAGCAAAAATGTGCTGTGAGTTAAAGAGTGATAGAAACCGCTCAGTACATTACTTATCATAAATTGGTGTACGACAGTATTTTTGTGATAGCATCTTTTTGATGACAAGATGATTGTAAAAGGAAAAAGTGTATTTCTATAAAAACCAAATCCAGGCATGTGTAGCTCAGCAGACAAGGTCAGATCCAAGGTGAGATGCATCAAGAAAAATAGAAGTAGTCTTGGCAAAGTGACAGCCCTGGTGGTAAGGCCAGTTTTCTCTCAGTGAGATATACCAAGAGATATATGGAAACAAAACGTAGAAAAAACAGTCAGTACAGAAGAGAGACAAGAGGTTTCGCCTGAAGAATTAGATGACATTTTGATAGCTGGAACAAGCAGTAGCAAAGAAGACAAAGCAATGTATGTGAAAAATAGATACTGAGATTGAAGGCCAACGGAAGTTTTTTTATCACCAAAGAACTTGACCTTCGTGATGCCTTGACTTGACTTCGTTGTTCTTGACTTCGTGATGCCTTGATTTGACCTCGTTGTTCTTGATGTCGATTCACTTTAACTTGACTTCTGTATTGTCTTGATTTGTTTCTTCGGCTCGCAGGATTCTTATTGACTATTTTCTCCGCAAACCAATTCTCGTTGGTCTTCAGTCTGCCTTTGATGCTCCTTCGTTCTTGTCTGCTGTATTTTGAACTATCATAGTGTAGGGCTGGTCACGTGCACCATTCTGGTTCTATTTCATTGCTACCAGTTTACTGTCTAAAGTGACTACTTTAGCACGGCTTAATTATCGTAGATACTTGATGTAGCAGTACCTAATATGTGATGCCCAAACTGACATCGGAGGGGAGGCAGATGATATATTTAACTGGTATACCTCCTCCAAAAATATAGTGTCTAACTATCGCTGCTATTAATCGGCAATTAAGCTCTAAATGCAAGCGACTCTGCCAAATAAATGGTAGTTAAGATTAATCACTAACAAAATAAGTTGCTACAGTGGAAACAAAACAATTATTGCAAACATCCTAGGAGAAAAAACATTCCCTACATTTTAAAAAATCCACTACAAGTTCAACCCTGAAGTCAGATCGGGTAAGGGAGGCAATTAATCTGGACGAAAGTCCGAAACGCACTCCTTAACTTAGTTCAAACACCTTTCTGCTTCAAACCCAGTGACTGTTAGACAATTACAAACTTTACCAGCGGTTAGTATTACAAAATCAATAATTAACATATATTCCGACAAAATCAACCTGTAACTCAAAATTTATAATACTCAATAACGCTGTGGAAAAAAAAAATTATTATTTGTGTGGTCAGCAAGCCCATAAACAGATCGTTAGTCTAGGGGATATTTATTTTTAAAGATACTAAAATCGACGAGACAATCACACTCTTCTCTATTACAGAATACAGAATCTTACAGACGAGCTGATATTGTCGTGCTAGCTCAGGATTAAGAGTTCAATTCCCAGAAAAACAATCACTATTTGTCGTATCGTCTGCTTCTTCTAAGTTCAAAATCTCGATAGACGAGACCTCATTTGTTGTACTTGCTCAGGATTTTGAGTTCAATTCCCGGAAACGAGCCACCCATTTGTCGTAGATTTATGATAGGTGAATTAAGAATTAGATTGGTCCCTTCTGAATAGCGATAGAACAGGGGATATCTCAGTGGGAGATGATAAAATAGAAATAGATTTCACGAGTGAGATGGAGGTAATATATTAGAATCTGTCTCTGACGCTCGAGAAATTTCTCTCAGTCAGCCTATCGTCTACAACAGATTTAGATTTGTCAGACAGTCTAATATAATATATATTAAATATATATATATCCCTCACATACACACACACACAAGCGACGACAATAGACGCACATACATGAAACTATGACAATGAAAATATAGATATTTTGGGAACGAGCTGACCGACACACTAGAATAAGTTTCTGTAAATTTTATTGTCAAAGGAAAATTTACCACAACCAACTAAATGTTAATATCAAGCATAGAAAATACATATAAGGTAATGAATTACTGCAAGTATAATAGACCTATAGGTGTAATCTTTTCCCTCGATGTTTAGCCCACGATCCTGTTAAAAGAAAAGTGATAGCCCCAAAGAGTCACGGATATATACGCTATAGTCTCAGATTTCCCACTAATGTTAAGAACAGAATTGATACCCTAATCTATCCTAAGAGAAGAAAAACCTGCATTAGCAACAAGTTGCATAAATGAAATTACAAAGTGGGTGCACCAATCGTAACATAAAAGAAGCACTCAGTGTACGTTCACTCTGTTCTTTCAGCAGGGATCCCTGTCTCACTTTCTTACCTAATAGCTTGCTGGTGTTCGCCGTCTGGCGCACTTTATGACACACACACCGTTAATCTGTTTTTCTTTTGATGAAGCGGATTCCCAGCTCTGCAGATCTTGGTTTCATCCAATGGGTCCGGGGAGCGTCCTCTTCATGCGATATTTTGTTCAGATTTTAAGTTAGTGTCACTTTACTCAGTTCAGGTAAGAATTAGTGTTAAGCGGGCTCACAGTGTCAGAATCACGAGGTTTCCCTTATTTAGGAAAATGACCGGTTGGTGACTTTTCTCAGTAGATAATTATTGGTCACACCACAATTAGTCGAAAATGTCGGGAAATGTCAATAGTTAGTAATTTTTCTCGCCACAGGGCTGCATGTACATGAGAGTTTGTGAAGAAATATACTCTGGCTCAATAGCCTAGTATAGGTATTTAGTATTTGAAAAAAAAACCCCGTTTGTGAGATTTATACTCTGTCTATTTCTGGAGGCAAACACACTGCCAGACAAGTTTTAACTAGTAGACCCACGTGGTTTAAGCTAAAATGTTTCTACTTCATAGATAATTCTCATCAGTACTAAAACCGCCGGTAAAGTTGGGCTACCTCACTTTCACTGTATAAAGAGAAAACAACATATTAAATACTTATTCATACTATTCACTCGGTTATAACGTACATTATAAACTGCAAGCGTAGAGCTTGTCTTATCGTTTAAACTCCCGTGAAATAATTATATTCATAAAATCAATCATCATTAATTAGAAATACATACGTATTTCGTCAATACTCAATGATGAATCGGTGCCGTTATAAGTTAGTTTAAAATATTCTCGACTGATTATTAGCAGCTTAATTAAATTCATTTACCGCTGCATGAGTTTAAGCTAGAAATTATAGTTTATTCTGCTTTCCACTGTAACAATTCAACTAGAGAATATAACAGACTTATAATTTAATCTGTCTGCACAGAAATCTAACTAGTAAAATAAAATAGGCGATTTATCACTTAAATCACTCAACACTACTAGATATATATATTATTACCTCCACACAGAACTACAGACTAACACCATGAACTAGAATCATTCAATATAAGAGTATTCCAGAACTCGGCAAAAATGTCGAGAAACTAGGACTTCGCAATACACAAGATATTTTCAAGCACTAGCGATCTGTCTACTGCAACTGGAGGATGACTGAATGAAATCAAGTCCAAACTGCGGGTATAGATATCTGAAACAGACAAAGGATGCCACGCTATTTCTCAAAACCCCGAAATAGTCCCCCGTCTCCCCCTCTCCTCTTAACACTTCACATTAACTCAGACGCCGGCCATAAACTGCCAATGCGCGTCTTTACACCTCCTGCTAACTACGGTCATTTCTGAGCGATGCGTGTTGGCGCCTCCTCACACATCACGCCGAGAAACTTAGCCATAGAAGCGCTCGTGTCATGGACAATGTAGACGATTGTCTGCCATCCTGTCTGTCGAGAACGCATTTCTCACACTATTCGTCTCGTCACGGCTTTACTTAATAGCAGTAAAATGCGTTTGTAAATGAGAAAAGAAACAGGCGAAAGTTTGAATGGGAGAGTTAAATTATTTCGCAATCGAACGAATACGAAAAAAGAAATAAAAGAGCGATAATAAAGTAGAAGACACGGGTAGAATAAGAAAAGAATATAGAAATTATATTGATCATAATCTCTATGCCACAGTCCCTTTCAACGTAGTCGGTTATGTTAGGGTGCATGTCCAGATATAAAAGGCCTTTAGGTCTGATAATTATGATTTACCAAATCATCCCCTGTAATTTACTGGTTAAAAAACTATCGACCTGTTGCCCATCTCTTTTCTACTGTCATCACAAAGTCTTTTTTTGCAGTTTCACTGAGCCTATAAAATGCCCTTCTTCTTGACTGTCACTTCAGGCTCATGTGTTTCAGTAGATCTTACACTGAGGCGGTCACTAGATCTCTTTCACCTACTTCTAAAGCTATGATTGAAGCTTTTAATCCCTCGTGTTTCAACACTACCAGATTATTATATTTGGTCATGCTGTTCGTCAAACCTGGATTAAAACTGAACTGTGAGCTCATTCATAATCTGGTGCAGCACTATACTTGGTCGTCTTCAAGACTTCATTATAATTTCCTCCTCCACTCTGATAGGTTTACTGCCGTCTACCAGTCATTTGTTATGCGTATATACAATTAATTAGATCAGTAATTTTATATCTACCAACGTGATATAGGGTTCATGTCGGCAACCCCGTCGCCAAAAGCCAAATGTAAGGAATTATACTAGAATGGTTGGGGAAATTTGTTTTGATTGGTGTTTTTTTTTTTTTTTCAACATTAGGAGCAAACGATGCATGAAATGCTTCATTTTAAATAAATATTTTTATTTACTGTGTTAAAAAAAGGTCACAGCAGAACTGAATTCTAAAGTATAGGAATCCACAAAATGGTCTTCACCACAACTGGCTATAAGAGTGATAACATAACTACCTGTGCTGTGCAGAGATAAGAATCCGGGTGTGATAACAGATCTACAAGACTAAGAGTTATGCCTGACAAGTCCGTTTCTTTTTTTAACGATTTTATGGTTCATTTTAGTAAACTGAATGTCAAGATTAAACGGAGCGGAACATTCACTTATTGCAAAATATAAACAATGAAATATAAAAACCCCAGTTTCTATGTCTCTTTAGACGCAAGTTCAGAAACAAGATCTCGTACATTTTCAAAAGCTGTCTAGTTCTCCCCAAGCGAATAAAAAAAACTGAATTGACATTACTGAAACTGCAGCATATGAACTGTCTGAAAAAGTTGAATTCAAAATTCGAGTCGATGTTTTTCTCACCTCACTGTCTTCAACTGGGTGTTTTCATTTATATTCATGCATAACCCTCCACTCCCAAAGGAGCATAGGCCTTCAACAAACACATGCCAAGTCCTCCTGTCACGTGCCATCATCTCAAGTTCTTTCAATGTTCTCCTGATCATTTTCACCTCTCCAGCTCTCTTCTCCATGTGCTTCTTGGTCTACCTCTGCCTCTCTTGCCCTGGGGGTTCCAGAACAAGGACTGCCTTGTAATGCTATCAACAGGTTTCCTCAGTGTATGTCCTATCCATCGCCATCGTCTTCTTCTCATCTCTTGTTCCACTGGCACTTGTCTAGTTCTTGTCATCAGTTCCACGTTGGTAACCTACTTGGTGTTGTAGTTAATCATTATCACCTTACAACTCCCAACGGAACATTTGCCTTCAACAAACTTATGCCAAGTCTTCCAGTGCCGCTGTAATCAGCTCAAGGTCATTCCATTTCTTCTTCATCCTCTCCATGTCTCTTTCCTGTTCTGTTCTCCGTGTGTTCCATTGATCTCTCTCTATTTCTGTTACTATGGGATTTCAAAACAAAGACTGACTGGTGACGCAGTTGATATGTTTCCTCAATGTGTGTCCTATTCACTTCCAGCGTTTTCTTCTCGTCTCTTGTTCCACTGGCACTTGTCTGGTTCTTGTTATTAGTTCCACATTAGTGAACTTGTCGTACCATTTCAATCGTTCTATTCCACGCAAGCATCTATTTATGAAAGTTTATAGCTTTTTGGTTGTTGTTTTTGTTGTTCTCCATGTTTCAGAGCCAGACAATAGGATTGATATGGCATTTGAATTGAAAATTCGGATTTTTGTGTTGGTCCTGATTTCTTTTGATCTCCAAATATTCCTCAATGCAAATTACCAATGCTGTCTTAAGGCATGGGCACACTGGGCAGTGCCCAGGGGCCCCAGGATTCTAGGGGCCTGTCGTACATTTAGATAGGTATTAGAGATATATTTGGTCCGTCTGAATAGAACAGAAAAAGTAGGGTTATCTGAGAAAGAAAGTGTTAGAATAGATTCCACGAGTGAATAGATTAAGGTGAAGATCTGTCTCTGGAATGAGTGAATTCTCTAGTCCAGCCTATCTATACGACTATCTTTTGGTAATAGACAATCTATCAAACCTCCCTATAAATACAATTATAAGTTAACTACTCACACACACACAGTTATGTGACAACAGGACTCACAGATGTGAAAACTATGTTAAATGGAGATTTGGTTTGGGGCTGACCAACACGATAAATTAAGTTTTGTTTAGTTTATTATCACTTAAACTTCTCACACCATCAAACATATAGAAATCAATTTAAATCAAGTGTTACAGATACTCGTATATGAAAATAACCCCATAAGTGCCCTCCCCTCTGTTGATAAAAGATCCCGCAAGAAGTTAATAGCCCAAAAGGTCAAAGATTAACACTAGGGTATAGAATAGACAGTAAAGCAAAGAACAAAGTTTCTAGGTAATTGATGCGTGATACCATATGATGATGGATGGTACCCGCAGTCTGGTTTTGTGTAGTGTGTAGATGAGATACAGTCAAACAATGATCATGCAAAACAGGGCAATCCACACAAGGACGTCAGTTAACTCACGACGTATAAAGTCAATGATGCTTGTAACAGCTAGTGACGTTTTTCTGTATCATTTATTGTGGACGCCACAGTGACAAAATGTATACGCGAATATGTAGGTACATCAGACAGTCATTATCACAGCAACATAGTCATAACAGCAATGGACGGTAGACAGCATCATAGTAAAGATGATTCACAGGCATGTCAATACATTATAAGGCTGTAATGTAGTCGGGAAAATTCTCCATCCCTTTCTATCTTAGCCAGGAGATAACCAGATGTATGAGATCAGTTCACTCTCCTTAATCTGACTTCAGCAAGACAGACACGTCTTCTGAAGTATAAATAATGTCCTCAAAAAATCCTCTAGATAACAAAAGGTTTCAAACCTAGTTCATGTAGCGAAGTGGCAAGTAATAGTCCTTGGGACATGCATCAACCCGATGCGGTACAATGTAGCAATATGTGAGCTGAGAAAACTTCTCGTGATGAAGACTTTCAAAGACAGGCTACGAATCAAATGTCACTCACGAACAGATATCGATAAAGTTAATGTAAATGTAATTTACCTTGCCTTCAGGAAATAACCACAGAAATAATACGCCTCCCGGCGTGTGGAAATACACTAGACAGAATAAATTAGCAGAGACGCTCTCACAGAGACGTCCCTTCGCTATCGAAAAATTCGCTCACTGACTGGTGGGCGGAAACCGTTCGACAAAGACCCAAGACTTAGACATGCGCAGTAAAGCGCGATTTCGAACACAGTTCAGAAAACTTAAGACGTAAGGACCTTTACTAAGAACCAGCTTAAGAATGATTACCTTATAAGGATAACCCAACAGGTTGCCAACCGTTTTTTAAAAAGCGGCCTAGCAAGTCCATACATGGGCACGATTCAAGAACGCTTAACAAATTTAACAACCATCGACACCAACGCGAGAAGACAACTGCTTACCATGAAAAGTGACTATAAATTCCACATGATTATTTCCCTTTCATTACAAAATATATATTGTACATAAAACGATGTTGCGAGAATTTCACACGCAACAGTAATCTATCCCGTAAAATAACAGTCTTCTTTGATCCTTAGCCGCCGACCGTCAAAGCAGTCAGTGGCCATCACGCCTAGTGGCGTCTTGTAGGGCAACAACAAATTGATTCCACTTTGCTCGGTCGGCGGCCATCCTTCGCACAGCGCCCCAACTCTGGCCCACTCCCTGCATCTCAGCCTCCACAGCCCCCCGCCAGGCTGTTTCTGGTCGGCCTCTTTTTCGCTTTCCCCCAGGGGCCCAAAGCACAGCTGTTCCTGTGATGGCATCGGGGTCTCCCCCGAAGACATGGCCAACCCAGCTCCAGCGTCCGCCAGCCACGATGGTGCGCATGTCTTCTTGCTCGCTCCGAGCAAGCAGATCTCGGCGGGTGACGGTATTCGGCAAAAAGATTCGGTGAATGTCTCCTAGGCATGCTGTGTGAAAAGAGGACAATCTCGACATCTCCCTCTCTGCAACTGTCCAGCACCCCGCACCACAGAGAAGCACAGAAAGCACACAGCTCTGATACAATCCCAATTCTGTGCTTGTGCCGCACTGAGAGGACCTCCACATGCCGTCCAGGCCAAAAAGGCCGCTCTTGCCTTACTCGTTCTGGTGCTGATGTCCCCGCCCGCCCCGCCGTTTGGTGTCACCACGCACCCCAGGCATGCGAAGGTGTCCGTCTGCACCAGTCGCCGATTCTCCACTGACATGGGCCCAGGGCTGCTCACATCGAGCGCAAACCCCCCCCCCCCCACCTCCTCAAACTGATGTCCAAGCCCACCCGCCAGCCAAACTCACCAAGTCCATCAGTTTTTTCCTGGACGCGCCGATGCGAATGCGCCAGCAGTGCAATGTCATCTGCACACTCCAGATCCTCCAACGCAGAAAATGCAGTCCATCCCACCCCTCCCGGACCGCCCTCCGCCGCCCGGTGCACCACCCAATCCACGACTGTCAAAAATAGAGTGGCCGACAAGGGGCATCCCTGTCACACTCCCGCCCTCACCCCAAAGGCCAGGCCGCTCCGCCCAACGCCACACGCAAAGCTGGCACAGAGGCCTTTCACGATTGACACCACGCAGCCCGGAACTCCACAAGCCCTCAGTATCCTCCACAAACTGTCCCCAAATATGCTGTCAAAAGCCCCCTCAAAACCAACGAAACCAATGCACAGCTGTCTCTGCCACTCCGAGCACTGCTCCATAATGTTCCTGAGAGTGAATATATGATCTACACATCTTCTGTTCTTTCTAAATCCTGCTTGTTCTTTCCTCAGCCTGCAGTCTACTGCTCTTGAAATTCTCTGTATAATTATCCTGCCTAGTATTCTGCTGGGAACAAAAATAACAGTATAAGCGAACAAACAAACAAACAAACAAACAAAAAGAAAAAAAAAGTGGGTACAATGATTATACAAAAGGAAATATTCACTCCTCTTTCTCTCACTCTGTCAATCTGTGGCCACACACAATCTCGCTTACCTACTAGTTGGTAATAACCTCTTGAACGTAAACATCAATGTACATGTAACATAATCCAGTGTTGTGCTTCTCCGAAGTGAGCCCCAGTTCCTCCACGAATAATTAATTTTCCTAATGGGGAACGCCTACTTTGGTGGTGGGTTATTGGATATGAAAATGTCACATCAGATAGTTCAGGTAGCAAAATATAAACCGCGATCTAGTGTTCACAGTAGACAGTAATTCCAATAGTTAAAGGAAACATCTGGTTGGTAAACTGATAATAAAAATGATGAAGGTATATCCTATCGGTTTTTCTCTCTGGGGTTGAGTGCCGATTATGAAACAACGTGTTCTCCTGGATAAATTCACTTGGAAACACGACTGTCAGTAGTCGGGGAAAATGTTATATATATATTTGGCCACAGCGGGCTGATAAATTGAATCCAAAAACTCTGGATATTTTGTATGTTCAAGTACTATTACTCTTATTGTTTATATTTTTAGTCTCTCTCTGAATGAAGCAAGAGGGCCTAACAGGTCAACATCGAAGACCCGATAATAATAAGAATTGTTACTGGTGCTATTAGACCGCTGGCAGCTGGTTTGTGATCAGTGCTAAATTTAGGACGAAAACAAAACATTTAACCACAATATCAATATCCTATCCTATCACGCGTAAGGGTAAGATCTCTTATCCTCTCCGTCATCTAATTAAATTAAAAGGTACACGAGTCTTAGCCTATCTTATTACGCTTCGCTCAACTGATACGGGTTGGGTTTTAGGTATGCGCCTTTCCCCTCCCGCCCGGTAAAACACTCAGCGCACAATATCAGTGTTAATTTAATTATGTCTACTTTAACAAATATCGCTTGTCATTACTAGCTATTTGTTTCGCCACATGATATTACACTAGTCACATATATAATTACACTTAATGAATTAGAAGTGAATTGTATTATCAGTCGCCTAGTGTATTTATTAGTCAATTTAAACATCTCTTTCTGGTTGATAGCGGGTGATTAAATCTACATTACAACTGAAAAAATAGCTATGCGTTATTTAATACGCTAGTCTTAGCACCTAGAAAATCCCAGTGAATTATAATGATAAACTTAACACATTAAATCACGTAAATGCTAATTTCTATTACCGCAATCAGAATTGAACCAATCTCCACGGAATGCTATAACACACTTTCACAATGGCTCTAGAATAACGAGCTAGATTATCCTAAATTTCTGAGCGACTAGATAACTGACTTTGAGAGGACGGAGTATTTATACAGAAATGGTGTTATTGTCACTAAAGGATGCGATAATTCCCGCCTTCGGCCGTATCAGGGAAAATCACGAGTTCGACTCCCAAGGTAAAGGATTTTTCTGTTCGCTCGCTCGGGATGCCGAAACGACATCACAAGAACTAGCCATGCTAACAGGCCTTCTTTGATTTCGTCCTTCTGCCGTAGACTAATAATTAAATCCCCTGGGATCACGGACATCAAATGTGATCGGTAAATATTATTATCGCGCTTTGCATTTGCTACAGACGTCTGATCTGTCATTATCGATGATTGGCATCTCAGTTCGCTTGAGAACTCAGGTAAACACCGCGGTTCTCTCCCCTGTTGTTAAAACTGTCGGGTTCGAAAATTTGTAAACGCTCATTAACGCAAGTAAACAGGAAAGATAGGCGTGGCTACATGGTGAGTTTACAGACAGCAAATTGCATAGCAAAATTATAAACCTTAGATGGGGAAGCAAAGGTGGTCGGATCACTGTGGCTATATTTACATATATATGTGACAGGGCCCCATGCTGGGATGCTGTCATATTGTTCATAAGACATCATTTTTATTCCCGTTGGTTGGTAGGGCTGGTAGGGGCCCAGTGCATTGCTTTGCCCAGGGCCTACAATGTTGTTAAGACGGCCCTGCAATTCACTGTAGTATTTTTACAGTTTGAGCAATCGTATTATCATCATCATTACATATCAACTCCCCAAGGAGCATAGGCCTTCAAGACATCTCGTACCAAGGCTCTTTTTCCTGTGCCATTCGCTTTTTCTCAGGATCTTTCTATATCTCCTTCATCTCTTTCATTTCTGTCTCCAGCTCTCTTTTCTATGGGTTATTCAGTATCCCTCTGCCTCTCTTAATCTGGAGATTATAGAAAAGGACTGTCATGTAATGCTATCAACAGGTTTCCTCAAAGTGTTCAATGTTGAAATAAACGCAATCTGAGACACGGTCAACATTCAGCGTCCATTTTGACGACATACGGAATGAGAAGTTTTAAAACGTGTTTGTGAGCATCAGTCATCCTCTGTACGCTTATAATGACTAACATATTCCATAATTTTTTTAAACCTAACAATAAGAATGTGTTTGGTATAAAATGTCCCTGTGTTTGAAAGGGCAGAAACAATCGCATCACCTTTTTAAGAAAATACGGAAACGGCGCGCAATGCTTTGTGCTTTGAGTGAAAGTTATCTTAAACACCCGATTTTTGTTTTTTAAAATAAAATTTTGCCTCGTCCCGTTCACCTAGTCTGTTATATTAGGGCGCATATCCAAATATAAAGATCTTTTATTATAATCAATCATCCCTCTAAGACGCTAATAATCTATTTTAATCTGATTTCACAGATCTCTTCGCTAATAACCCGTCAAGAAATGTCAGAGAAGTGTAATAATTTAATTTCGTAATTTAAAAAAAAGCCACACAATACCTTTTCATGCCTTTTATAAATTTTACCATTTTGTTTAAAATAAAGACAAATGACCAAACTTGTTTATTTAACAATATAATAAATCATCACAGGCATAAATTAATGTGGACGAATTTTCCCTCCACGCAACAATTTAAGTCTAAGCAGTACCAGCATTCCAGTCATCTTGAGATCTTTTTTTTATTTTTTCAAAGGTGATAGGAGGAGAGCGAGCTAGTATCAGCTGAACTTTATTGCCCTCGCTCGTCCACCATCTTGGTCTACTGTTGTATATTTTATCAGACAGGTAATAGATGTTTATAGCCCTGTCTGAGCAGAGGTGATAGTGATGTCAATGTGAAAGTAAGGGGTAGGAAATAGTTTTATCACGAGGTGATCGTGTAAGAGAAAGGACAGTCTCTGGATAGAATAATTTATCTAATCCAGCCGATCTGGACGACGATATTTAAATCAGACGCACTTTCTCTCCTTGTACGAAATACAAGTTACACTACACTCAAATGCACACACTTCTATGACAAATACGCACGAACGTGAAAACAAACTATGAATAACATATAATGGGTAGGGGGTTGACCGACACGATAACTAAAGGTTTAATAAAGTTTATTATCAATAGAAGATCACAACAATAAGCATATACATTACTAGATCATGGTTTACAGACAAAATTGCAAAAGAAGAAATTAATCAAATAGGTTCTTCCTCTCTGGTAAAGGAAAAGAAAAGACGATCCCAACAGAGGTGAATTAACCCAAAAGATCAAAAGTTAACAATAAGTTATGAAATAGTCAGTATGGGAAAAGAATCGGTTCCTAATGTAATCTTTCCTGTGACTACTCAGATAAATGAGATACAAAAATGAAAGAAGGAACCACATATGTACATGATGTTAACAAAAGACATAAGTTTCTTTCTCCGTTCATTCAATTCACACCCATTCAGTGGCCACTTTCAGACTTTTCCTTACCCCAGTAGTTGTCGCAGGCATTCCAAGGAAATACACTAATAAGTAATAATACTATTTAGTGTCAAATTTAAGTTTTGCCAAATCCAGCCCCAGACTCGCCGTAGTTGCTGACTGCAAATTTCACGGGAGTCGCTAGAGTCTGTAATTTAATTTGTCCCGGATACAATAAGTTATCTATGCCTTCAGTTGGTTGGAGTAAGGTTCATGCGTGGTGATCGCCGACGTAGGATGAATAGAAAATATATATAGTTCCTTTGTTGTTTAGCCTCAGGTGGCTGAGACGCTAGGTTACGTTACACAAATGTTGCTGACAATATATTTCACCACAGCTGGCTGATGCGTTTGATATAAGTAAATCTGGTAATAGTTCTGGTCCAGTTAATATTATAATTTAATGGTTCTATTCTGGTTTCTCTCATGAAAATGAGGAAAATTGGACCACACAGGTCACAGCAAGAAGCTCATCAATATTAAATATTCCTGGATGCTTATAATATTATAAGTTCGTATGATCATAAGTTCATATGGCCATTAAAAAAATCGCTAGTACTCAGGTTGATCAGCCTAGATTTTAGGAAAGAAAATATAAACATTTAACCAAATTATCAATATCATATCTAACACGTGTTAAAATAGGACCTCTTCACCACTCCGTTATAAATTAGATTTAAAACACACGTGTCTAGCTTATGCTATCGTTTTTAAAGCGTGATATGAACACTAGTCATATAAAAAAAATTACATAAAATGGATAGAAGAAATAATATATACCATCAGTAGACAGTTATTTAATGTATGTACTAGTCAATTAAAAATACTCGTATCTCTTACTGTCGTAGATTTTAGATAGGAGAATTAAGACTTGGGTTGGTCCCTTCTGAATAGGTTAGAATAGGTGATAGACACAGTGAGAGTTAGTAAAAAGAAATAGAATTTCCACAAGTGAGATGATAGACTGTGATATAGAGGCTGTCTCTGAAAAAATCGAGGAAAATCTTCTCTCTTTCACCTATCCTCTACGACAGCTTTTAAGGCGTCAGACAGTCTAAACACAGATATATATATATTACATATATTTCTATCTACTCACGGTGTAGTGGTTTTTGATGGTACTGTATGGTTGTTGTGTTACCTAGTGTAATGTATGAGGTTAGCTGTGAAGGTTCCTGAGATAAATGTAGATGTGAATTACAGAAGGCCCTTCGTACTACCACTTACGACCTCAAACATATCTTTTTTACTAATATGAATGTAGCTACGTTAAAAAGTCTAGGGTACTGAAATGTAATGTGTTGTAGTAAAATATACAAACTTATTTTTTCTTTCTCTAACATTTCTATGTTTTTCTGGTCAATTTTAATGCGCTGTTTTTAAATCTGCAAACCGTTTTTCTCTATCAGGTCGGGATCTCTAGAAATACGCAATTCAAGTTTTTTAACAACGCATACAGTATTACAACATCATTCATACAAGAAGTGTAACAGTTATGTAGGCTTGAATTTCTTTGCAGTCGACTTTCGTCGGTGAATGACATGTGGTACATCGCGATGAAGCATCCAACAATAATCGGCAAGCATGGTCACACTACACCGTCCTTGATAGCGTGACTCCATTACGGCGATATCTTGATGGAATCGTTCTCCACGTTCATCGCTGACTTCGCCAAGGTTGTCAGGGAAAAAGTCAAGATGCGAATCGAGCAAATGGATTTTGAGGGACATGTTACAGCCCATAATTCTGTATGCATCTATGCACTGCTTAACAATATGCACATAGTCGACAGATTTGTGATTTCCCAGAAAGTTATCGATGATCGATTTGAATGCCATCCATGCGCGAAGTTCACTACCATGTAACAAGTTCTCGAATTGTTTGTCTGCAATAACTTTCCTAATCTGAGGTCCTACAAAGATACCTTCCTTTATCTTTGCATCGCTAACTTGCGGAAACTTTTCTCGAAGATAAGTGAAAGCTTTGCTCGTTTTATCTAACGCTTTTACGAAATTCTTCATGAGCCCCAACTTTATATGTAACGGTGGTAAAATGATGCTGTCTTTGTTAACTAATGGCTCATGTATTACATTTTTATGCCCGAGCTGCATACGATCCCTGATAGGCCACACCTTTCTTGCATAATGTTCCTGTCTGTTGCGGCTGTCCCATTCACATAGGAAGCAACAAAATTTAGTATACCCAGTCTGCATGCCCGTGAGAATTGCAATGACCTTTAGGTCTCACAAATCCGCCATTGGTAGTCATTGTACTTTATTTTTGGGAAAAGTATAGCCATATTGTCATAAGTTTCTTTCATATGAACAGAGTAGGCGACTGGAATTGATGAAAATAAATTTCCGTTATGCAATAACACGGCTTTTAGACTAGTCTTGGAAGAGTCGATGAAAAGTCGCCATTCGTTGACTATGTGCTCATGACCGAGGTGCACCATTAGACCGTTTACATCTTTGCAATAGCAAATGCCATCATCCATCTCAAAGTATTGAACAAGTTCTCTGTGTCTACGACGAAATTTAGATATCTGAGTATTGGGCGCTAAAAGATTCCATTCTTTGAGTCGCGAACCGAGTAATTCCGCTTGTCCTTTGGTAAGAGCGAGATCACGTATTAGATCTGACAGTTCTGAATGGTTAATTAAGTGAACACCATCATTCACCGGTATATAATCCGAGTCAGAATTAGTTTCTAAAGCAGATAAACTATCACTTTCTGATGGTTCATTCACGTCCAACGGATATTGTTCTGGTGGAAATGGGATTGGACATGTGATTGGATCATGAGGCACTGGTTTCGAAACCAATTCAATATTTGGATAAACCACAGACTTTCTAGTTTTAAAAGTGAAACCATGGATATTTGTCAAGCAGAAGTAACAATCAGTAGCGTGATTTGTCGGTTCACGCCATATTACTGGCACTCCAAAAGGCATCGACTTATGCTTCGGCGATTTTCGTAACCAACCTGCCAATGTATTTGCACAAGTCGAACAAACTGCATTTGGCTTCCAAGATTTATTTGCATCATCAACTTTCGAATCGAAATAACGTTCATATGCTTTCTTTAGTAATGGTGTAAAGTTTTTCTGGTGAACACGATCGGTAAAATATCCGCACACGTAACAGAACAGATCAGCCGAATTTCTACAACTTCTAGAAGCCATATTTCGCTCAGAATTATTTCAAAATACAGTAACTATTTGAAAAATAGCGTAACATATGTCATGCATCTTTTAGCAGTATAAAAAGTAGAATTATTTTGCATTTTATTAATTTTTAATAAGTTATATAGTAAAAATGAAACGGAGCAAATAACGGTTTCCCAAAAATATATTTATTCCCAAATATCTTAAGAACCCGACGTGATAGAGATAAACGGATTTCAGATTTGAAATCAGCGCAAGAAACTGACCTAAGAACACTTATTCTTATATAAGAAAGAAAAATGTTGTTTGTCAGTGTAATTAATGTCTAATAATATTAATAAAATTCTATAACACACTGAACTAACTCAGGCTGTTTTAGTTTAAATATTAAAATTTTCTTTAAATTTATTTGTTCTGAACCAATGTTTTATTTTGGTCAGAACATATGAAATGTTATGGAGTTATAAATGGAATGCATAAATATATGGCATAATAAAATGGAATGTGTATACATAAGTATTTTATCAGACTGGTTAATATTAATTATATTTCTAATGTCTCTGGGAAACTATTACTGGATATGCTGTTGGGGTGGTGTCATCACACCCACTCTGTGACTAGAACAAGCTTTGTCCATTGTCTTATGAACTTTAATAAATGTATCTTTCCCAAAATTCAATATATTTATGAGGGGGAAATATTTATAAATTCTTTAGGAGTATGGTGAATCCTCAGCAGGCCACTAAATCACTCATCTTGTCTGCGAAGATCTAATGCTGGATTCCGGTGGCCCACTCCTCTCGGTAGCTAGAATAGAATGGTAGCCTGCACCGACACACTGTTTGGCTGCACACACATCTGCTTGTGCAATCTTGATTACTTATGTGGCACTACCCTAGTGCCACAACAGAAACTCACAATTCTGAAACAAAAGTTGTGCGCTGTGTCAGTAATCTATTTACTGCACCACTCTTACACACAGCACAACACATCAACAATATACAGAATGGGTCAGATCTCTCTGACCACACAGCACATCTTACCCAGTTGTTTTCATATAGTATCAGTTCCCCAAGACTGCATTGCATCTGAGATATGTTCAATAGTTTCCTTTTATTCAATAAGATAGGTGATATGTTCCCACTGATCTCAATAATAGATCCGCATTCCATAGACTTAGTTAGGCGTCCATATATTTTGTTTGTCTCTAGACCCTGAACTTGGGCTGGGGACCTAGAGCGAACACTTACTTGTCGTAATCATTTTATATGATATGGCAGTATCAATCACTCGAAATATTAAAATGTACAAAATAAATACTTTCATTCTTACCAGAATTCAGAATTGAGAACACAGTTAATTGCTAGCAAAACTCAGCTGAGCTGCTGGCTATATGATGGCGTCCCTCTAAATATATGTACTATCTTCTAGGAACAACACCACAGGCAATAATCGACTGTGTCCCTGGACAGTATTGTATCAAATGGCAAAAATGCGCATCTCTGTCCCGCTAATATGATTACATTTGCCCAATCACCGACTTCCCCCCTAACTTTTCAAATCTACAACCAAAAGTCAAATTCAGTCAGATCTCAGTGAAGTGTGCATTATTGTCTGTTGGTCCGTCTGTCTCTACTTGGTTTTTCACAAAAACACACTTGGTTCTACATGCAATATCCTACACAAATCTGCCTCCTAAGTTATTTTTAGCCACAATTCTCCACCTTCCCCCTCTCTTGCATTACAGCTTGATTTTTGCATTTGCGTGTCTCAAGGCCAAGAATTTGAAACTTTAGTGACAGTATGGACAGTACAGTCGCTAGTCTGATATGAACAACACAGTCTTTTGTCAATATCTTCTTTGTTATCTATCCGTCTGTATAATTTAAAGTATATTAGTTCTCTGCTCAAGATGGGCTATCAAACTAGCTAGGTTTTATATTCATAACTCTATTATTAAGAAAAAACATATTTTTTCTCAAGTTTAATTTTTTGAAATTTGTTCGAGAACCTTCTCTACGGCGATTGCCGCTGAATTCAAATAAAGGGACCAAGTATCGAAAAACGTCCAAGAAATGACTGTTTCGAATAAGAGCTAAGGTCCTTTTTGTCAATTTCCTTACATTGTGTTAACTAGTGACGTGAATTTTTTTCCTTTTACCACCAATTGCGTCTTTTTAGCCTTGCTAGAATCAAACACGTGTTCAGTCATATTTTTCCTTTTTTGATATCCGTTTCCCTCCCGTCTACAAAGGGTAACCGTTTCGACTGCACGTCTAACTAGTTAGTTTGACTGGCGGTGGGAAATGCGGGCATGGGCGAGCATGTCTCCTAGTATCTTACGCATTATTTTTATCCCTACATTTTATCTTTATATTGGAGATATTTTAACGTTGTATCATGGTAAATTCATCACACATCTCCCCACCTAAGAACATGCACTACCGCAAATTCCAAAACCAGTGATACACATAGATAAAATTACTCCTCACGCCTACCACTACTCTAATTTTTATCACAGGGGTGCCGACTGAGGAAATCTGCACCGACATTCAATGACCCCGGGATATACTCAATACTAAACTGATAAGGTTGCAACAATAAAGACCATCTCAACAATCTTGCATTTTCATGCTTAACCTGAGATAAGAACACCAGGGGCTGATGATCCGTCTGGACCACAAAAGTCCTACCATACAGATAGATTTGGAACTTTTTTATTGTCCAGATTAACGCTAAACATTCTTTTTCGCTTGTGGAATATCCTTGCTCCGCTTTATTCAATTTGCGGCTTGCATAAGCGACTGGGTTCAGTTCCCCATCGGGTGAAGATGACCTTTGCAACAGAGCCGCCCCGAGGCCTACATTACTTGCATCTGTTCTCACCACGAAGTCCTGTGTCAAATCAGGCAATTTGAGAATAGGCTTGCTAGTGAGTTTTTCCTTTAACTCTTGAAAAGCCAATTCACATTGCGCAGTCCAAATTATTTTATCTGGATGTCCCTTGCGAGTCAGATCAGTCAGAGGAGCACAAATAGAGTTAAAATTTTTGATATATTTTTGGTAAAATCCGCATAACGACACGAATGATCGCACGTCCTTTTTTGTTTGTGGTCTAGGTGCTCTCTGCAGTTTTTCCAAGTTCTTGGGGTCAGGGGTCATGTTACCCTGATATACAGTGTGTCCCAAGAATTCCAACTCTTTGCATCCAATACAACATTTTGTTGGCCTAGCAGTTAAGTTCGCCTCCCTAAGCCTATCAAATAACATTTTTAGAGAGTTAATGTGTTCTTCAAATGTCTCTGTGGCGACGAGAATATCATCCATGAAATTCGTGATACATGGGTTATTCAGGGGATCCAACAATTTGCGCATCATCCTTGAAAATACACTCGGAGCATTTTTCAATCCGAATGGTAGCATGTTGAATTCATAATGTCCTTCCGAGGTGCTAAAAGCTAAATAAGGTCTCACTTCAGGCTTCACTGGAATCTGGTAATAGCCTTTACTAAGATCCACCTTTGAAAAGTATTTTGCCTTGTTTAATCTGGCAAATAACTGTTTTGTGTCTGGTAATGGATCCACTTGTCCTTCTGTGACAGCATTCAGTTTCCTGTAATCTATGCACAGTCTATGTTCCCCAGACGGTTTCCTCAACAAAACTACACTGGAGCTAAAAGAAGATTCACTGTGTGAAATAATCCCCTCCTTCAACAAATAATCTATTTCTTCTTTCAATGCCTTCTCCTTCGCGAACGGAATAGAATAGGCTCTCATACAGATTGGGTTTGAGTCTACCAGTTTCATGTCATACTGTAGCAAATTTGTATGTCCTGGTTTATCTGTTAATACATCTGTATGTTCCTCCAGAACCTGTTGAACTCTCTCCCTCTGATTTTTAGTCAGGTGCTTACTGACTTTTACCTGTGCGGCTGTTTCACAAGGATGTAATGGGTATTCATGTGAGGTGAGTGGTTCCTTTTGCATTTGAGTTGCGATAGCCAAGGTCAGTAAGGGGGTGCTTTCCTGGAGTGGTCTGTCCAGATACTTCTTTAAAAGGTTTACATGATAAACTTTCTCCTTCCCCTTTTTGTCAATTTTATAGTTTGTTCTAGACACCTTCTCTAGAACCGTATATGGACCTTGCCATCCAATTTGTAATTTATTCTGGCTGCCGGGTAGTAGAAGAAGCACCTTCTCTCCCACAGCTAGTTCTCTGTCCTTTGCCTTCCTATTAAAATATGCTGCATGTTTCTTCCTGGCTTGTCTCAAATTATCATTTGCCAGTTTCCATCCAGCTTTCAGACGAGTGGTCAGTTCGTTCACATATTGATACGATGAGGTAACAGTCTCTTCTGCCTTCTCATCTGTCCAGGTCCTTAATAAAGCTTCCAATGGACCTTTTATTGGCCTCCCAAATAGCAGAGTTGCGGGAGCCATCCCGGTTGAACTATGTGGTACCTCCCGATACGCAAACAACGCGGCGGGCAGGAATTGATCCCACAGATCCGGTTTTTCGTGTGCCAGCTTCCTCAGGATAGAAATGAGAGTCCCATTGAACCTCTCTACCTGGCCGTTCCCTTGTGGATGGTACGGACTACAATGAAAGTGGCTGGCTTGAAATAGCTTAAAAACTTCTTCCGTTAGTTTCCCCTTGAACTGTGAGCCATTATCAGTCAAGATTTGATGCGGGAATCCTAATCTTGTGAATATTGTAAGTAGTGCCTCTGCTACATGTTTTGAATCAATTGATGGCAGGGCTACCGCCTCTCCCCACATAGAACAAGTGTCCACCAGAGTAAGGATGTAACTGTTCCTCCTCTTGGTCCGAGTGAGAGGTCCCACAATATCCACTGCAACCCTCTCAAAAGGTGTTCCCACTATGGGCATTTCCCCTAGAGTTGCAGGAGCAGTCCAATGCTTTGGAGCTACCCTTTGACATTCTGGACAGGATTTGACATATCTTTTTATATCCTCCGTTATCCCTGGCCAGAAGTAATGACAAGCTATACGCTGTCCTGTGGCGCTGATCCCCATGTGACCACTGAAGGGAATCGCATGCCCGAGTTCCATCACTTTATCCCTATATGAAGTGGGAAGAACCAGCTGGTTGTGACCATTTGTTCCAGTTCCGGCCTTCCTGTATAATAGTTTGTTCTTCATAAAGTATTCTCCCTTGCTTGGAGGTGTGTGGCATTTGGGCAATTTTTTTAAAACATGGCTTGAGTGTCCTATCCTCAGCCTGCGCCTTCCTCATCTCCTCTGGATGAGCATTTATAGGTTCACCTTCTTCCTCCTTTTTCTGTGACCTGGTCTGCACTGTCGCCATGATCACAGGTCTCTCGGGATTCCCCAAGAAGACGTACCTACACCCCAATATCAGAGGGTAGATTGGTTCATCTATCACTGCTGCTCTGATTTCTCCTTCCACATAGCGAGTTTTCACCGTTATCCTTGCGATGGGAAGTGTCATGAGTGGTATGTCCTTAGTCGCCCCTTGTATTTCCACTGTTTCTGTGGTATACTGACTTGGGTCCACTAGGCTAGACTTCACAACTGAATCATAATCCAAACCTGTATCATAAAGGCACCTTATGGTGACCCCATTACAAATAACATCCTCACAAACTGGGGGGTGATAAGGTTCCTGCTGTCCATTAGGATTAACCTTTAATCTTTGAGTCCCCGACTTCATTGCAGCAATGTTTGAAGGTTTCCTTCTACAAAATTCGGTGTTATGGTTGTCTTTCTTACACCATTTGCACCATCTTTTTCCTTGGTTAAACGGTTTTCTTTCATTATATTTTTGGTCATTGAACTGTGAGTTTCTGTCACGATAGTCATTTCTTGGCCGTTCAAAGTTTGTCCTGCCTTTATTACCCTGTTCTCTATTATCAAATTTATTAAATGGCTGTGGAGCTTTAAAATTTTCTATGTGCTTCTTTTTAGTGCCACTTACCTCTGCCTGGGCTGCCTGATACCTCTCAGCGACATTTAAAACCTCCCCCAACCTCTCTGCACCTTGTTCCATGAGAAATTTTCTCAAGTCTGGAGCCATGGACTCTCTTAATTGCTCTATCATGATCATCTCTTTAAGATCTTGGGTCTTCCCCAGAGCAGTCCATTTCTCCAAATAGGTTTCCAGTCTGGCAGAGAATTGGTGGTATGTCTCCCCAGACAACAGTTTGGCATTTCTAAATTTCTTACGACAAAATTCACCATTTTTTTCGTATCTTAATAACAAAGCCTGCTTTAGCATGTCATAATTGTCTTGGTCTTCTCTATTCATTTTAGCGAAGACTTCATAAGAAGTACCTCTCAGTCCCTGTGATAACTTTAGACTCCACCTCTCTCTCTCTCTAACCCATATGTAGTAGCTAATAATTCAAATCGACTGAGGTACCCCTCGATGTCATCGTCTTTTTCAACAAAATGGTCTAAATGAAACCCCATAGCTGAGGTTGAGGCTCCCTGACTAGGCGTAGCATCTGAGGCAAAAGGGCTGGCACCATTTTCAGGAGCATGGCCTTGTAATTCCAGCTCCCTTAGTCGTAATTCGTGCTCCCTTTGTAACCTTCTATCTTCTGCCTCCCTTTCGGCAGTCAACCTTTTATCTTCTGCCTCCCTTTCGGCCTTTTTATCTTCTGCCTCCCTTTCGGCCTTTTTATCTTCTGCCTCCCTTTGCTGTCGTTTTTCTTCTGCCTCCAATGCTTTTGCCTCTTTGTCAGCCTCAATCTGCAACCTCTTAAGTTCTTTATCAGCCTCAATTTGTAACCTCTTCTCTTCAGCTAACCTCATATCTTCCCTTTCAATATACTGCTCACACTCAGCAGTTACATACTGAATTAAAACCTGACCATCCATTCCCATTTCCTTCGCCGTTAGCACAGCAGCCGATCTAAATTTTGCCAGGTCAGCCATCATACAAAATAACAATGACCCAGGTAAATCTAACTAATGACAGGTAAGTCTAATTAATGGTGACTAAGGTAATTCTAATTAATTAATTAATTAACTAACTACCACTGGCTGTGAAGATTCACCAACTTTTATTTTCCCCTTTTTATTTTAAGGGACACTTTTTAAATTTTTACAATCTGTCCCCACTGATTTAATTCTCCCACCAGGAGATCCTAATATTTATGATAAACTAATTATCCCTGGACAAGACCCCAATATTTGTAGTGGTTTTTGATGGTACTGTATGGTTGTTGTGTTACCTAGTGTAATGTATGAGGTCAGCTGTGAAGGTTCCTGAGATAAATGTAGATGTGAATTACAGAAGGCCCTTCGTACTACCACTTACGACCTCAAACATATCTTTTTTTACTAATATGAATGTAGCTACGTTAAAAAGTCTAGGGTACTGAAATGTAATGTGTTGTAGTAAAATATACAAACACACACAGATAATTAATGTCTAATAATATTAATAAAATTCTATAACACACTGAACTAACTCAGGCTGTTTTAGTTTAAATATTAAAATTTTCTTTAAATTTATTTGTTCTGAACCAATGTTTTATTTTGGTCAGAACATATGAAATGTTATGGAGTTATAAATGGAATGCATAAATATATGGCATAATAAAATGGAATGTGTATACATAAGTATTTTATCAGACTGGTTAATATTAATTATATTTCTAATGTCTCTGGGAAACTATTACTGGATATGCTGTTGGGGTGGTGTCATCACACCCACTCTGTGACTAGAACAAGCTTTGTCCATTGTCTTATGAACTTTAATAAATGTATCTTTCCCAAAATTCAATATATTTATGAGGGGGAAATATTTATAAATTCTTTAGGAGTATGGTGAATCCTCAGCAGGCCACTAAATCACTCATCTTGTCTGCGAAGATCTAATGCTGGATTCCGGTGGCCCACTCCTCTCGGTAGCTAGAATACAATGGTAGACTGCACCGACACACTGTTTGGCTGCACACACATCTGCTTGTGCAATCTTGATTACTTATGTGGCACTACCCTAGTGCCACAACAGAAACTCACAATTCTGAAACAAAATTTGTGCGCTGTGTCAGTAATCTATTTACTGCACCACTCTTACACACAGCACAACACATCAACAATACACAGAATGGGTCAGATCTCTCTGACCACACAGCACATCTTACCCAGTTGTTTTCATATAGTAGTAGTTCCCCAAGACTGCAGTGCACGTGAGAGAGGTTCAATAGTTTCCTTGTATTCAATAAGATAGGTGATATGTTCCCACTGATCTCAATAATAGATCCGCCTTCCATAGACTTAGTTAGGCGTCCATATATTTTGTTTGTCTCTAGACCCTGAACTTGGGCTGGGGACCTAGAGCGAACACTTACTTGTCGTAATCATTTTATATGATATGGCAGTATCAATCACTCGAAATATTAAAATGTACAAAATAAATACTTTCAGTCTTACCAGAATTTAGAATTGAGAACACAGTTAATTGCTAGCAAAACTCAGCTGAGCTGCTGGCTATATGATGGCGTCCCTCTAAATGTATGTACTATCTTCTAGGAACAACACCACAGGCAATAATCGACTGTGTCCCTGGACAGTATTGTATCAAATGGCAAAAATGCGCATCTCTGTCCCGCTAATATGATTACATTTGCCCAATCACCGACTTCCCCCCTAACTTTTCAAATCTACAACCAAAAGTCAAATTCAGTCAGATCTCAGTCAAGTGTGCATTATTGTCTGTTGGTCCGTCTGTCTCTACTTGGTTTTTCACAAAAACACACTTGGTTCTACATGCAATATCCTACACAAATCTGCCTCCTAAGTTATTTTTAGCCACAATTCTCCACCTTCCCCCTCTCGTGCATTACAGCTTGATTTTTGCATTTGCGTGTCTCAAGGCCAAGAATTTGAAACTTTAGTGACAGTATGGACAGTACAGTCGCTAGTCTGATATGAACAACACAGTCTTTTGTCAATATCTTCCTTGTTATCTATCCGTCTGTATAATTTAAAGTATATTAGTTCTCTGCTCAAGATGGGCTATCAAACTAGCTAGGTTTTATATTCATAACTCTATTATTAAGAAAAAACATATTTTTTTCTCAAGCTTAGTTTTTTTTTTTTAAATTTGTTCGAGAACCTTCTCTACGGCGTTTGCCGCTGAATTCAAATAAAGGGACCAAGTATCGAAAAACGTCCAAGAAATGACTGTTTCGAATAAGAGCTAAGGTCCTTTTTGTCAATTTCCTTACATTGTGTTAACTAATGACGTGAATTTTTTTCCTTTTACCACCAATTGCGTCTTTTTAGCCTTGCTAGAATCAAACACGTGTTCAGTCATATTTTTCCTTTTTTGATCTCCGTTTCCCTCCCGTCTACAAAGGGTAACCGTTTCGACTGCACGTCTAACTAGTTAGTTTGACTGGCGGTGGGAAATGCGGGCATGGGCGAGCATGTCTCCTAGTATCTTACGCATTATTTTTATCCCTACATTTTATCTTTATATTGGAGATATTTTAACTTTGTATCATGGTAAATTCATCACACACGGGCACGCACATACACGTGACGACAGTTAAACACACAGACGTGGGAAATCTATAACAATGAATATATATATTAGAACGAGCTGACCAACGCACTGATTTAGTTCAAGAGAGATTTTAATTATCATCAAAAAATCTTCTCACAACACCTAAAAAAAAATTACATCAAGGAAAACATAGACAAATAGTCATAAAATTCAAGAAAATGCTACAAAGATGATAGCCCCGTTATGATCTTAACTCTAGGTTTAGCCCACAGCCCCGTTAGGATGACAGATGATGGCCCAAAGGGTTATAGATGCATATGGTTAGGGTCTAATATTGTCCCCTTTCTTGAAGGTAAGAACTGACTTATGACAGCAGTATCTATTCTAAAGGAACAATTAAATTAAGCAGCAAGTCTTTCATAAGGAAGCTATGAAGTGGGTGAATCAATAGTTATCAGAAAAAACTCACTCAGTCCACTTTCACTCGGTTCTTTCATCAGGGTACCCTGGCACACGTGCTTACCTATCTGTACCGCTGTTCGCCGTCTGGCGCAACCTTAGGACACTTCTCTACAGTGAATCTGTATTCTTTGGATAAAGCGAATCCCAGCTCTGCAATTACAGGTTTCTTCCACTGTTTTCGGGGAGCGTTCACTTCACCAGTTAAATTTTAGATTACTGTTAATGTCACTTGAATCAGTTTGGATAAGCAAGTTTAAACGGGCACACAGAGTCAAAAACACGAGGATTCCCTTAATTTGGAAAAGATGACCAGTGGACAACTGCTCTCAACAGATAGTCTTGGTTCACTATCCACTCTTTCAATAGTGTCGGAAATGTTAATGTTATTTCTTGTAATTATTACCGCCGCCAGGCAGCATGTACATTTAAATTTGTGGAGCAATATGAACTGGCTCACAAGCCCAATATATATTTCTAGTCTTTAGAAACCGTTAGTGGGATTGGTATTACTGTCTATCTCTGATGGCACGTGCACTGTCAGACCAGTGTTACTTGGAAAAAAACAACCCACGTGGTTAAAGATAGGAAATGTCTATGCTTCTCACAAATATGTCTCTTTACTAAACGCCGGCAAGTTGGGTTCACCCCAGTATTCACTGAATGAAGAAAAACAACATATAATATAATACACAGAATATGTACTCGTTGTAACTTACATTTTACACGGCAAGCCTACAGCTTGACTTATATTTAAAACTTCCCGTGAAATAAGTTATATAAAAAAATCACTCATCATGAATTAGGAATAATGGGGGTATTCCGTCACCACTCATGATGCATCTAGCATTTATAAGTTAGATTAGAAAAACTGTACTCGACTGAGTAGTTAGCAGTTGAATTAAATTCATTATAGCTACATGTTTAGTAAGCTAAAAATTATAATTTATTATGTATTTCCACTGCAACTCGTCGACTAGAGAATATAACAGACTTATAAATTATTCACTCTGCACAAAGAAACTAGAGAAACAAAATAAGTGATTTAACACTTGATCACTCTCAAAATCTATATAAATTAGATATAATATTTTACCTCAAACAGAACTACGTATCACAACGAAACTAAGAGACATCACTTATAAGTTTAAGTGTTCTAGAACGAAGTGACCACGTCTACTGTAAAATGGAGAATGAGTAAAATTAAGTTTCAACCTCGGGCCAATATCTTAAAATCAGATAGAGGCTTCAACTTATTTCGCAAACGAAATAATCTCCCCTCTTCGTCTTAAACACCTCACATTTTACATTACCATTCCTAGACGTCTTCCATAACTGACACTTCTGCGTTTTCACACCTCGCGCTGACCAGGCCAACAGTGGGTGTCGTGTCACGTGGGATTCCCGGACAAATGTCTCAAACTGCGCCGGGGAGCATGGGTGTCAGATGCGGAAAACCAGACACTCAGTCTACTCTAGCGAGCAATGTCTGCCGCGATTCACGCCTCCCCGAGCAACTCACCGAGAAGCTACGTTGTGACAGGTGAAAAATGCAGACGATATGTCGGCCCTATGTCTGAGATGGACTGAGACATAATCGCACCTCTCGTCAAACTGCGCGAATGACATCTGACGCAATAAGGTTACCAGTCAGAATGAGAAAGAAAAACGCTGATGGGAAAGAAATATATTTTTCGCAACGAACGAATGCGAAAAACACAGGAAGAAGGTAAAGAGCGACAATAATTTAGAGAACACGGGTGAAAGAAAAGAAGAGGAAAATATAGAAAATACAATGAACATAACTCTCCGTGACACTTACTGGGAAATAGCGAGTAATTACATTCACTTTACGGCTGAAAAAGATTCAGCTATAAGTTATTTAATTAGCACAGAAAACAATATCTCAGTGACATATTATGAAAAATTTACACACAGTAAATCACTTAAAGGCTATTATATAAATTACTTCAATCAGAAAAATGAAACACTCCACGAAAATCTAATAATTTCCACTCTGTACGAGAAATCTAAGATATCGAGCTAGTGAATTTCAGATAGATTTCTGAACAACTGATCATGGCTATCGGAGAGACATGGTATATATCCGTAAATTCCGTTCTATCGCTCTTTAATGCGAAAGTCAAACCTACTGCCAGACCCGAGCCCATTTGCCGTTCGATTCTTGAATCAAAGGTAATTTTACCACTTCTGCAGCCGGCAACCTCTCTGGCTTGACATTCATCATCTCCGCCTTCTCGAATATCAGCTACGCAATTGATTCGCCTGAAAGTTTTACAATCCAAGGTCCGTCTCAGACTTAACATCACCCCTGATCAAAGAATCTATTACGCCATGCTCCGCGCTCTCTCTGTTCCACCGTGCTTAATTGCCAAACGGCTCACATGTTAATTGCACTTGTCAATCTGGCGTTCTTGTAGCAAAAAATAAACTAGATGGGGAGGGGCAAAAGTGGATCATCACTGCTGCACTATTTCCATCTGTGACATCTACCATGTTCACCTTAATTGTCGGTTATAATTAGGGTATTTAATGTCATTTTATTTTCAGTTTTGTGTTATATTCAGACTCCTATTGTCCTGTTCAATCGATTGCTGTTAAATGTGTCAATTTATATTAGAATTTATTGTTTTTAAGTCGTGTTTTTGTTACTTCCTTGCTTTTCCTTATCTTATGAGTAGCCAGTAGTTTTATATTCTTCTCTTTTTAAATGCGTGGTTTTTTTCAATGGTACGTTTTAATGGTGACGTATTGAGGTGTCATTAGTTTCCTGTGGTTTTAGCTTTTCCCGAGGCTATCAACAAAGCACTGGGAGTAACGCTCACGCGAGGACAGAGCAAAGACTTACTAAGTATATATTCAGAACAGGCCATCAAGGGAATACTTTTAAAGATAACTGTACATTTACCCTACCCTCACCGTCACCCCAAAAATATGTTTTGGTTTGGTTTGGTTGTAAGGGCCATCTTCATTGCACACGGACAACTCCATCAGTGCTCCGATCTCCTCCCTTAGATCACACAAGGAGGATCTCAGCACAGTGCACGAACTTTGTACCACCGGCGAGAATCCCAATGAGAGTATACAGGAATCACACATTCTATAAATATTTTTGTGGTGGGTAGGTTTCTCATTTTTAAATTTTGCCAGGGCAGCGGCCATACGTCCTACTCTTTACGATTTCCAACTGACGTGGGATTTTTAACGTACGCAACATGCACATGGAACCTCCTATTTGTTCGCCCTTACCCGGAAAGGGTAGGCATCCGATCTCACTACTCAGGAGACCAGGTGGGGGGTGGGTAAGACATCATTAGGACCATTGGTTTCTGATAAAAAAACTTCCATAAATTATATTCCCTCAACTGGGAATCGAACCCGATACCTCTAGAATTCGAGGCGGACGCCATACCTCTTAGCCACTCCGACGCAAAAAAATTTTTTTTTTTGGATTAAAGAGCTGTCACGTATTTAGTCACATTACACTTTATTTACCTATTCCGACTTCTCAATCTTTTAAATGTGTTGCAGATGCTGTATGTTCAAGATGTTGGCTTTAATTTTTCTCCTGTAATTGCTTTGATGGGTATACGTGCTGGTTTATTACTAAACACAATTTGCTCATGGGTGTTTAGAAAAAGATATTAGGAACAATAATAAATGCAAAAAGTTGCGTTTGTTTTTGAATAAACTATACGTACTATCCTCTGTGATGTTTAGATTATCCGATATAAAACATTAATAAATCGCAACTGAGATACTTATAATTTGGCAATGTCTGCAGAATGGGAGATTAGCTGCCACGGCAGGTATGGGAGGCTCAGAGCCAAGGATCCAGACCTCCAGGTCGACCCAGAGTCCGCTGGTAGGACAACATTAGACAATCTCTGAAGGACCGAGGACTAGAAAGGAACCAGGCCAGGAGGAAGACAGCCGATAGGATAGTATGGCGCTCAGACGGGCCTACGGGCAGAATGTCTGACGGGCCTACGTGCCCAATTCTTAGCCCTTTGAAAATAAAGTTCGTTCGTTCGTTCTCTCTTCCAAACCTCTAAAAGAAGAACGACTAAGTAAGTGTGTAAGTAAGCAAGACTGAGATACAATTTTTTAAGGTGTTTTCGTTACACTAGAAAATTATATTTAGAAAAAATGCCGGCTTCCAACCATCATCATAAAAAAAAAAATAATAATAATCATCTTTTCATTGTAAAAAAAAAAAAAAAAAAAACAAGCAAAGAAAAACGATTCATGAATAAACCGGTTTATTATTTTGAATCGCTTATGCGTGGGCGGCGGATTGTAGAAAGGACGAGATGTGGGTAGTTATGGGATTGAGATAGGAGAATTAACATGAACTCAACCAGTCATAAACAACGCAAATGCTTTTTGTTGTCTTCAAATTGGCGATGAGATGAAAGGCAAACAATAAGTGCTAGATTGACGTCTGCAAGATCACAAGGAATGGCTGGGGCCAGAACGAAATTTAAAGCCATTGATTTTATCTGGTATAGTCCGTTTCCCTCAAGGAAACAATGGAAGACATTAATGGTCATAATATTAATTTTATTGTTATGATTATTATTAGCTACTGTTATAATATAGGTGATATTATGTGATTATTATTAGCTACTGTTATAATATAGGTGATATTACGTGTAAACACAGAATAAAATACAAAGAGGCTAATCTGAGGCCTGTGAATTCTTCTTCTTCACGTACCATGCCTGTGGAGTAGGCGATCAAGTGTCTCCACAATTTCCTGCCCCCAGTTAGTTATCAATTCCTATTTATCAATTATGTTGTTGATTTCTTTCCATGCCATGATGTCAAACTGTACAGTATCTGCTCTTTTTGCCTTCCTCTATATCTTTTTCCTTCAATCTTAATTGATCTTAAGATCAGGGCTGTGGAGTTAGGAAGTCGGTCGTTTTTTTTTAGTGGAGTCAAAGTTGGAATTGGAGTCGATAAAAATTTTCTGACCTCCGAATTTTGTGCCATATGACTAGTACTAAACTATAGTCGGGAGTTGGAGAATTTTGTGGCAGACTCCACAACCCTGGTTACGATTTATTCCAGCTTTCCTTTTTATTATAGCAAATCCCCCCAAAAAGTGAATTGCTTCTTTGTAACACGAGGAATGCCCAATGGGCTGATCACCCGTTGGCTTGTCACACCGATTACGGAAACAACGGCAGATGGATCTATTTGTTGTTGCCCTAAAGACGCCGCTAGGCGTGATGGGAAACTACAACAGAGAAAATCAATCTGCTGTTGCCCTTAAGACGCCACAAGGCGTGATGGCCTCTGACTGCTTGGTCGGTCTTTGGCTAAGGACGGAAGAAGAAGAAGAAGAAGAACACGAGGAATAAGCTTCCTTTGGCCTGTGAATGGTAAATAATAAATACAAAAAAAGACGCGACATGCACTCGTAAGGAATAAAGAAGGACAACATAAGATAATAGCAAAGTAGAAGAAAATGGTGTAGTGGTTACGTAACTGCCTGGCGACCGGGTGACCCAGGATCAAACCCGGGCGAGGACATTTGAAGATTTTTCGTTGACCGGGATTTGGACTGGATTAACTCGAGCCCTGGGCGAGAACATTTGAAGGAGTGTCGTCGACCAGGGACTGGCGGCTCCTGAGCCGACCCAGCTCTAATGGGTACCTCCGAAATCGGTGAGTATCTGCCTGGATGGCGATGGACACCTGTTTCTGTACAAGAAAAACAGGGATACTCATGTAAAAATCATTCTCAGGTTAGACACATACTAACCTGAGATTTCGCCTCGAGTAATAACGGGCGTACGCAAAAAAATAGAAAAACAAAGAAGAAGAAGTTATAGGCCTACCGGCGAATAGAACCAGGGACAAACATCGAATTAATTACTTCTGACAGTGCCTTTTTTTACTAGTATTACGTTAGCATCCCATTGGCAGAGTGATTAGGGCGCTAGCCTCTCGCGACAAAGTTACCGGGTTCAAAACCTGGCAACGTCACGCTTGTAGTTCACCCTACTGTAAATGGGTACCTGACTCTGCTGTTGAGTTAGAGAAGGCAAAGGCAGCGAAGAAGGACATTGGTCACTCGACCTCAAAAAGGTGAACCTAGTGTGGTAAAGTCTCTAACACTTCAATTCCCCTACGGCAGTTGCTGCTAACGGGATTAACTTAACCTTTACGGTACCATCATAAAATTAGTACTCATCTCGACACCTCAGAATAACCTGTGCGGTTCCTGAAGATCTCCGAGGAGGGGAGGGTAGAATAAGGCTACTATTGTATCAGGCAAATTACCTCGTAAGAGGCAATTATAACGAGGTTATGCTACTATTGTATCAGGCAAATTACATCGTAAGAGGCAATTATAACGAGGTTATGCTACTATTGTATCAGGCAAATTACCTCGTAAGAGGCAATTATAACGAGGTTATGCTACTATTGTATCAGGCAAATTACCTCGTAAGAGGCAATTATAACGAGATTATGCATGAGGATGGCAACCTCGTAATGTTAAACAAATTTCTACAGAAACCACTGCTGGACGAGCACAGGTGTGCTTTGATGCAAGTGGACCTGCTGTAATGGTGATCCCATACTTTATGAAGAGCAAAATGAGGGGGGAAAGGAAGAATAACATGAAAAAATAAATTATAGAAACATGGGAGAGGGAAATAGAAAAGAAGATGAAGAAAAGAAGAAAGAAAGAAGAAGAAACAAAGAGGAAGAAAAGGAAGAAAACATACGAAGAAGAAGAAAAGAAGAAGAGGAAGAAGAAGAAAAAAAGAAAGAAAGAAGAAGAAAAAAGAAGAAGAAGAAAAGAAGAAGAGAAAAAGAAAACGAGGAAGAAGAAAAAGAAGAAAATAAGACGAGGAAGGAAATAAGAAGAAAGAAGAAGAAGGAGAAAAGAAGAAGAGGAAGAAGGAAGAAGAAAAGAAGAAGAGGAAAAAGAAAAAGAAAGAAAGAAGAAGAAGGAAGAAGAAAATTAGAAGAGGAAGAAGATGAAGCGGAGGAAGAAGATGAAGAAGAAGAAGTAGAGGAAGAAGAAAAAAAGAAGACGAGGAAGAAGAAAAAGAACAAGAGGAAAGAAATAAGAAGAAAGAAGAAGAAGGAGAAAAGAAGAAGGAGAAAAGAAGAAGAAAAGAAGAAGAAGAACTGCAACAACAAAATAAATAGACGAAAATGGGATAGAAGGCTGATACCTGCTGGTTGGTCACTACTGATACTGGTATAATGTGCTATAGTTGTAGTGGCTGGTAATGTAGGGTGCTTTGTGATGTCAACATAGCGCGAATGCGTGTTAGAAAGTTCGACAAGGTAGACGTCTATGCAGCAGTACAGACTTGCCTCACAATACATAACATATGAGAGTGTGTAGCATTCATCACATATAGAGGTGTAGATGTTGAGTTAGTACAACCATATAGCGTACGTGTCACAGGCATGGAGTCAAAAATATAGGTGAACAGCTGTTGACATTTCAACCATTTATTTTAGTCACAGCGACAAGACAACGTCCACAAGTTCATATAAGCATGACACAGGAACATGGCGGACGTGAAGACAGTTCACTACGATTGCATGGAAACAGGTTCAATAAATATTCATATATCAATATGTTGCTGACTCCAATTAATAGCTGTATAAACATCCATCAATGTCATTCTGACTTCACCATGTCAGATATCTTCTTAAATCTCCCGTCGACCCTAAACATGGCGGGCGACGAAATAGCACAGTCCATCCCTCTAGTTGGACGAATCGACAATGATCTGTCCTTTCGAAGATAGTCTTATAACATTAATGGTACCACTGACTCAGCGCGTCAGGTACTCCAAATAACTCCCTCGTACACCAGGCGAGTTTTCATTTCCATAGTTATAATAACAATAACTTGTAACTCATCTGGTCTTCCACTCCAGATAGTTATATTAGGCCTCTATGAAACCGTATACACGGTGGATTCCTCATACGTAGACATAATCGTCCATGTTCAAAATATACCGCTAACATGCGGATTTTTCAGAATAATATCTATTCTCCTGGGTTTCTGTGTAAATCTAGGACTAACAGTCTTAATTGGCTCCACCGAGCATAGCAAATAAAGTACTCTGCATTTCAAACCTCCGTGAGCTTCTTCTCACAGTTTGACTCAAAATATGTTCTGCAAACGCTGCGAACGAAGGAAGTGTAAAAGTTCATTTTTACCTTGCTTCGAATTCCTATCACAACTTAATAACAACTGTCGCCTTCCTGACGAACAGAATAACACAGGGGAACCTTAAATAACAAGTGGAAGAGTTTCCATCCCCAAAGGTAATGCAGAGAGAATCAACAGACATTTTTGTCTGACAGAACCCAGCTCAACTTCACGCACAGGAAGTCTCTTTTCAAAAAAACCCCAGTTCGAGCATGCGCTATATACGCTTAATCTCTGAACTATCAAGTCAGCTATAGAATCTTTATATGGCCAGCTAGGCCTAAGTTCGGTTCTAAGAATCGAACGCTTTGACTAATAGACAAGAGGAGGCAACCCCATATATACTTTCACTCAAAGCAAAAAATGAGTATCCGCCCTTTGATTAGGGTTCTAACGAAAAATATGTTAGACCCAAAATCTTATTACAAAATATTTTCAAACATAAACAAGTATACAGACAGACTAAATTACTAGCTAGGAAACTGCACGCAACAGTTTTACCACTCCCCCCGGGAAAAAAAATGAAACTTTTTTTTTATGAAATACATCTAGGAGCAACATACAATAGGCTCACAACGCACGAATAATGCGCAGATGAGAAATATCAGTAATTTATATAATGCCAAATAGGCTAAGTCGACGAATAGATCGACAAGTGAGAATATATCTCAACATCTCAGAGAAAGTATTTCTCTAAGTATAAATATTTCCAGAGAGGTGTCACCAACTTATACTACAATACTGGCAATATCAAAATGCATACAAAAAAAAAATGCATACAATAGTTCCATATTAGGTACTATGAGTTCATGATTACCAAGGAAGAAAAAAATCACCAAAAGACCAGCGGTAAATATACATTAATGAACCGCTAAGTGGTGATACAATCAATATATCAGATATTACAAATGTGTACATATTTTGATATAGAAAAGAACTATTGTAGAGATAGACGTATTAGAAAGTCCAAGACATAACAGTTAGGTGGAATCATGTGGGCATCTAGACAAAATGTCTGCAATCACATTTTCTGAGCCACGGATAGCTCGCACTGAAAAATGAAAAGGTTGAAGAGCAATCGCGTATCGAGTTGATCTCGAGCACTTCAAATTTTTACTTTGAATAGCTGTAAGAGCTTTCTGGTCAGTTTCCACAATGAAATGCGCGCCAAGAAGGAATCTTTGAAGTTTGAGAATTGACCAAACCATAGCCAATAATTCACGGTCTAAAACCGAGTAATTCCTTTCTGCCGCATTAAGTTTTCGAGAGATATACATTACAGGATGCAGAGTTTCTGAGTACTCTTGCATTAGTGCCGCTCCGATCCCAGTGGATGAAGCGTCACTACGAAGAACAAATGTCTTATCTGTAGTAGGTAACATTAAGATAGGTGGAGTTGAAAACAAAGTTTTAATCTTATCCAAAGAGGATTGGCATTCCTGAGACCAGTGGACCATATTAGGAGACCCTTTCTTTAGTAACGAAGAAAGAGGTGCCATGATAGAGGATAGATTCTGAATAATCGTCCATAAAATTTTATAAGACCTAAGAGACTTCTCACTTGCTTTTTAGTCTTAGGAATAGAGATGTTAAGTATTTTACTGGTATTATGGTCCTCTGTCTTTAGGAAACCATGACCGACACGGTGACCTAGGAAAGAAATTTCGCTAAAACCAATACAGGCTTTAGAGGGTTTCGCTGTCAACTTATGCTCGCGTAAAGTAGACAGTAATTCATTTAACCCCAAATAGTGATCTTCCCAAGTATCACTGAAAAGACAGATGTCGTCTAGGTATGCAATGACATCTGAACGATAAGATAGGATTCGACGCATCATGCGTACGAATGTAGCTGGGGCGTTCATAAGGCCGAAAGGCATGAAATTCCATTGAAACAAACCCCTAGGTGTAGAACAAGCAGTAAGAGGTTCGGCGTGTTCAGATAAAGGGACTTGCCAATATCCTTTAGACAAGTCAAGTTTAGTGAAGAAATGAGATTTAGAAAACCTAGTAAGTAGCTCTTCTAATAAAGGCATAGGTTCAGCATCGAATTTCGTAACTTGATTCAATTTGCGATAATCAACGCAAAGACGTATGTTATTGTCTTTTTTCCGAACAATAACCATCGGCGAAGAATATGCTGAACTGGATGGTTCGACTATTTTTAATTCTATCGTCTCATCCAACTCTTTCTCGACCTGTGCTTGAAAATGTATAGGGATAGGATAAGGTCTGACCCTAATAGGATTATGGTCAGTTAGAATAATGTCATGTTCAATGACATGGGTATGTCCAGGAATGTCAGTAAGGACATCCTGAAATGTTTGTAACATTGACGAGACTTGTCGCTGTTCCGCCATAGACAAATTAGGAGAAACAGTGACATTTTTCCATGATTCACTAGAATGAAGTGGAATCATCGGAAGAGGAAGATTCACATCCGAGAAACTTGTTTCCTCATCCTGTATTACGGACAGGGATGAGTAATGACCATGAGGGACTTGAGAATTGTCCGTCGCCTGAAAAATAGGCTGCAAATAATCTGGACGTTCATGGAATTCTGCAAGCATGTTGATGTGGAAGGTTTTATGCTTCCCGTCAATATCGACAATATAGTCAACATCGGAAATTTTCGATATTATATCGTACGGACCTTTCCAAGAGATAAGAAGTCTGTTTTCCCTACAAGGTAGCAAAACAAATGCTTTGTCACCCGGACAAAGTTGTCGTAAGCGTCTCTTTTTATTGGCAAATTGCCTTGCCTTATGTTTAGCAAATTCAGAAGAAGAAGTTGCTAATTTGCATGCTTCGATAATCTTGTGTCTAAGCGCGATGACATATTCGTAAGAAGATTTTGTGTCATCGTTAATATTATCAGCGGTTATAAGATCATGAAGCAAAGAAATAGGGCCGCGCGGTCGCGCACCAAAGACAAGTTCAAAGGGAGAAAATCCTGTATGTTCATTGGGGACCTCTCTGTAAGCAAAGAGGGCCGCGGGTAAAACCCTGTCCCAATCTTGAGGATGATCCTCAGTTATCTTTCCAAGTAAGTTTTTGAGTGTTCTATTTAGGCGTTCGACCATCCCATTAGACATTGGGTGATAGATACTACTCAAACATCTTTCTATCTGCAGAGTAGACATTACTTGAGACATGGTATCCGATACTAATTGGGTGCCATGGTCTGATAATATTTCTCTGGGGAATCCCAGACGAGAAAATATGAGCCAAAGAGCGTATGCAATATCAGCAGTAGAAATGCTCTTCAGAGGAATAGCCTCTGGCCAACGTGTGCACATGTCAACACACGTTAAGATAAACTGATGTCCTCTGGCAGACTTGATCTTAAACGGACCAATGATGTCTATTGCCATTTTTGAAACGGCCGAATAGGAATATCTGCAGCCTGAATAGGTGCAGCATGGCGTGAACCTTTAGATTTGACTTCTTGACATACTTTGCAAGATCGACAATAAATCCGTATGTCTTTGTTTACGAAAGGCCAAAAGAAAGCCGCAAGAACTCTTGACTTAGTACGGGAAAAACCCATATGTCCAGCACACTGAGAGTCATGAGCGTGCTGCAAAATTTTAACTCTCATATTCTTGGGGACAAGAATCTGAGAATGCATGGACTTAGTGGAGTCTTGAACCATACGTACAAGTACTCCATTCTTCATTGTAATCCAAGATTTACGATTTGTATCTTTATTTGGATCACCTTTTGTTGCAAGAGTGAAGAATTTCTTTAAGGAGGGATCATCTTCTTGCTGTTTTATAAACGAGTCACGAGAAATTACCAAGGAATCATCTTGGTTATGCGCTCCATTATCTTCAATAGATGAAGTTTGAGGCATATTAAGAGCTTGAGCTCTCGTGACTACTGCATTAGCAGTTTGCATATTTTGATTTTCCCAAACAGCAATTTGTTGCGGAGTGCATTCTTTGACTCCGTGAATACGACCGATGATAAGATCAGCGATCGGATTCGGCAAAAGACATGCGTGCACATCTCCCGTAAAGAAAGGAGTAGCTATCTTAATGATAGCAGTAGAGTACTTCTCCAAAGTGCCGCCGAATGTTACACATTTGACAACTTTGCCTGTGGCACGGGAAGGATCTACGAGTGACTGCCTAACACCAATAGTGGTGCATCCAGAATCAAAAAGAACTGAGACTGGATTATCATTGACTAAACCTTTATGCAAGACAAGAGAACCTCTTCCATCATGCGTGACTGACGCAAGAAGAGCGGGCAGAGGGTGGTCACAACTTAAAGTAGACACCGTAGTTGGTTCGAATAATGTTTTGCATTGGGGGCATTGAGATGCTCTCCCAAAATCAAAAGCAGAACATGCCATATTATTAGAGTTTTTATTATCATTAGACTGATTACAGGCTTCATGGGACTCTTGCTGTGCAGAGTTTGCCTGGTAATGTGATTTATGTCTTGTGTATTGTGATCTACCTCGATTATTATTGCCTCTGCAATTATTACTGTTCGATTTATTGTAACCCCTACTTGGGTTTGAGTCATAGTTTTCATGGTTACAATTATCATGCTCATTATAATGAGAATCTCTGTAAGTTTGCTTTTGTTGTCTCCATGTTGGATGACTTGGATAGTTCCTATTATGACTTCCCTTGCGGAAATGTCTATAGTTGTGACAACCACTGTATCGAGGGCTGTCAGCATCGACTATCGTCTCCAGTCCTTCGAAGAAAACTGATCAATTAGTTTTGATTACTCTTGTATTGATAGGGCTATGTCTCATCTTACCCTTTTTTATCAAAGATAGGGTCCAACTTTCCCCCCCTGCTGTGACATATTGGACAACATTGAGCTGCCTTGAAATTAGTGAGAGTATTCCATTACCCTAGGCTCATTTTATAATGTTTCTGAACCCCTCCATACAAGCAACTGGTGATTTGATGTAAGACATGACCCAACTCCTGTGCATCACAGTAAGGTGCACTTCATTATGTTTTTTCTGTTAATCCAAGGATTGTGTGTTGCCAAAATGTACGTGCTCTCAGCTAGTGAACGTCCCTTACTCTCCTTAATCTTTGTACACTTTGCCAGTTAAAATTTAACAGACCTCCCCCCCCCATCCCCCCCCACCGTCAGGATCACATCCTGCAGTGACATATGGTTTTTCACAATATTCTTCCATATTGTTTAGTGTTTTGGGTTTACGCTCATGTAGGAATTCTGAAGAAGGCACTCACTCTTTTATGGTTTATTTACACAAGATCCACATGAGTTCTTGTTTTCACCTTCAAATCCCCTCTAAGCAACAAGTCCCCATAAGTGCTTCATATGTTTTTTTTATGTTTTGGATAGCTCTATCCATATGGTTGTAAATGTAAAGACGTGCTTTTGCAATGAATTCTGAGAATTCTACCCCTGTTTCAGGTACCATTGTCTTAAACAAAAGACGGTTAACATTCCTCTGTCAATTGATAATTTTTTTATCAAGGCTGCTCTAATAAACATTCATTAATATATCCCCCCTCAGCCTCTTTCTACCAGCTTAAACTGGTAAGAGAATCACCTTTCAAAATTCTCTGAAAACTGCCTTGTTTTAGCATATTGTGATTTTATCCAACAAAATGAGTTTGTCGACAAGAACGTTCAAATCTATCCCAGCCAGAAATGTTTATGTCGTCACTGGGAAGGATTGAAACGGTGGTAGCTTGACCTAATAAGTAGAAGGTTTTCCATTAGTACTAGATTACTGATTAACACCACTCACATTTGTCAATTTCAATTTCTCTAACTCAAAAGCTAAGAGTTTCTGTTAGGTTCCATCTTTGCTTTTTATTTTCTTTCTTCATATTCTCTGTGTAATCTCTTTTGTTCAGCCTCAGCTTCTCTGTCTAATCTCTTTTGTTCAGCCTCAGCTTCTCTGTTTAGCTGTATTTTGAATCTTTTTTCTTCTGATTCTCTGTCTAATCTCTTTTGTTCTCAGCCTCAGCTTCTCTGTCTAACTTTTTTTCTCTTCAGCCTCCCTTTCCTGTTGTAACTTTTTCTCTTCAGCTTCCCTTTCCTGTTTTAAATTTTTTTTGTTGTAACTTTTTTCTCTTCAGCCTTCTGTGCTTTAGCATAATTGAGCAAGTGCAAACTCTTCTAAACCTCTCTTCAGTTTTTACCCAAGGCTATCGCCCTTGCTTGATAAAGAAGTCTAAAGTCGCCATAATGTTTAATAATATGTGACTAGTTACCTGAAATAATAATGCAATCTTTTTCGTAGTAAATGGAAACAAGTTCTTAATAAACTTGATTAATCAGCTCACTTTATCCCAATCTCTGTGGGAGACAAGCCTTTATTAAGGTCTTGTATAATCAACTGTATAATAATAATAATAATAATCCACCACCAGTTGATTTTATACCACAAGTGCACTACACAGCTAATAGTGCATCATAAATAGCATATGTCAACCAACAACATAATAGCATATGTCAACCAACAACATAAAAAGGACAATCATAAAAGACAATATGCAAACATTGGCAGGAATCAAATAAATCAAATAGGAAACTAAAGAAAATTATCACAGAACCTACGATGACAACTGCGAGGAAATAAACAAAACAAATGACGTCACAGTGTATAAATATAAAGGGTGTATACAACTAAATGAAAGGAAAGATGAGACCTACAAATACAAACAAATCAAAACAATACTGAAAAACAGCAAAATATTACAAAAACAACGATAAGTACAGCTCATCACAGCTAACAAAAATAGCAACAAATGTTGCCAGCAAAGTTTCGATCAAGAAAATTGCACCTACAGAACACTAATATAGGACCTCTATGACGTGGTATCCCTATATTAGTCCCCTGCCCAACCTACCCGCTGACATATAAATTAATATAATATATAAACAAATAACATGTAACATGTAAACATAAATACTGTGATGATATTACAGTGATACAACGTTAAAATATCTCCAATTATAAAGATAACGGGTAAGATAACATGTAGGGATAAAATTATACGTAAGATACGAGGATACATTCTCGCCTACGCCCGCGCTTTCTACCGCCATTGAAACTAACTAGTTGGGACATGCAGACGAAACGGTACCCTTTTAGACGGGAGGGAAACGGAGATAAAAGGGAAAAATTATGACTGAACACGTGTTTGAACCTAAAAGGCAAAAAGACGCAATTTGTAGTTTAAAGGAAAAATCACGCCACTAGTTGACACAATGTAAGGAATTGGTAGAAAAACTAACCTTGAGAAAAGTAGGTTTTTCTTTAATAATAAAGTTATGAAAATAAAACCTAGCTAGTTTGATAGCCCATCTTGAGCAGAGAAATAATATACTTTTAATTACACAGACGGACAGATAACACGGAAGATATTGACGAAAGACTGTATTGTTCAAATCAGACTAGCGAACAGTTTTTTGTGCATATTTCACTAGGGTTACTTTTTGACGCGTCCTTGAGCAAAACGCATACACCCAAACTGCAATGAACTAGAGGGGAAAGTCGGAGGATAGTAGCTAAAAATAACTTAGGGGGGCAGGTTTGTGCAGTTTTTGCATGTAGTTAGTCCAAAAAACAAGTGTATTTTTGTGAAAAACCAAGTAGAGACAGACGGACCAACAGAAAATAATACACACTTGACTGAGATTTGACTGAAATTTCACTTTTGGTTTGAATATTTGAAAAAAGTTAGAGGGGAAGTCCGCTGATTGGACAAAAGCATTCATATTATTGAGAAAGAGACGCACATTTGTGCCATTTTAAAGAAGACTGTCCATTAACACAGTTCTTGTCTGCTAGAGGCGAATTCCCGGAAATAATAAATAAAATTCAGTGGGACGCCATAATCTAGCCAGCAGCTCAGCTGAGTTTTGCTAGTACTAAATAACTGTGTTCTCAATTCTGAATTGTGGTAAGGAAAAAAAGCATTTATCTTGGTTATTTTAATATTTTGAGTGATTGATACTGCCATATCATGAAAAATGATTACGACAAGTAAGTGCTTGCTCTAGGTCCCCAGCCGCAGTCCAGGGCCTAGAGACAAACAAATAATATATGAAAACCTATCTAAGACTATGGAAGGCGGATCTATAATTGAGATCAGTGGGAACATAACACCCACCTTATTGAATGGAGGAGGAAACTATTGAACATATTTCGGGTGCAATGCAGTCTTGGGAAACTGGTACTATTTGATAACAACTGGGTAAGATGTGCTAAGTTGGTCAGAGAGATCTGACCCAGTCTATGTAATGTGGTTTTGTGGTGTTGTGTGTAAGAGTGGCGCAGTAAATAGAGTACTGACACATGGCACAACTTTTGTTTCAGAGTTTCTGATCTGGCACTACGATTGTGTCAGATGCTCTTGTAGAAGTACAAGAGCGGGTGTCTGTGCAGCCTAACATTTTACTCCAGCTACTGAGAGGAAGGGGCCACAAGAATTCTGTACTACATCATTACAGGCCAGTAAAGTGCAAACCTGGCCTGCTGGAGATTCATAAACAATATCCCCCATAAAGAAATAAATAAATCGTATCATAAAAACATTAACATCAGTCCATATGTCAAGGACTATGAACTTTGTAACCATAGATTGGGCATGATGACGCCACCCCAACTAAACACCCAGTGCTAGTTTTCCCAAGACAGTGTAGATACCATTAATATTAATAAGTGTAATAATATACCTATGTACAAAAGTTATATTTGATTATGCAATATATATATATATATATATATATATATAATATATATATATATATAATATATATATATATATATATAATATATATTCATATATATATATATATATATATATATATATATATATATGCATTTCATTGATAAATACCTATCATTTCATATGTTCTGACCAAAAGAAACAATTGGTTCAGGACTAATAAATTTAAAAAATTTTCAAACTTAAACTATAACAGCCAGAGTTAGTTCAGTGTATTATAGAGTTATAGTATTATTATACTTATTATTTACATGTGTGTGTCTGTGTATTTTATTACCTACACATTACATTTCAGTACCCTAGACTTTTAACGTAGCTAACATTCATAATAGGAGAATAGGTCTGTTTGAGGTCGTAAGTGGTAGCAGAAAGGCCTTCTGTAATTCACATAAACTTTTATCTCAGGAGCCTTCACAGCTGACCTCAACCAGTACACTAGGTAACATAACAACCATACAATAACATAAAAAACCACTACAAATACATATAGCATGAGTGTGAAATGTGTTGCAAAGAAGGCTTAATTACATCACATAAATTACTGGGAAATATAATTACAATACCATAACAGGTCACTTTTTCTATAATTATTGTTCAATAGCCAAGAACAGTCATAACAGTCAGCATACTCAGAAATGACGTTCCAACGATGAAAAAATACTAATGATCCTTCTTCAGGAACTGCGGCGATGGTATAATCCGAACTTGTCCTTCAAAACCATAGTATCAACTGATGGAACTTGACCTTCTCAACAATCAGAAGCTGTGGCAACTTCAATCTGACAGGCAACGCCGGGTACTTTGGATTATGAAGTAGATGACGTCTGCGTTCAAAATCATAGTCTCACCTTGAAAACCCACGAATTTGGCCCACCACTGATACCTGGTGGTTGGTCACTACTGATACTGGTATAATGTGCTATAGTTGTAGTGGCTGGTAATGTAGGATGCTTTGTGATGTCAACATAGCGTGAATGCGTATTAGAAAGTTCGACAAGGTAGACGTCTATGCAGCAGTACAGACTTGCCTCACAATACATAACATATGAGAGTGTGTAGCATTCATCACATATAGAGGTGTAGATGTTGAGTTGGTAGAACCATATAGCGTACGTGTCACAGGCATGGAGTCAAAAATATAGGTGAACAGCTGTTGACATTTCAACCATTTATTTTAGTCACAGCGACAAGACAACGTAGACAAGTTCATATAAGCATGACACAGGAACACGGCGGACGTGAAGACAGTTCACTACGATTGCATGGAAACAGGTTCAATAAATATTCATATATCAATATGTTGCTGACTCCAATTAATAGCTGTATAAACATCCATCAATGTCATTCTGACTTCACCATGTCAGATATCTTCTTAAGTCTCCCGTCGACCCCAAACATGGCGGGCGACGAAATAGCACAGTCCATCCCTCTAGTTGGACGAATCGACAATGATCTGTCCTTTCGAAAATAGTCTTATAACATTAATGGTACCACTGACTCAGCGCGTCAGGTACTCCAAATAACTCCCTCGTACACCAGGCGAGTTTTCATTTCCATAGTTATAATAACAATAACTTGTAACTCATCTGGTCTTCCACTCCAGATAGTTATATTAGGCCTCTATGAAACCGTAAACACTGTGGATTCCTCATACGTAGACATAATCGTCCATGTTCAAAATATACCGCTAACATGCGGGTTTTTCAGAATAATATCTATTCTCCTGGGTTTCTGTGTAAATCTAAGACTAACAGTCTTAATTGGCTCCACCGAGCATAGCAAATAAAGTACTATGCATTTCAAACCTCCGTGAGCTTCTTCTCACAGTTTGACTCAAAATATGTTCTGCAAACGCTGCGAACGAAGGAAGTTTAAAAGTTCATTTTTACCTTGCTTCGAATTCCTATCACAACTTAATAACAACTGTCGCCTTCCTGACGAACAGAATAACACAGGGGAACCTTAAATAACAAGTGGAAGAGTTTCCATCCCCAAAGATAATGCAGAGAGAATCAACAGACATTTTTGTCTGACAGAACCCAGCTAAACTTCACGCACAGGAAGTCTCTTTTAAAAAAAAAACCAGTTCGAGCATGCGCTGTATACGCTTAACCTCTGAACTATCAAGTCAGCTATAGAATCCTTATATGGCCAGCTAGGCCTAAGTTCGGTTCTAAGAATCGAACGCTTTGACTAATAGACAAGAGGAGGCAACCCCATATATACTTTCACTCAGAGCGAAAAATGAGTATCCGCCCTTTGATTAGGGTTCTAACGAAAAATACCTTAGACCCAAAATCTTCTTACAAAATATTTTCAAACATAAACAAGGATACAGACAGACAAAATTACTAGCTGGGAAACTGCACGCAACAAAGGCGAAAAAAAAACAACATAGTCATTGATACAACTCATACAGCGTTTAATGTGAAAACACTTCGAAAACAATCATCAGTATGAGTAATATTTATTTTTATTTGCGATAGAGGGTATGCAAATTGTAGAATTTTACAGTGAGACAATTCACTACCTGGCCACGTATTTGCTTTTAACTTTTCTCTACCAATAATTTACCCTTTTATCTATATCTCTGCATTTTTCAACTATTTGTGTAGCCATCACTTTGTGCTGATCGAGAATTAGTTCATTTTTTCGTGCCGTAAATTTTAGAATTAATTTTCCAACCATATATTTTGCTTATTACTTTTTTTTTGCTCCCTTAATTTGTTAAAACGTGTTTTTTGTTAAGCCATGATTTAGCTTATTATCTCAAATGCTTTTCAATCTTGTTTTATACGCGTTTTTAGTGTGTTTGCAAGCACTATTAAATATTAAATCTTTTTTTATTTAAAATATTTTCATTTCTGTACCTCGAATTATTTTATTTTTCTTTCTACCACAAATTTTTTAACATTTTTGTTTTTGTTATGAATTCGCTTAGGCTTTTCTTTTTACCATGAATTTTCCGTTTGCCTCCCCCCCCCCCCCCCCCCCCCCCCCCCCCCCCCATCCCCAACCACCCTTAACTGAATTTGCTCATTTATTTATTTCTATCGTGATTTTTACGATTTATTATGAATTTTCCAGACAATTTTTATGACATAATGATATGTCTTTAAGCTTTGAAGAAAGAACGAAAAAATTTTGAAATTAAGAAAGAAAAAGACAGACAGAAAAAAAAATATTGAGACAGCGGAAAGGCGCTGAGGGATCAATCTTTTCAGTTGACAAGACTAGAATTTTATTAAGTTAGCATAAATATAAAGTCTATGAAAGCAAAAACCATTCGCCGCATATTGAGGAATTGTTGAAATGCAGAAAGTGGAGGAACACGTTCTCGATATAAAGAAAATAATTTAGGAAAATCGCTCGAGTCTCTAAAATAAAAAATAATGTAAATAATGGCTTAAAGACAGCTTGGGCAGGTAGTTGAATCTGAGATCCACATCACGTGGGCGAATTTGTCGAATGTTTTTTGAAAGCACTAGAAATGAAAGGGAAGTCGATCTTGACGTATATCGTTCTGAGGCTGAGGAAAAAAAAAAAAAAAACAGTTTTGAAAATATGTTACATGTTTATTCCAGAGTTCATACACTATGTTACTGAAAAAATTTCGTAAAAGTATTAAATAATCTCTCTATATAAAACACAAAGTCCCGTCGCCATGAATGTATGTTGGCATGTCACATAAATATTTACCCTGGATAATCTAGGAATACGAAATTTGCTTACTAATAGTTTTAGCACCGAGTTTACCAAAAACAAAATTCTAAAGCTACCAAAAATTCCACTTGACAATAGGTTTTTAAAAGACGTTTTTCTTTCTTACTCAATGCGACTGTTGCGTGCATATTTTGACGCACATATTACAAAAATCGATATGGCTATTTAATATGGAAAAGATATAGACATTCATTCATTTGTGTATGAAAATGCTGTCTATGGGGAAGGCTAGATAATCCATAATTGTTTTACCATTTTGATTATAGGAGTAATCGTTCTTGATATTAATTCGGCGCATGGATATGACACCCTTGTCCGTACCTATTTCTTAGGGCCAGAAAATAGATTAATTTGCTTATTATGTTTATGGCCTGAATTCATATGTATTACATATTATTAGTACAAGTAGAATCAGTCCTATATTGTATATTTTGGATGGGTAGGCAGGACTATATTCTTGTTACACCGCTCTAGCGGAAGTAGGAGTTGTCTTGGCTAGTCGTGAGGAGTTCCGATGTACCGTGACAATGGCGGGTACGCATTTTTCCAGGGCTGGTATATTCTTCAGTAAAAATGATTTACGAAGTAGTTTTTCTTCTATAGGAGATTGTGTTGCTACTAGAGATGGGTTAGAGACTTTCCTAATGTACGGTACCATGTATGATTCGGACTCCAGGTAATTCCAGTCCCTATGTTTTGATGATCTCAGTCGGTTAGCCTAGCGGGAATTTTGTGCTTCGCAACGCTAAGGGTCAAGTTTGTATCGACGGAAGATGACAGGCATCCATACTGTAATTATGTCTACGTGAGGTAACTGGATTACGGTAGAGATCTGTGGTGGAGGAACTTTATGAAATTATGCATATGTATTGCAAATTAACTTTGGCATATATATATATCCTAATGTGAGCGAGTGAGCGACAACTCAGGTATAGGCGGGGCCATGTTACATTCCTGTCATCGCATTTTTTGGATCACTGTCTAAAGAACGGAACATGTATCTTATTATTCGGACAGTGGCAAGGAGATCTCAATTTTGATAGAAAAACCCCTTATCGTGGTTTTCACAATATGATAAACCTGTGAATATAAAGCAACTGTAGTTACTTACCGATCCGCCTTCACTGACGCGCTTAGTCAGATAGGGGATGCGGCCATTGATGTACTACCTATTATTTTTATGAATGTGCCATGACATAGGATCTACTATGTATGCCTGCAAATTGATATGTCAACATACCCATGATTTACTCGTTATGTCCCAGTGTGAGCGTCCAAATAAACTGTGTAAACAAAGATTCCAGCAGTCTGCATTGGTGCCTTGTAGACACAAGTGAATGAGTTTTTTTAGTTGTTGGTCAGAACACGAACAGTACACCCATTCGCGTTTAAACACACTCCTACACTTCTACCCATATATACACCACCTGCGTCGGTTGAAGTGACCAAGTTTAGGGCCTGCTTCCCCTGGAGCCTTAGAGGGAAACTACTGTTTACAGCTGCCTTTGCCTTCCCTAACTTAGGACTAGGGGTGAGTTACCCATTTACAGCTGGGTAGACTGGAGCATGCCTGATCTCAACAACTCTGTACACTACAATGGGACATATACAGTAGTGGCAAGGCACCACCAACAACATGTTAACAGTGGATTGATAGTGGAGCTTTACAGAAGAAAGAGAACACACCACACTTTACAGAAAGGTTTTACAGTATACAACTGATACTTTGATTCTTTACAGACTGACATTTTTTACAGTGTGTGTGAAAGCACAACTTTTACAGTGGGGAAAGAAATTTTACAGTGGTGGCCAGATCCCTGGTCCAGCCTACGCAGAGTCTTGTGTTTGAGAATCAACATTTTACAGTTACAAGAACATTTGTTTGACCACATCAAAACCAATAGGACAGCTATAACAATCAATGTCAGCTTGACCGGTTCTGACAAGGGAAGCAATATCTGGGACAGCACTTGTTGACATTTGGCACAATACAAACAGTGATTTCTAAACCAGTGATTGGTTTATCCTGCTGTAATACAAGAGCATTGTTTTGAACATAAAGTGCAAATTTCATCGGTGGATCTTCTAATATGCTCAAAAAAATTGGACAGTGGTGTAATAGTTAGAATGCAAATCTATTACTCCAATAAAGTGGTAGTCCTAATTGATTAAAACTGAGCATACAGTACTATACATTTGCAACTACAACCACATTGCATGATATGATACACACATTGATGATTTATATATATTTATGTTTATATATTATTTGTTTATATGTGTGATTGTTATGTCTTTGCGGGCCTGGATGGGAGGTGACTAGAACAGGAAATACCAAGTGATATTGGTCATGTTCTGGCGTTCTATAGGAGCAATTTCTTAATTGGGAATTTGCATGCAACATAGTTTGCAAATATTTGGTTAGTTGTGACGACTGTTTTTATATTTGTAATTTTGTAAACATTTTTTCTGTTCTTTATTTTTGTTTGATTTGTTTGTATAATTTGTAGGTCTCATCATTCCTTTCATTTTAGTTCTTTACACCCTTATGTTTATACACGTGTGGCGTTTTATTTTGTCTTGTTATCTTATTGCAGTTATCATACACGGATTCTGTGATCATTTTTTTTTTCATTTCTCCTATTTTAATTTAATTTGATCTCTGCAAACGTGTTGAAATTGCTTTTTCTTGTTTGTCCTTTATAATGTCTTTAGTTGAGTTGACATATGACATATGAGGTATAGTGGAATACACTTATAGTTATAGTACAGATCTGTACTTTTATGATTGTTATAAAACAAAATGTACAAGACCTTTATAAGGCTTGTCTCCCAAAGTGATTGGTAAAGGGAAATATTTTTTCCACAGGTACTCAAGTGATCTTTGATTACATTAAGGTATACAAGACCTTTGTAAGGCTTGTCTCCCACAGTATTTGAGATACAGTTATTGTTGTCCACAGGTACTCAAGTTATCATTGGTTATTATAAACCATACAAGTTTGGACTAAGACTAAGTCTATGGTATAGACTTGTCTCCTCCCATTAAAGTGAAATAAGGTAATTTATTTACTTTTTCAGGTTTCTGATTTAAGAAGACAAAATGTCTACATTAGATTACTTTATAGCACAAGGAAAATCCCTTGTTAAGACTGGGAAAGACTTAGAACAACGGGCTGTTTGCTCAATATGACAAAGCATTAGCTGCAGAAGAAAAAAAAAAGCTGCTGCTGAAGGAAAAAAAAGCTGCTGCTGAAGAAAGGACAGCTCTAGCTGAAGAAAAAAGAGTAGAAAAAGAAGCTGATACTGCTGCTGAACTAAAGAAATTGCAGATGCAAGTGGAGGAAAGGAGATTTGATGCAGAACAGAACAAATGAGAAGCTGCTGCTGCAGCTGAAAACCAGAACAAAAAAAAGATAGATAGAGAAGCTGAAGAGAGAAAAGCAATAAGAGAACATGAGTTTGAATTAGAGAAATTAAAATTGACAAGTATGAGTAATGTTAATCAGGCATCTAGTGGTAATGGTAAACCCTTTGTGTACAAGGTCAAGGTACCAGCGTTCAACTCTGCCAGTGATGATATAGCATTCTGGCTTGATAGATTTGAACGGGCTTGTCGAGCTCATAATGTTGACAAATCACAGTATGTGAATCAGTTGTCTGAAAATCTAAAAGGGGAGTCTCTGAGTAAGTTATATTTCGTCGAAGAGGCTGACAAGGATAATTATGATGCTGTTAGGGCAGCTTTGATGAAGAGATATCAGCTGTCTGAGGAAGGTTATCTTCTTTTGTTTAAAACAATGAGACCTGGGGGAGGTGTAGAATTCTCAGAATTCATCTCAAAAGCACGAATTACACTTTCACGATGGATTGAATCATCCAAAACAGAGAAAACATTTGATGGTCTTACGGATTTATTGCTAAGAGACAAGGTCATGTCTTCGGTAAATAAATCATTCCTAGAGTTCTTACATGAGCGTAAACCTAGTACATTAAAGCAAATGGAAGAATATTGTGACCAGTATGCCACGGCACACCCTGACATGATTCTTAGTAACTCTAACATTAAAGAGAGTATGCCAGTTGCTTCGGCAACAGAATATAATCAGAATTACTCACACAAATTCCAAGGAGCTAAAAATAAATTTGATAAAAAGGTTAATTGGAATAAGTATCAAAACCAAGATAACCACTCAAATCAGGGTTCTTCTTCGAAGAACTGGAATCGGGCTGATAGCCCTCGACACGCGAGGGGTACCCATAATGTTAGAAATTCTCGGAAAGGGAGTAGCTATAGGAACTACCCAAGTGCTTCATGGAGACAAAAGAAACAATATTACAGGGATACTCAATATAATGAGCGTGATGATTATGATCATGAATATTATGATTCAAACCCAAATAGGGGTTATAACAGAGGCAATAATAATTATAGAGACAATTATAACCGAGGTAGATCACAACACAAAAGACATGGTAAATCTTATTACCAGGCTAACTCTGCACAACAGGAGTTCCACGACACCGATAATCAGAATAATGATAAAAAAGACTCCAATAGTGTAGCAAATTCCGCTTTCGATTTTGCTAGATCATCTGAGTGTTCGCAATGCAAATCATTATTCGATCCAACCACAGTTTCTACTTTAAGCTGCGGTCACCCGCTTCCCGCTCTCCATGCGTCAATCGCGCATAATGGAAGGGGTGCTCTTGTCTTTAATAGGGGCCTAATAGATGGTACTCCGGTATCAATTCTTTTCGATTCGGGGTGCACTACCATCGTAGTGAGGCAATCACTCGTAAATCCTTCTCGAGCTACAGGCAATATAGTCAAATGTGTAACATTTGGTGGCACATTGGAGAAGTACTCCACTGCCATTATCAATATTGCTACGCCTTTCTTTACAGGAGAGGTGCAAGCATGTCTCTTGCCGAATCCGATCGCTGATCTTATCATCGGTCGCATTCATGGAGGGAAAGAATGCACTCCACAGCAAATTTCTAATTGGGAAAAATTGTTAATATTATGCAATCTGCTAATGCAGTAATCACTAGGGCTCAAGCTCTTAATATGCCACAATCTTCACATTCTGAAGATAATGATGCGCAGATCCAAGATGATCCCTTGGAGATTTCCCACGATTCCTTTATAAAACAGCAGGAAGATGATCCTACTCTAAAGAAATTCTTTACTCTGGCAACAAAAGGTGATCCGAATAAGGATACAAATCGTAAATCTTGGATTACGATGAAGAATGGCGTACTTGTACGTATGGTACAAGACTCCGCTAAGTCCATTCATTCTCAAATCCTTGTGCCTAAAAATATGACAGCTAAAATTTCACAGCACGCTCATGATTCGCAGTGCGCTAGACATATGGGTTTTTCCCGGACTAAAGCTAGAGTTCTTCAATCTTTCTTTTGGCCTGCTGTGAATAAGGACATACGAATCTATTGTCGATCTTGTAAAGTATGTCAAGAGATTAAATCCAGAGGTCCACGCCATGATGCACCTATTCAGGCTGCAGACATTCCCATTCGGCCATTTCAAAAAATGGCGATAGACATCATTGGTCCATTTAAGATAAAGTCTGCTAGAGGACACCAATTTATTCTGACATGTGTTGATATGTGCACACGTTGGCCGGAGGCTGTTCCTCTAAAGAGCATAACTACTGCTGATGTCGCAGATGCTCTTTGGTTAATATTTTCTCGTCTGGGGTTTCCAGCAGAAATATTATCCGACCATGGTACCCAACTCATATCGGATACCATGTCTCAAGTAATGTCGACTCTGAAGATAAGAGATCGCTGAGTAGGAGAGTATTAATCATTCCTATGTGTCCAATGGATGGTAGTGATTCCGAAGAATTCGGTTTGAGACAATAGAAACTCTAAAAACCTAACTAGGTAAGACATAACAAGAAGATCACATCCCTCAGGATTGGGGTATCAGGTGTTGCATTAACTGACCCCACCTCATCACTCTCTTTGCATTATAGAAAGTCCAGTCGCCAACGAACACCTACGCGGACCGCTATTGTACTCCCTTTGAACTATGACTTTGGCGCGCGAAACCAACCCAAACACGGCGAGAACACGTCCCAATGTACTTAGACACAATGTACTCATTGATCTTATAACTGCGGCGAACCGCGAATAATGTCGTGATTACACAAAAATAAACAGCTCTGATATTGAATATGATTCATCGCACTTAGATCACGCAAGAACAAGATTATTGCCATGCAAATTGGCAACTGCTTCTTCTGAATTTGCGAAACAGAAGGCAAGGGAATTTGCCAATAAAAAGAGATGTTTGCGACAAACTTTGTCCAGGTGACACAAAGCATTTGCTCTTGCTACCCCCTTGTTAGCGGAAAAATGTAAACGACATTCGTCACATTTCCCTTGGAAAAGGTCCGTACGATATAATATCAAAAGTTTTCCGAATGTTGACTATAATCGTCGATATTGACGGAAGCTGAAAAACCTTCCACATCAACATGCTCACGGAAATATTCCATGGAACGTACCTGATTATTTACAACCTGTTTTTCCCCAGTGCAATGGACGATTTTTCCAGTCCCAACAATGTGTACACAGTACTCATCTCTGTCAGTAATACAATAACAGAGGGATGAGTGAAACACGAGTTTTCTCGGGCTAATGTAAATTTATACCTTTTTCCAATGATTTCCTCTTCCACGACTATATGAATCATGGAAAGATGTTACTTTGCAATTTTCTCCATAATTATAATCGCTCCATGAGAGTAGGCGCAGAAACAAGTACTTTCTACTATGTTTAGAACTAAATTTCCAGGGATGTCCTTACTGACATTCCTGGTCAAACTGATGTCATCCAACATGACATTATTCTTACTGACCATAGTCCTATAAGAGTCAGACCGTATCCTATCCCGATACATTTTCAAGCACAGGTAGAGAAAGAGGTTAGGATGAGGGAAAAACATGATAAAGTTTAAAAAATTAGTGTGAACCAAACCACATCAAAAAAAAAACATATTCTTATTCTATCGCCGATGGTTAATATGTACGCGGCAAGACATGTACAAGTACCTCTACTTGGCTTCAATTGCGTGGAATACAGTCCACCATTGGGCCCACAGAGGCCAGCCATTACGAATGTGCTGGAAACAATGACCATTACCTATGAAGAAGCTCCATACTGAGACTTAACGAAATTCTCCAACTATCTATACTAAACACGTATTTGTGTCTAAGTGGATACTGTGGCAGGTATTCCACATGATCCGAACAACGCCAAAAACCGTTTACGTGTTTTTTTTTCTTTATTTTTCAACTGCCCAAGGTGTCTATTTTCCCCAATTGAATTTTCCAATGCCATATTTTCGGTCTTATACGCCCATACGCTGCAACATTTCCTTACGCCAAAGAATGCGTCGAAATCCAATCTCATCGCTATATTTCATTGCTTATGCATTGATGACATCTGGACTTTTGTCTGGCGTGGGGGGGCTGTGTGGGTTGGCAGGTGCTGGCCTGTGCAGCGTGTGTTGTGAGTCTGGGGCTGGGGTGGGGCTGTTGTCAGGGGCCTGGTCTGGGGCAGTGGTGCTCCCTTGGCTGCTCATCTGGTTGGGGCTGTGGGGCTTGTGTAGGGTCTGTCTAGCCAAGTCTGTTTCTGCAGGGTGTGGGGTTGGGGTATCATCAGGTGGGACTTAACATTGCATGTCTATGACTATCCAGCAGCTGACACTGTGGTTGGTGCATACTGCTGTCTTCATGGGATCTGCTATCACTTGTATCTGGGCTGCTGGTATCATCATGAGGGACTGGTCTGCTTGGTGCAGATGTGGCCCCCCCCCCCCCCCCTGGAGGACAGTTGTGTTGGACTCTCTATTTCAGTGATACTTGGAACGATCACTATAATGGGACAAATGAACTATTGTCTAACTTACGCGAGCATAACCTGACAGCGAAACCATCGAAAGCATGGTAAAGGATTATATATTGGAAATAATCTTTATCTATGAACACCCGTGTTGGGTCCAAGTGGTTCCATAAAAACAGAAGACCATAATACAAGTAAGATACTTAACATTTCTATTCCTAAGACTAAAAAGCAAGTACGAAGTCTCTTAGGTCTAATACAATTTTATGGACGATTCATCCCGAATCTGTCCTCCATTATGTCACCTCTTTCTTCCTTGCTAAAGAAAGGGTCTCCTAATGTGGTCCATTGGACTCAAGAATGTCAATCCTCTTTGGATAAGGTTAAAACTATGTTTTCTACTTCATCATCATCATCATCATCAGTTGCCATCTCCACAACGGAGGTTGGCTGTAATGGATCTCCAACGTCTTCTGTCTCTTGTCTTGGTGGTACACTCTGATAGACTCTTTCCCGTCCATCTCTTGATGTTATCTTCCCACTTATAGCGCTGTCTTCCCCTTGCACGTTTACCTTCAAACTCTCCCTTCTGTTATGGTCTTCTGCAAGGTGTTATGCCATTTTTTATGTGGCCAAAGGTATTTTTAGCTGCCGAACATTTGACCCTCTCGCATTAGTTTCTCTTTTCATACCTAGATTTTCTAGGACCTCCTTAATTTGTTTTCATCTCTTTCCATGAGAACGCCCCATTTCTTCTATATATCCACATTTCAAGAGCCTCAATTCTTTCTTCCAAATGCTTATTCATCGTCCATGTTTCTGCACCATACAGAAATGCAGAATATATATAACACTTTATGATTCTCAGTTTTAATTTATGAGATAACTGTTTGGATGTCAGTATATGTTTCATGTTGTTGAATGTAGCTTTGGCCATTCCTATTCTCTTCTTGATTTCTGTTTCACATCTGCCATCTTCTGTTATTATATGACCAAGATATACGTAGCTCTTGACTTGTTCCAGGATTTTCCCATTTACGCTTATCTTTAATGTGGGTTTATCATCTGTTTTGCTAATTATCATAGTTTTAGTTTTCTCAATATTAATGTCGAGTCCTTATTCATGACTTATACTGTTCACTTGCTTCACTAGTTCTTGTAACTCCTGTTCGCTTTCAGCTAACAACACGGTATCATCTGCATATCTAAGCTTGTTTATTGACCTTCCACTGATGTTCAGTCCTGGTATTTCCTGTATCTGTTTGAAAATTTTTTCGGTGTATAAATTAAATAGGCAGGGGGACAGCACACAACCTTGTCTGACACCTCTTTTTATGTCTATGTATGGTGAATAATTCCTACTTCACCTATCCTAGTATTGCCTTCTAAGGATAAGACATTTATTCTTCGTAGTGACGCTTCATCCACCGGGATTGGAGCAGCACTAATGCAAGAGTACTCTGGAACTCTGCATCCTGTGATGTATATTTACAACTTTGATACAGTTTGTTCCTATGTTGAAATGTGTACACATATGTAATATCATATATTGATTGTAACACTACTTAGCGGTTCATTGATATTTATTCACCGCTGATCTTTCAATGTTTTTTTCGTCTTTGATGATCATGATGTTAAGATATCTTAGATGAAATTTATGTATAAACTAATGTACAAATTGTGTCATTGCTAATATTGTAGTATGCGTTGGTGACACCTCTCTGGAAATATTTATACTTAGAGAAGTACTTTCTCTAAGGTCAGAAAACTTATGCTTATCATCTGCGCATTGTTATTGGTGCGTTGTGAGCCTATTGTATGTTGCTCCTAGATGTATTTCAAAAAAAAAAAGTACCATTTTTTTTTTCCCGAGGGGTGTGGTAATCTGTTGCGTGCATATTTTGACGCACATATTACAAAAATCGATATGGCTATTTAATATGGAAAAGATATAGACATTCATTCATTTGTGTATGAAAATGCTGTCTATGGGGAAGGCTAGATAATCCATAATTGTTTTACCCTTTTGATTATAGGAGTAATCGTTCTTGATATTAATTCGGCGCATGGATATGACACCCTTGTCCGTACCTATTTCTTAGGGCCAGAAAATAGATTAATTTGCTTATTATGTTTATGGCCTGAATTCATATGTATTACATATTATTAGTACAAGTAGAATCAGTCCTATATTGTATATTTTGGATGGGTAGGCAGGACTATATTCTTGTTACACCGCTCTAGCGGAAGTAGGAGTTGTCTTGGCTAGTCGTGAGGAGTTCCGATGTACCGTGACAATGGCGGGTACGCATTTTTCCAGGGCTGGTATATTCTTCAGTAAAAATGATTTACGAAGTAGTTTTTCTTCTATAGGAGATTGTGTCTCTACTAGAGTTGTGTTAGAGACTTTCCTAATGTACGGTACCATGTATGATTCGGACTCCAGGTAATTCCAGTCCCTGTTTTGATGATCTCAGGTCGGTTAGGCCTAGCGGGAATTTTGTGCTTCGCAACGCTAGGGTCAAGTTTGTATCGACGGAGATGACAGGCTCCATACTGTAATTATGTCTACGTGAGGTAACTGGATTACGGTAGATCTGTGTGGAGGAACTTTATGAAATTATGCATATGTATTGCAAATTAACTTTGGCTTATATATATATATCCTCCTGTGAGCGAGTGAGCGACAACTCAGGTAGGTGGCCATGTTACATTCCTGTCATCGCATTTTTTGGATCACTGTCTAAAGAACGGAACATGTATCTTATTATTCGGACAGTGGCAAGGAGATCTCAATTTTGATAGAAACCCCTTATCGTGGTTTCACAATATGATAAACTGTGAATATAAAGCAACTGTAGTTACTTACCGATCCGCCTTCACTGACGCGCTTAGTCAGATAGGGGATGCGGCCATTGATGTACTACCTATTATTTATGAATGTGCCATGACATAGGATCTACTATGTATGCCTGCAAATTGATATGTCAACATACCCATGATTTACTCGTTATGTCCCAGTGTGAGCGTCCAAATAAACTGTGTAAACAAAGATTCCAGCAGTCTGCATTGGTGCCTTGTAGACACAAGTGAATGAGTGTTTAGTTTGGTCAGAACACGAACAGTACACCATTCGCGTTAAACACACTCTACACTTCTACCCATATATACACCATCCTGCGTCGGTTGAAGTGACCAAGTTTAGGGCCTGCTTCCCTGGAGCCTTAGAGGGAAACTACTGTTTACAGCTGCCTTTGCCTTCCCTAACTTAGGACTAGGGTGAGTTACCCATTTACAGCTGGGTAGACTGGAGCATGCCTGATCTCAACAACTCTGTACACTACAATGGACATATACAGTAGTGGCACCACCAACAACATGTTACAGTGATTGATAGTGGAGCTTTACAGAAGAAAGAGAACACACCACACTTTACAGAAGGTTTACAGTATACAACTGATACTTCTTTACAGACTGACATTTTACAGTGTGTGTGAAAGCAACTTTACAGTGGGAAAGAAATTTTACAGCGACACAACGACAAAATTAGAAACTGTGGAGCAAAATTGGCAGTACCGAAAAACCAAGTTCTATTTTACCGTTACTTTTATTCAGTTAACATAGTTCCTGTTTATTTTATTTATTTCTCTTTCAACCGTTTTTCATTTAACATATTTCGTGTTTTATTAATTTATTTCTTTTTCAACCGTTTTTCATGTTTACTACCATGAACATTGTCGGCATGTACATACAAATCTTTCTTAAAAACACAGAATTAGGAACCAAGAAAGACTACTGAAATTTACTTCTTCTTCTTCTTTGATCTTTAGCCGCCGACTGTCAAAGCAGTCAGTGACCATCACGCCTGGTGGCGTCTTATAGGGCAGCAAGAAACTGTTTCCACGTTGCTCGGTCGGCGGCCATCTTTCGTGCAGTGCCCCAGCTCTGGTTCATTCTTTGCATCTCGGCCTCCACAGTTCTCCGCCAAGTTGTTTTTGGTCGGCCTCTCTTTCGCTTTCCTTCAGGGGTACATAGCATAGCTGTTCTTATTGGAATTTAGAGTAGTAAATTTACATATGCACTTGTTACTTTAACAAGCACTTCAAGTTGGCAGAGTGGATAACATCAAGAGGAAATAGTTATTTTAAAAATTGCAGCTAAGATGAAGTAGGCTCAGTTCACAACGCAGTCTGAAAAACCCAACTGGACGATGAGACTTGTCACACGCGACCAAGAGGAAGACATCGCTTAAAATGAGAAGATAACACCAAGAGATGGCCAGAAAAGTGTCTATCAGAGTTCACCATCAAGACAAGAGACAGAAGACGTTGGAGATCCATTACAGCCGACATTTGTTGTGTAGATGGCAACTTATGATGATAATGATGATGATGACGCCCAAAGTACCCCGCTCCCTGCATGAGAGTTAAGGATGTATAAGAGCTGAAAAACTTGTCTAACGCGTTGACCCTTCTGATGTTCAGATTATTTTGTTTTAATGTCACGTATAAAGTTTTCTGTTGTCCTTGATTGTTATAGTTTTTAGCTTGCTGTACATTTATAATGTGTGTGTCCTGCATGCTTTAAAACTCGTGGGGTCGATCCAGAATTCTTTATTGCACGAAATCTACTGTCCTGATCAGGATCACGCGATTTCTTTCCCTATTTTTAAAAACAGCATCCATTGTACTTTTACTTTGTTTAGCGTCATAATGTTTTTTTTCCCTTTTCACGATTCACCAACTGTTTAGTCTTTCTCCTCCCTGTCGTCAGCTTGCTATGAGATCAGATCTTGTACTGCTGACTAGCGGCTCGTTTGATCGCATTCTGGCAAAATTATTTTCCGTTCTCTGTATACAGTTGATACTTATGTCAAGTCCACACCATTCTTAGTTTCTCCCTTTAGCAGTTTCTTACCTTAATTTGTAGTCGTTTTTTCCCAAGCTTCTGACATGTTGCGATCTTCCATTTATATGTTTAACACATGGACCATGTCTGGCATTAATACAATGGCTTGGTATGTCTGTTATTCTTTCAGACTTCTTCTTGTCAGGTCATAAAATTTCTTTCTTTTTCTCTCTACTTTTCTGTTTCTCTCTCTCTCTCTCTCTCTCTCTCTCTCTCTCTCTCTCTCTCTCTCTCTCTCTCTCTCTCTCGCTCTCTCTCTCTCTCTCGCTCGCTGTACACATCTCATCCTTATGTCAACCTTTCTTTTCCTGTCCCGCTCGTTCCGCGCACAAGTTATTTTTCTACGTGAATAATTTTTATTATATCAATATTGTATTATTATATGCTGTTATGCATGTGAGAATGTAACTGTATACCACTGAATTATTGTTTCATATACTGTATGGATGTTTTGGATATTGTTTTTTTTTTGGTGCTTTTGTTGTCGTTTGGTTTTTTTGTGTGTGTATGTGTGCATTACTTTCTTTTTGATTAAACATACTTAATTTTTTATTATGATTGGATACTGTATATGTATGCTGTTATGTTGCCGTTATAATGTTGCTTGCCTTTAAATTAATGCTTAAAGTACATGTGGGAAAGAAAGGATACAGTATGGAAGATGAGAGAGAGAGAGAGAGGGAGTAAGAGACAGACAGACAGAGAGACAGACAGAGAGAAAGGAAACGGTAGAATGTTAGACGGACCTGCGGGCCAAATTCTTAACCTTTGAAAATAAAGTTCGTGCGTTCGTTCTCTCTCTCTCTCTCTCTCTGTATCTTCTGCCCCATTCATCATCTTACTTCCAACAGCTTGTCCACATCAAAGACATTTCTCACCTTACATACGTAGACCATTTTTCTGCACGGCCCTCTCCAGAAGCGCCAGGAGGTCATGCTGACGCTGTGCTAATTTGCCTGTTCTCTTTCCCATTGTGCCAGGCTCCCATGTTCCTGTGGAACAGACCAAACAATGATGTGGAATGTTGGTCTCGATATAGATAGAAATTAAACAAATTCAAAGTCGTATTGGAGTTGGTAATACAAACAAACAATACACTGATATATTGATTGATAGATGAATAGTTGGAATTATTGATAGATGGGATAATGGATGGAAGACAATAAGACAAACAGACAGACAGTTTTTACATTAGATAAATAAACGTACAAATAGCCAAAATGTGAAGACTTATATTAACCACGAAGCTGTGAACAAGAATGTCTCTGAAAATCCTTTTATTACGATACGTCACAAAAAGACATCGCAGACGACATCAGGTGTACCCGGGAATCGGCAAATGATGAAACAGTTTCTTCAATGCCATACAGTGGTGATGAAATGTAAAGACGCATTAGGTGTACCCGGGAATCGGCAAATGATGAAACAGTGTCTTCACCTCCAAACAGGGGTGATGAAATGTAAAGACGCATTAGGTGTACCCGGGAATCGGCAAATGATGAAACAGTGTCTTCACCGCCAAACAGTGGTGATGAAATGTAAAGACGCATTAGGTGTACCCGGGAATCGGCAAATGATCAAACAGTGTCTTCACCTCCAAACAGTGATGATGAAATGTAAAGATACATTAGGTGTACCCGGTAATCGGCAAATGATGAAACAGTGTCTTCACCTCCAAACAGTGGTGATGAAATGTAAAGACGCATTAGGTGTACTCGGGAATCGGCAAATGATGAAACAGTGTTTTTACCACCAAACAGTTGTGATGAAATGTAAAGACGCATTAGGTGTACCCGGGAACTGTTAGGCCTACTTGGATAAGGTTTACAAAAATCTAGTCATCATAATCAGGTGCCATCTTCACATCGAAGGTCGGTTGCAATGGATCTTCATCATCTTTTGTCTCTTGTCTTGATGGTGCACTCTGATAGACTCTTTCCTGCCCATCTTTTGATGGTATCTTCACATTCATAGCACGTTTGCCTTCAACTCTTGCTTCTATTTTGGTCTTTAGTAAGGTGTTATGTATTTTTACTGGGCCAAAATATTTTAGCTGTCTAATTTTGATCTCTTTCATTAATTATGTTTTCATTCCTAGGTTTTCTATGACATCTTTACTTGTTTTCTTCTCTTTCCGTGAGGTGTACCCCATTCTTCTACATATCCACATCTCAAGGGCCCAAATTTTTTCTTCTAATTGCTAGTTCATTGTCCATGTTAACACACCATACGGAAATGAAGAATATATAGACTATAGCATTTGATAATTCTCAGTTTGAATTTGTTAGTTAGTTGTTTAGATGTTAGTATCTGTCTTATATTGTTGAATGTAGCTTCGGCCATTCCTATTCTCTTCCTGATTTCTGATTTCGCAACTGCCATCTTATGTTATTATATAACAGAAGATAACAGAAAAAAGGTTTAGTAGGAAATTTAAAAAAAAAAGGAAAATCTTACATTTCCTCTACCTACATTACTGACTTGTATTCAGTTGATATTCTTTGTAGGGAGGGGGAACCACATAAACGAGTAGCCTAATAACTTGTCCAAAATAAAAAGATCCACTGAAAAAAAATCATTCTCAACTCAACAAAGCCTTGACAATTCTTATTTGGTTATTATATTAATAACCTACTGTTAACGCCACCATATGCTACTAGATAGCTGTAGATATCATAATTTGTATGCAGTAGTTCCCTGAGACCTGAAAATTATTTCAAGGGTTCCTCCAGGACAAAAAGGTTGAGAAAGGCTACAGTTGAGTGTGTGCAGTGTTGAAACTGGGTTTTCTGCTGAATGCTTTATTGTGCGAGTGACGTGTGAAATGCGTTTAAGAGCATTTGATAAGACATGCTCAGGATACACACGTCGACACACAAAAACTCAAGCATACCATGAACTCTTTCCTAGAATTCATCTTCAGAATGATAAACCCGACGTAAATGAATAAGCTGATAGAAAGGAATAGTGGTTAGCTCAACAAATGAGAACAAGTGGTAATCTTCAGACTCTGCACCAGCCACAACAGATTGGGATACCATCTATTCAACAAGCTAAAGATAGGAACTACCGATTGTGACGGTATTGCCTCCGCTGCTTTGCAGTAGTGGTCCAACAGTGGCCAAAACTCAAGAGTATCTATTATAGGCTTCAATGGAGTCTATCTTTACACAAGATTACTCTTGGCAGATATGTAGTAAAGCTTCTATCACATGGGAGTTCATAAGATATTCATATAAGCGAAAACAATGTTGGCTGTCGCTAAGCAAGTTAATTCTATAATCTGCCGACACTTTTATGAAGAATTTAGCAATGGCTTATTCTATCTCGTTAAGCCCCCACCGCTGAGTTAATCAGTGTTATTATATATATATATATATATATATATATATATATATATATATATATATATATATATATATATATATATATATATATATATATATATATATATATATATATATATATATATATATATATAACTCTGTTTAGAGTGTGGGTTTAGTAACTTTGACTGAGACAAACATGTAGTACATTTAAAAGGATTAAATCGAAGTTAAATTTGTAACATTACAAATAACAAAATTTAATAATCACTTTAAGTTTTAACAGTTGGAAAATAAATTGAATAGGTATGGAAAAGTTTCATCACTTGATTGGGATTTAACTGAATAAAGGAGGTCACTTTTGGAAGCGGATATTTGCACTTAGCTGCCAATGGTAGTTTCTTCTCCTGCTGGGTCAGTTCTTTTCACTCTGCTCTCGCTCGTCTCTGGTCAAAGTCAGGCGCAGCACGTTCCCAGAACAATCAAGAAGTAACGGCCAAGTTGCTTCTGCGTCTGTCTATAAGACCCTCTTATGATGGCATCTTGCAAAACGCCAGTCCACTTCTACCTTCACTTGCTTCCAGAGATAGTACTTTTTGCTGGTACCATCAATAACTGGTAATAGAAATAGAAACGAAACGCTCTTCTGAGTATGGCGTTTTCCGACACAGTTATGTGCGCCCCCCCCCCCCCCTTTCTATTCTACCATCCCATTTCAGAATTTACCCTCGATGAGAATTAAATTTAATCCCTCGGGATAAAACTTCCTTTACATTTAAACTGAATAGCTTTAGCTTTACATTACATTTAAATGAAAAAAGGTTAAACGTACAGATGTTCGTTTTACATTTACATCTCCACTTTTTGAAAAGTGTTCACAATATAAATTCATTTATGTTTCCTTTATATTTACACTTATGGAAAAGTTTGAAACTTCTATTAAGTTAAAATGAATATTTTCTCATTGATATTTACACTGGTTTACAGCTTGAAAACTTACAATAATTTTGAAGTGAATGTGTTTAAAGGGACATTTACGCTGCTTTGAAAATATAAGTCTTATTCTTAGAATGTACATCATTTCTTTTATCTTTCCCTTCCTGCTCCATAGGGAACCTGGAACTACTTTATGCGTTTAGTTCTCTTTACGAAACTTATCAATAAAGCAATCACCAGCCCTTGCAGTAGTGGTTCATGAATCATCATTCTAGATACTGAAGTTGCCAGCCCCAAATGACTTTGACATCCAATAGCGAGTTTCACATATTAAACTTATATATATGTATATGTTAGTTCATATGTTGGTAATAAAATATGAAATGTAAATCACAACTTACGTCAATGCTGGTTACAGACTTGTTTGCTCAGATGAATAAAAGAGACGAATCGTTTTTTTACACGCGTCTGGGATGCTGTAATTCTACAATAGATTCCCTTTCCGTGTTTCTTCAGTTTCCTAGTCCCGGTGTTCCTTATTAAAATTTTTAAGAGATTTCCTATTCTTTATAAGTCTTATCTGGTTCTCCAATAAAAGGTCCGGTAAACAAATAGGAATTATGAATCTAGTTCTTCACTCTGGCGAAGGTCTGATGTTGTCTTGGCGAGCTATAAATTCACAGAGAAATAAAATTGCGAGAAAAGTCAGCCTATATTCCCCTCCAAATTGCTATGAATCTAATCAGAAAGATCCAATCATTTCAAACAGGTCGGGTGTGGCACTTTCAAAATATTTCCTTCACGGACAATTTTTGCAAAAGGTCACGTCTACCATATATGGTAATATGATGTCTTGCATACACTCTCACAAACACATTTGTAGACTCATATTGTCTAAAATGTAATACATCCTTGATTACTTTTAACCCAGTGACCGGAAGCGATTATATCACTCTTGTCTGCCCATAGGTGTCACACAGACGGTAATGTTGGTGTAGCAAGGATGACCCGGAAGCGCTTATGTCATAAGTTCCTCCTCGTGCACGGAGTATCATGTGTTTCGCCAGACAAACAAATCTGGTTCTATTCAACACTCCTTGGATAAACACGCCTCGTCGGTTGAAAAGATGGTCAGACCGATATTGTGATAAAATACTGTCGCTGACCGTCTAATAACCTGGCGAAACTTAACACGTCTTGGTGAAGCGTGAATGCGACACCATAAGATTAGAATTACTCCCGTAGCAAATACTGCCATAGGGGAGTGGCGTGTTAGAAACTTCACCATGCTATGTCCAGAATAGATCAAAATAGTGAAAATCCAAATGATAAGGCATGATTTATGCCAAATAAAAGCGATGAGTGAGAAAACTGAAGAAAAAGAGAGGCTACTGCCGGAGGGCTGAAGTGTGAGAGATCACACAAAAGAGCCCATGTTCAGACGTTTTGTCACATCGATGAGTGTAACTGTGGCTCTGATAAAATGACTGCTGAACAACATTTTCAAAAATGTTTAACATCTGTGGAACAGAACAAGCGCATATGATCGACACCAGTACCTTTCTTGAAAAAAACTCTACGGAGATGCAAATAGCCTCAAGCTGACTACTGCTTTCTTTGAAAACATTCAAGTCCGACGTCTGAGAGTATACGAACAAGAAGAATAATCTTTACAACTGATGGTATGATATGAAGTGTAAGGGAGAAAACCCTGAGCATCAGTAGGATTGTATCAAACATCAGTTGTTAGACTATTTGGACCAAGCCTGGTCAATAGAAACATAAGAAGTTACCTAGAGTGGTAATGTCCCAGTGGTATCCATGGTATAAACTCAGGAGTGAAATTATTGAAAAAAGTTAATAAATTGTTAATAAAAATCTGTTCAAATTACTTGCAGGTAGGTAGGTAAGTTGGTAGGTAGGTTGATAGGCAGACAGACAACAGGCAGGCAGACAGACAGATAGATAGGTAGGTAAGTGGGGAGGAGGGTAGGTAAGTACTTAGGTAGGTAGGTGGTTGGGTAGGAAGGCAGGTAGCTAGCTAGATAGGTAGGTATGTGTACAATTAACGTTTTAACGAAACAAACAAAAATTGCCAGGCCTTACCGCTTCATCCGGACCTAAAACTAACAATTAACCCTCCGTGTATAAGCAGACGATATTAATTCAAATGCGTGTACCTTACTTACTTAGTCGCTCCTCTTCTACCGTGAGGTGTAGAAATTTGGAAGAGAAAACGCCATACTATCCTATCGGCTGTCTTCCTACTGGCCTGGTTCCATTCTAGTCCTCGGTCCTTCAAAGATTGCCTAATGTTGTCCTCCCAGCGGACTCTAGATCGTCCTGGAGGTCTCGATCCCTGGTTCTTAGCCTCCCATACCTGCCGAATGCGTGTATCTACGTACATGAAATAACAGTGTCCAATATTTCCACGTATTTTGCCGATCTTCGCTCAGCCTGGCATGGTCTCATAAATATATTAAATCTTACTTATTATCCATTCACAATTATAACTAAACTGATCTATTGTTTTGCGAGTTGAATGCAAATAGAACCTAATAGCACATATCATGTTCATATATATTAACCAAATATCGATACTTCTGGGGTAATTGGTGTTGATTCTTCTGAGATTCATACACGGCTTGGTCGTGCAATTTGTATGCAGCTGTTTATAGCATTTGTTATTTTTGTTAATTTAACCAAACAAAATTATTATTACTAAGACGAGCAAGTAGGCCGACAAAACATGATGGGAAATAAGTATATTGTACTCTTTCTGTAGCATGACCTGAAGGCGGCACTATTTCTTCAATGGTAATGTCATTCTTTTCTATTACATTTTATCTTCATTTAATCTTCGTAATCAAACGTATCATGACTTATGATCAATGTACCATGATAAAATTAAAAGACCAGCGTGCTTTTTTTTTCAAAGGTGTTCAATTTAGTTGTAACGGTGCTATGCGCGTATTTCCCCTAAAAGCTGCCGGAATTTTTTTAATTGTTCGTTACAGATGTGTCATTTAGACAGTCATTAAAGTGGGGATTGTTATTTCTAATGTTAACAGCATGAAAAAAAAAGTTAAAAAGGATTCCGTTACAGGTTGATTGAAGCATATTGAGAATATTGTGTTCGGCCCATATTTTCTTGACCATCGGCACACTATGGGTGATGTGGTCAGCATCATGCCGGCCCCCTTTAACCTTTCCAGAGTTGCTCTGGTACCCAATTCATGAGGCTGGGTCGACCCCGGAGCCGTTTGCGGTCTAAAAAATCCCACCTCAACTGGGGATCGAGCCATGGACCACCGAGCTAGGAAGCCAGTGCACTAACCACTGCGCTACCACAGCATAATCTATTTACGTCTGTTACAAATTTCCGGAAAGCTGTTTTACGTTCAGTGTGTTTTGTTATGACAGATGACTATGACGTAATTGGTACTTCATCATCATGATCTTCTGCGCTCCTAATGGAGCAATGAGCCATCCCAGTGGCTGGTCTCTTTGCAGGAAGCCTTCACCAATGATTCAAATGTTCTTGCACATGTGGTTCCTGTGGCAGTTTGTTTTATACGATGAAGTTGCCAGTCCCCATGCATAAACCACATACTAGTCGACATGTGCGGTATGTGTGAGGGTACAGTTATCCTATACTTTCACTGTCTCTTCAAAGACCCCGGTGAAACTATACTGGGCATGCTCTGTTAACAGGGGCTGGATTAACCATTAAGCAAAATAAGCACGTGCTTAGGGCACTAAGGGAAGGGGAGCACCACAGAAATGTTTTCCCCTAGCTACCATGCCCTTAACTCTTTCACTGCCACATTCGACTTTAGTCGAACTATTTGTAATTGCCCTTATCTGCCGTGTGTCCCTAGTTATAAGTAAATAATTTGCTTATATTGCTCACTCTATTTGATGTTAAATAAAATATAAAATAAAATAAAAAAGTTTTTATTTAATATAGTCTGGCCAGGAAGAAAACTGAATTTTTCAATCTCTTGTTTCACCGTCAGCTCTTATTGAGTCTTAATGTCTTGTCAGTTGAGCAATGGAAGGTCAAGGGAAGCACCATTGTTGGGCTGTGCTTAGGGCATCAGTTAGCCTCAATCCGGCCCTGTCTGTTAAAATAGGTAACTATGGCGTGACTTGTACTTGATTTCTATCTAAATTAGCAGAAACAAACAAGCTAACAAACAAACAAACAGAGAGTAATGACTTTCCAAACACACCCATTTTGCCACGATTTGCTGGTTAATGTGTTCAAGTTTTTAAAAAAAAATAATTTCTCTAAATGGTACGATAACTAACAGCCTTATGTTTGAAACTTTTTTTTACTCGTCGTGTTCCTTAAGGGGAGGAGCTACACTGAAATGCTATTTTCGTTACTGATCACGGGATTTCAATGAAAATGTACATACTTAACCTACATCATCATCAATCATAGATTAGCATAATGAAGAGTTTGATGGTATTACATCGTCGGTTGTCATGGAAACGGCGGTCATATTGGATTATATTGTTCTTTTTCAATTTCCTAATGCTTTTATATTTACGAATCTATCATTACCAAATTTAAACAAAATGTTTATCATTGTATTTTAAAACTTTTTGTCACATTGGATTTTTGATAACTTAAGTAGATTTTGAGATATATGATTTTAAAGGTTGTATCTGTAAATAATCACCATTTTTTTCAAAATGTTGCAACATTATTTCCAATAAATTAAAATGTTAATATCAAAAATCGGATCTGACAAAAGTTTTATTACCCTATGGAAAGTATTTGTGCTAAATGTGATATTGATTGAAAAAAAATGCGGAAGTTATAAGACCATTAGTAGCGTAAAATAAGGTTCTGAGAAAATCTAGATTGTCTTCATAGGAAAAGCATCATTTCTGAAGAAAATACTATTTACAAAATCAAAATATACCTACTTAGAGAATGTGCTCTGACATATAATTTTCACAGATTTAGATTCAGGGGAATATATATTATACGAGTATAGACTAATCACAATTTTCATGTTTCTGCTGTTTTGAGCTCCACCCTTTAACAGAGGAGTAAACAAAAGACGCTACGGCAGTGTGTAGAAGCTAGACAGAATCCATTAGCATTCGTTAACGCAGATATACTTGATAATAAAAAAGTTATCCCGTTCTGCGTGACTATACTGTTCAAAAAAAAGAAACGCAACATTATTGCAGTGGTAATGGACACCAAATTTCAAACATGTACCAACATTTTATTTTACGGAATTAATGTTTCAATCTTGGCATGAAGAAACTTTCAGACTTTACCAATGAAATGATGTTCATTAAATTTGGTTTGGACTTTTATTCTTTGCGACTGAGGCCTCCGTTTCAGTAAGGTGAATGGCCTCCTCTGGCCTCTATCAGAGAACGACATCTCCTTGACAAGGATCCGATTAGCCGTTGGATCTGTTGTTGTGGGATGGCTGCCCACTCTTCCCGCAGTGCAAGAGACAACTGTCGGAGATTGGCTGGAGCCACGTCTCGCTGGCGGAGTCGTCTGTCGAGTTCATCCCATAAGTGTTCTATGGGGTTCATGTCTGATGACATGGCTGGCCACGGAATGGTCTGGACGTTGTCAGCGAGGAACTGGGTGGTGAGTTGTGCCACATGAGGTCGAGCGTTATCCTGCTGAAAAATCGACCCTTGTGCAGCCAGAAGTGGAAGGACGTGAGGACGAAGGATTTCAGCGACGTATCGTTGGGCATTCAGGCGTCCTTCAATTTGCACCAGGTCACTTCTTCCCATGAAGTTGATCATCCCCCACATCAGTACACCTCCACCACCATGTGGAGGAACCTCATCAACGCTGTTCTGGGCGTAGCGCTCATGGACTCTGCGGTAAACTCTTCTCCGTCTATCGTGTCGCTGGAGCACAAAAAATGATTCATCACTAAACCAAACCCGTCTCCAGTCATTCCCAACGGACCATTGACGATGCTAGTTCGCCCACTGCAGTCGGTTCTGGCGATGCCGGTCCGTAAGAACAGGACCTCTGTAGGCTCTTCTAGCCCAAAGACCAGAGTCGTGCAGCCGGTTCCTGACCGTTTGATCTGAAATTCGACGAGCTGCTGACATTGACTGGACTGTGGAGGACGCAGATGCAAGTCGATTCCTGAGGTGACGCAGCCGTATGAAGCGGTCTTCGGCAGGAGTTGTGACTGGGTCTTCCACTGCGCGGCCGGTCTGTATTTTTTTTTTTTTTTTTTTTTTTTTTTTTTTTTTTTTTTTTTTTTTTATCTTTCTTTCCACTTTTTAAAGGTACAATTTTTTACAAAAGAAATGCAAAAAAACAAAAGCATTGCTTGTTACATTGAAATCGCCTCCAAAGGCGACTAATGGAGCTTCTAACCACATTAAATTGCCTGGCCACTACACTTTGTGACTGTCCAGTCTGTAAACGTCCAATGATGATGAGTCGTTGTTCTGTATTTTTTTTTTCTTTTCTGTTTTTTTTTTTTATTTTTATTTTTTAACTTTATTTATCTTTCTTTCCACTTTACAATAAAGGTACATTTTGCATGAAGTACAAAAGAAATGCAAAAAAACAAAAGCATTGCTTGTTACATATGAAACCTCGTGTGCACTCACACTTCCATTATGTACTTACACAAGTTACAAGTAAAAAAAAATAAAAGAATAACTGAAAAAACAAATACTTAGAAAAACAAATTAAGATATTAAGTAATATAGATTTTATATAGGCTTAAAGAGTAAAGTGGAATAAAAAAAGTTGATTTAATTTTAAAGAAGAAAGAAAATTTGAATTGGTTTAGAGCTAAGTAAAATCCTATATAGTTCCTTGTATTTTACATGTACACTTGAAACTACTGATTAGACACTCCGAAAAGAGCCAAAGCATTTAAGAAGGAAACTGAAGAAGAGAAGAAGCCTGGAATCTGCACCTATATACCGATATATACGTACACACACATACATACATTCGTTCTGTTTTATTCCTAATTTATATTTCTTTTTCAATTAAAACTAAAAAACCAGTACAATTTTATAGTACATATAACCACTCACTCGTACTCGCACTCACTGGCCCACTTAAAAGAAAGTTTCCATATAAACTCGCTCACAAACACATTGGAAATTTCACCCATAAAGCCAAAAATGGCTATCATTTTTAACATATGTACAGTCAATTCTGGGTTGAAATTACTTTCCGTTTTTTTTTAACACGTACACTACTTATACATTTCCCTTAAAATACAATTGCAGTATATGCAAAAAAAGTATAGTGTTTGTCTTTTTTTTTTTGAAGATTACGTCAGCTGGGTTAAATGCTTTGTTTTCTGGGTGAAAATATGTAGAAACAGTTTTGCATTAAAGACCCTTTGCTCGTAGAGGGCTTTATTTCTACACATCCATGCCAGATGTCTATATTCTGCTAGAAATGTTTGTAAATGTAATTCAATGTGTGGAGTCATCCTTGGAAGGATGCAGAGCATAACTGCTTTATACATATCTACTTCTGTTGTTGCATACTTTTGTAATATCTGTTTCAAAGTGTTCACAGTTTGTGTCACTGTGTCGCAATAAAAGAAAATGTGTTCCTCTGTCTCCATGAAGTTTAATCTACAGAGTTTACATTTTATTCGTACTGTGATTTTTTTCTTTTCTCTATACATGATTGGTGTTGAATTAAATAATAATCTATAAGTTATTTCTTTTACCCTTGGTGATGTGTTTGTTTTATGTAACTGAAAGAAAACCTGCGAGTAGTCTGATATACCATATTTTATATCCTCTTTTTATTCTTTGGTAAAGCGGAGGTTCCTGTGCTAACACTAAATCTTGATATATCTCTTTAGTTGTTCGGTGTATTGTTTTTTTCTTTTCCTTGTATGCATGCGACGCATTGTTTATAGAAATTAGGTAAGACTCCGGAATGGTGCGGTGCTGTATTGTTAAATTTACATAATTTTGCTAATGGTAGTCCAACATAGTAGTGTGCTAAAGGATATCCCTGTGGTTCATGTATTATACTACTTATAAATTTGATTCTCATAGCTTGAATTTTGGTGGATATATCTTGTAGGGATATTCCTCCTCTTGCTTTGTTCTGTATTAATGTTTTATGTTTTATGTTATGTATTGTGTGACGGAAAATGAAATGTCTGATTAAAGAATTTATTTTTTATTAGAGTTCTTTTTGGAGGGTTAAAAATATTGGATATATATAGTAGCTTTGGAATAACATATGTGTTTACTATGATGCCCCTACCGAATATTGTAGCGTTTTTATATTTGTAACATTCTAATTTCTTTTCAGTTTTTAAGATTACGTTTTTCCACATTTCTTTGTTTGTTTTATATGGTATAGACATGAAATTTACTCCATATACTTTCATGTTGTTAGTTTGTGTTAGCTGTAGGGGAAAGTCTGTTTTGTTAGCCCAATGTCCTATGCCCATTATTTGTGATTTTTTAATGTTGATTTTTGAACCGCTAGTTATGCTAAATGTATCGAAAGTATCTAAAATGTTTTTTATTGATAATCTGCTTGAGGGGAAGAAGATTGTGTCATCCGCGTATGCTATTAGTTTCTTTTCACCTATACCTGGCACATGGACGCCTTTAATACTTGTATTTTTCCTGATGCTCTCTAATAAAGGTTCCAACACAAGTACATATAGTAAAGGAGACATTGGGCAACCTTGTCTGACTGATCGAGTGAGAGGAATTGTTTCAGATATATTGTGATTTATCAGCAATCTGCTTTCCGGTGCTTTGTATATGATTTTTATCCAAGATCTGAAATACTGGCCGAAATTATTTTCTTGTAAAATTTTGTGCAAGAAGGCATGTGAAACCCTATCAAAGGCTTTTTCTTGATCTATGGACATTATTGCTGCAGGTGTGTTTTTGTCATGCGTGTATTGAATGATATCCCGAATGAAATGTGTATGTTTGTTTACGTTTCTGTTTTTAACTCCACATTGTTGATCCTGATGGATGAGTTTATGCATAAAGGGTTGTAGTTTTAATGTTAAGGCTTTGGCAAGAATTTTGTAATCTGTATTAAGGAGAGAGGTCCGAGTAGGTGAAAAAAATTTCAAGTAGAATTCCACTGTTAGACCGTCAGGACCAGGGGTTTTTTTTTTTGTTTTTGTAGTGTGTTTAAGGCGGACTGTAGGTTGTTTATTGTGAGAGGCTCATCCATAATGTTTTTCTCGTAGTCATTCAAACCGTGAGCTGTAGGCTGGGGAGAATTGTTCTGTTGGTGACTGTATAGGGTCCTGAGTGTATAATTGCGAATAAAACTCGTGAAAGGCTTGGGTTATTTCCGGGGTGGTTGTTAATTCTTTGTTTTCTTTATCAGCAATTTTGTGTATTTGTCTGCTTTTTTGTATATTTTGTTCTATTGCTAGAAATTGTTTACTCGGTGTCTCTTGTATTGGGACGTATGGTCTGGTTCTTACTTGAGCCCCGTTAAATGTGTATTGGTCATACTTTGTTATTTCTTCTTGTAGTGAAAAAAATTGATGTGGGGCGTTTCTGTCTAACTTTTCAGTTAAAATAGTGCTTTTTCTAGCATCTGTTTTTTGTTTTTTTAATACTTTTTTGTATGAAACGTTGCAATAGACTGTGTTACTTCTTTGATTGTTCCTTTTAGCAAATCCCAGTATTGTGTTATGTTTTTCTGTTGGTACATTTACTGTCGTAGTCTTGAATGAGTTTTGCCACAGTTTTAACATAAAATTCATTTTGTAATAGAGAATTGTTAAACTTCCAGTGGGGAGATCTTGTAGTAGGGTTTGTAGGTTCTTTTCCGGTGGCCGTTAGGAGGACTGCTTTGTGATCCGAAAAGTTGGTAGTATGATTTATATTTCTTATTTTATTAATGGTATAACTACTATGTATATAAAATCTGTCCAGCCTCGAAGAACTTCCAAAGGGGCGTGTTCTATCTGTGTATGTTGTTTCTGTTCCTTTTGGGTATTTTTTCCTGTATGCGTCTGATAAGTCGAGTTCCTCTAAGATGTCTTGTAGTATGTCTATTTGTTTATGTTCTGTCTTTCTTTCTTTGTTCCTTGACTGTATTTTCGCTCCTACTCTATCCATTTCATGTAATACTATGTTAAAATCTCCTCCTATTATGACTCGATTTCCTTTATAATGTTGAGTTACCGTATCAGATAGTGTTTGGTAGAAGTGAAATTGTCGTGTCCTGACTGCTGGGGCATAAACGTTTATTAATGTGTGTGTATCTGTGTGATCGTTTGAATTTCTTATTTGTATTATTGCAAATCTACCTTCTCTATCTTTATTTTTATGTGTTATTTCCCATTGATCTGAAGTCTGTAAGATAGCTACTCCTGTGTGTGATGTTCCTAGGCTAAAATGTGTATCTCGTAAACCTAGGATTGTTGTGATGCGGTTTGCACGTGATTCATCATTTACAAGGGTTTCTTGTAGAAAAACAAAGTCTGGTTTGTATGTTTGTATTAGGGCTACAATTTTATCTGTCTTATTTGCGAGACCTCTCACATTGAGGGTCATAACGGTTAGAATGCTTGTCATTGTTGGGAAGAATAATTTTTGTTGTGTTTATTTAAACCGAATTCCCTAGTACATTGTATAATACACAGTTTCGAAGTTATAAGGGTATGAAAAACAAACATTGCCTTCATGAAATCCATACAGACACTTGCATATACACCTGTGCTTATATATTTAACTATGTATCTATTCATACTTATATCTACACAACTTGAGTGTGCCCAAGAGGGAATTGTGAATGTATAAAGATAGATCAGTAATGTTTTTAAATATTCACGAGTTCCCTTTCTGTCCGTTCGCATCGTCCCTTTACCACACCACGTTCTTAAGTGGGAGTTCATTTTGTATGTTTCAAAAAAGTCTGAGTTTGTATAAGTGCGTTTTCGTTGTCATCCATCCTTAAGGCAGTTTCATCACAATTTGGGTCGTAGTAACCTTCTTCAGCTGTGAGGGTAGCCCAGGGGAGGGGAGGTGTAATGCTTGAAAGGCGTGTCTGGAGCCGAATCACTTGAACTATTCTTTTCTTTCTGTATGCTGGGGTGACTTATGCTGGTCCCCTGGCGTGGGTTGAGGAGATGGCTGTGTTGTTCTCCTGATTTTCGTCTGTGTAGTTTTCTTTTGTTTTGTTTTCTCTTGTTGACAAATAATGTGAACCTGTCATTGGTATTGCTTTCAGAATCCGATTCTGACAACATAACGTTATTTATGTTTTCTGAAGAGTTGTTGACAACTGGCAGGATGGTTGTTTGGGTCTCCTGTGTCGGTGGTACAGGTTGTACCTGTTCTGTAGTTTGTTCCTTGACCGGAGCTGCATTGAGAGTCGCTACCTGGGTTTTTTTTTCCGGGGGCATTGGTTAACCCAGTGATTATCTTGTCCACACATCGCACATGGTGTGCGTCGACCTGGGATAGTGACGAAGACTTTCAGGTTTTTCTCCTGGCCTTGTGATTGTAATTTCATGTTTATATAATGGGGAATGTCTCTTGTTGGGTTATACAGAAAAGCCCACTTATCTGACGCATTTTGAATTTGAAAGGCCGCGGCCTCTTTATCCCCCGTGATAGAGGCAACGATTGAAAGTACTGCTTCTTTTTTAATCGTTGGGGGTAGCCAGTTCAACACACCCTTTGCTTTCTCCTTTTCTTGGTGTTCAATGATGATGGACATTTTTTGGGTTGTCCCACTCGAACTTTTTGCCATGTAAATTCTTATAGTGGGTGATATGCGCCGAAGTGGTTAAAGTCGCGTACCACTTTAAGGGGTCAGCAAAGCGATAAAGGGCTGCGATGCCTCTTGGGCCAACTCCTGCTGGTCCAGTCAAAATACTTGAAATAAAAGAGTACGACGCCTTTGCTGCCTGTGGACCGGAGGTTGTTAACACCAGCGTACCAGGTCTGTGGAGTAAACCACCCTCAAAAGCCTCATCCATATTTAGAGTAATTTCTGGAATTTCCATGTTGGATTGTTATTTGTCTAAACCAATATCCACTAGGAAAGAAAACACACACACTCGCACAAAAATCAGCACGAGAAATCCGAGTAGAAAGGACAAGTAAATCCAAACCTATGCTACTGCAGCTAAAGTCTCAAATCCATACTTGCGCATTGAATTTTCAACTGAATTTATTCGAGGAGCGTCAATCTTTTATAGGCATTCAATAATATGGTCAGAGAGTTTTGTGTTCAGTAAGTTTCACAGGATTCTCATGAACCTGTCACGAGTTATTGTCAAAAATGTTGTTTTGACCTTGACCTCTTTCATGACCTCACGAAATATGAGGTGAGTACAATTCAGGTAACCACGAGAAGTTAATGACCAAGTGGACACAGTCGATAGGTTGACTGATGTACAATCAGCGAATATCTTTTATAAAAGTAACACCAAAAAAGTTGCGTTTCGTTTTTTGAACAGTATAGATACATAAAAACATGATCTTGACCTTTGCGATATTATCAGCTGAACGTCATCATGCAAAAAGTAGGAAATGTGTTTTAAACCATTTCTATGTAATGTTATTTGTGAAACCAGAATGGAAATGTTGGGCATGCCATGTACAGAAATAGTGTCACAGTCTAGGTAAGAGTAATCATTTCTACGTAATGTTATTTGTGAAACCAGAATTTAAATGTTGGACATGCCATGTACAGAAATAGTGTCACAGTCAAAGGTAAGAGTAATCATTTCTACGTAATGTTATTTGTGAAACCAGAATGGAAATGTTGGACATGCCATGTACAGAAATAGTGTCACAGTCAAAGGTCAGATTAAATTTTCCAGCATGCATTCCTTTATTGTCAGTATTTATTGTTTTTTTTTTTTTTTTTGTTAAATTAGCAGCAGCTAGTGGTGGGTAGCTCTATGCTCCATAGGTAGCGAAAAGAAAAATCATGATGATGATATATACACACACATATTATATTTTCTCTTCCCATTCATTTCATTATCTCTAGAGTAGGGGTTTTCAACATTTATTTTGCTCCCCCCGGTCACTTAAATATTGGGTCGATCTCTTTTCCTCTCCGGCAGTATTTAGTTACATTTTGAGTGGACTAAATTACGTGTTTTTCTGTGGTCGGCACATTTTCTTTCCCTTCTATCAAGCAGATATTTAGTACTTTCAAATCATCTTACACTCCTCTCAGTGATAAGTCGTCATGTCTGTTTGTTTGTCCGTTCATCCCTGCTGGAAAAGGAGACGGATGAGATAATATTAACCGACAATCATGTTGGAAAATTTCGGGTGTGCCCGACATCAGACTACGGATTAGCACTAAAATCGCCCAGCGAATTTGTTTAATCGCTGATAAGGCTAATGTGCCTTCCTCGACCAGATGGGTAAATGATAAATTTTGTTTGCGCAAGCGACGGGTAGTTAGATTACTCGCCTGCGCGACAAATTTCTGGACAGAAAAGACTGACATAATTTTTTCCTGTATACCTTGTTACAAAGACATTACTTTTAATGAAAGAAAGATGTAGTATTTGAGAAAACATTGCCGAGAGAGGATCGGATGTTTTCATTTAATATTTGGGAGACATGACCTTTGCAGTAACGCGCAGAAATTTTCGCGTGGAAATAATTTGAATTACCCCACAAAACACGCATGTTTGAAACGATTGGCAGACGTTCGGAATGAAGGCTCAACATCCCTTTCGATTGGACCCTGCTTAACATCGTAACAAACAAATGCGGGGGATGATTGTCACGGGTTGCCTCCCATTAGCTCTGCAGGTCAGAGGGTATTCGTTTCTCTTCTTTTGCCATACTAGTTGGTGGTACCAGTTGAGGGTACTATTTCTGGAACAAGTGATGGTATAAGTGGCCTGAAGTTGATGCTAGACACCTTCATCAGACGGGTCTTAGAGACGCGGGACCAGCTTTGCAGTTACTCCCTGACTACTTGGAACGTGCTGCAACTCTTAAATCTTGACCAGGGACGCGAGTAATCCAGTCATCTATCTGCAAAGACCCAAACATCAGCGGCAGCAGAAAAAACTATTGGCAGCTAAGTAAAACTTAAAAGCTGCCAAGTGAACTGTCCATTTTTGAAAACCATAACATTACACTGTGATGAATAATGTTTTCTAAACAACTATTCATTTTTATAACTGTTAAGACATAATTGATTATTAAATTTGTTACTTGCATGAAGACAAATCTAAAGTTGATTTAATCATTTTGAATATACTACAACCGTATATCTCAGGCCATTTCTTAAATACACTCAAACAGAGCTATAAATAATAATAAGAAGAAATTCGCTGAATTAACTCATCTAGGGGCTTGTAAGAGCTAAAATTATATTACATAATCCTCAACAAAAGTTGACGGCAGATACTAGAGTTAACGTGCTCAACCTATGCAGCATTATTCTCGCTTTTCTGTATATCTTGTGAATACACCCTGGAGGTAGAAGCATCATTATCCTTCTATCTAAAACTCTGCCTAGAGTAATCTTGTGCAAAGGTAGACACCTTTGAGGACCCACATCAGTTACTCTTGAGTTTTGGCCACTGTTGGACCACTACTGCAGAGCTAAGGGGAGGCAAACCGTGACACCCCCCCCCCCCCCAAATTAACCTGTGTCTCTCTGATTTTCCGTTTGGAGTTTCCCCAACCACGCTTTGTGAGGCGGGCAAAGAAGGCTGCAGCTTTGCCAATGCGGCTGTTAATTTCTGTGTTCAGAGAGAGTTTGTCGTTGATGGTAGACCCCAGGTATGTGAAGTGGTGCACCACTGCTAATTCATAGTTATCAATAGTTGATAACTGGTGCAACATTCACATCCTGACTCAGCCCATTTGTTTGGTAGAAAACTAAAGCTAAATATTTAATACATACATTAACCGGGAAGTGTGAAAGAGTCTGGTCTTATCAGTAATACCCCTTCTCTGAAAAGAGTAAGGGTGTATAGACAACAAAGGTAGGGTCAAGCTGTATAAGTTCCCAGAGAAGATGGTAATGTAGTACTCTGAGTCCTTATTTGCTACCTCTCCAGATCCTCCTTTGTTAATATGGTAATTATTATTGTTATTAACTCTGCTAGGGGTAATTATTTAATTAAATTTACCAACAAGAACTGTAACTTAACTTAAAGAATTTAAGTAAGTCCGCTGGTAAATATTTACAATTTATTTGTACATTTACTCTTTAGGTTTTGCACAAAGTTTTAAAAGAGTTTTCATATGTTTAATTTAATAATACAGTCATTTTCAGATCATAACTGACTATGGGAATAAACCCTGAGGTGGCACTCCTCAGTTGCTGCTTATTTTCCTGGTGCTCCTTTCGACGTTTTCTCCTCACCTCTGCTTCTTGTGTGAGCCTCTCTTCGCCCAATCTGAGGTGGTGCCGTAAATAGCATCGCCACTTAGTGCGATCAGCAGCTTCATCCTCCCATGTTGCTGGATCCATGTCCAGTGCCCTCATATCTCTCTTGCACACATCTTTGAACCTCAGCTGTGGTCGCCCAACTGTTCTCTTGCCATCTGCTAATTGTCCGTAGAAGATATCTTTTGGGATGCGACCATCTTCCATGCGGCGAACATGGCCAAGCCAGCGAAGTCTGCGCTGTCTAAGCAGCGTATACATACTTTGAAGGCCAGCACGTGACAACACCTCGACATTTGTCACTTTATCTTTCCACGAGATGCCGAGGATGCGGCGTAGACACCGCAAATGGAAGGTATTTTTCATTCTTTCTTGCTAAAATTAGATAGGTCGTCTGAGGTCTCGCTGCCATATAGGAGTGTGCTGGTGACGCAGGCATTATATACCGCAGCTTTGGTCTTCATTGTGAGTTTAGAGTTTCCCCAAACACGCGATGTGAGGCGGGCAAAGGTAGCTGCAGCTTTGCCAATGCGGCTGTCGATTTCTGTATCCAGGAAACAGGAAATCATATGACAACATTAAATAAATAATAAAATGTTCAACAAAGTCTTTCACTACATTAAGATGTTTATCACTATGGAGAAAGTCTTGCTTGGTTGGTCTCTCTCTGATTAAGTAATATTTATTAATTTCACAGTTCTGATTGAAGATCTACACTGCTATAGTCATCACAAAATGTTTTATTTTATGTTTGGTGAACTGGGATATGCTGTACAGTTGCCTTTGTGGGCTACTTATCTGAGTCACTGAAGATGGCTCCCTCTGATACTGGATAGAATTAATTGCTAAAATTCTTCCAAGTGGTATACACGAGATGTCTGGCCCTCTGACATAGACCGGCACTGCATCCGTCGTAACCTCAGTAAGAGATGCCTCTTGTATATTTGTTAGGTTTACAGGATAAAACCTGAAACGAAGTTAAATGCAATCCCTGTATTTTTCTATCACTATCCCTCTATGACACAGATGGGGATGATAGACAGTTTCAGACAGAGTGCTAGCAGATGCACAAGATATAATATAGTAGCAACAATCAATTCAGTTCACTTTGATCATAAATTTCTTCTACATCCTTATTTATAATCCTTTTCCCATGATCCGCCTTCCTACAATAATTTGGTCGTGAATAAAACTACTAAGTAATATATCAAACTATACAGTAATGCAATTCCTTTCATCCGTCCTTATGTTCCTGGTATGCGTGTCATTCCATTAAGAAATACTTCTTTAAATACACTTCCAAACTTACAGACACTCTTTGGCCATCATTTTCAATTATTTTGAATATTTCCCAAGGCTGGCTTTGCCTCCAGAATTACACACAAACCTGTAAGTTCACCAGCAACACACTGTAATTTTTCTAACACATCTACACACTTCCTGTCGTGCAGGTTAATTAATCACTAGAAATACACACACACACACACACACATATATATATATATATATATATATATATATATATATATATATATATATATATATATATATATATATATATATATATATTCGTTCTTACCCTCAGGCACACACACAGACGAGCTGTTAATGGCTGTTTAAGGTCTGCTTTCAAGTACAGAAGGCAAATCGCTTCCACTAACACTTGCTTTCTTTTGCCGCTCGCTGTCGCTTTCAAATATTGTGACTGACCTGATTCTGTTAGACACGCGCTATAAATAGTGTGGCCTCGAGCGTCCGAGGTGGTTTCCCAACGAATGTGTTTTGTGTTCAGAAAATATTGGTAAATTTTGCCTATTGTGCAAATCAGGAAAACTAAGATTTTACTTATCTAAGTTATTCCTGGAGCGATTTTATTCATCTAAAGTTTAAAATACGCCCTATATTATTCTACATATTTCTAGTAAACAACCTTTTTCATTCCTAAATGCATTTAATTCTATGCGTACGTTACACAGCTAAATAATGGACTAACCTGAGGCTTCGATGCATTCAACTAGAGATATCTCCCGTCCTATATAAGTATTTGTAAAAGCATTAGTACTTACTGGTAGAGCAACATCCCTAATATCGTTTTGGTAGCCTCTTCCAGGTGGTACTTCTTTCATAATGATGTAGTTAATTGTCCTTCAATACTTGTTTGCAGATATTTGGACTTCCATTTTATTTATCCAAGGCTGTAGTAAACACGGCATAACGGAGCGTTCTGATTGGTCTGTGTATCTTGCAGTTCTACAATGTATGGCGTGCGGTGTGGCCAGAGTTACGCAGAATTCGTGTTGTGAGACAGACGTCACTTCACGACATAAGTGGATAGATTTTCTCCAGGAATGGTACTGGTGATGGCCATATGCGTTTTCTCTGTTCCTCATATGTTGGTTACCTTTTGAAGCAGATGTTCGGCTGTCATTTTATCGGTGCCACAATCACACTCATCATAGTTCCTATCTTTAATTTGTTGAATAGATGGTATTTCAATCTGTTATGACCCGTGCGAAGTCTGAAGATTACCACTTGGTCACTTCTGCTGAGCTGGTAATATGGATCATTCTTTTGATTGCATGTAAAGATGGACTGAAAGTCAAGCTGCAAAAAATTGAAGTGTGTGGGAGAATGTTCAAATGGATCAGCCACTATCTTGAGAATAGAACTGCCAGCGTCCAACTACAAGGACAGACCAGTAGGAAGATGGTTTTGGAGCAGGGTGTTCCCCAAGTGGGAGTCCTGTCACCCACGTTGTTCCTTGCATACATAAATGACATATAAGAAGAATATTCCAAGAAGAACCCACAATGCTTCCTTTGCGGACGACATAGCCCTGTGGATCTCAAAGGAATAAATCCCTACGGCAAGCATTCGGATGCAGCAAGCCCTAACATCATTGGAGGAGTGGGCCAAGGCATATCTAGTAAAGATAAATGAAGGAAAAACATCATACACGGTGTTTTCTCTCTCAAACAAACCACAGAGCTCCAAATTGGTGCTAAATGGGAAATATCTGGATGAAAACCCAAACTACCTAGGCATTATCTTTGATCATCGCCGCTTGACTTGGAAAACCCAGATTGAAAGAAAGATTGAAGCCTTTAAGAAGTAAAAACCTAACTACAAAACAACATCTTAACTACTTGTTCTATATACTGCGACTTTACTCTGATTTATCACCGTACTAGTAGCGATGGTTGATGGGAGGCGGATTTCGGATGTCAGTTCTTGTATCCCCGGCCTTACTAGTAAATCGAAATCTGACAGACGGATATACGCTATGTGGCTTCGTCTGCGCGTCTGCTAAAGTGCAATGATGTTCCAGGGATTCAAGAGTGGCCGTGATACAATTAGCGTTATCGTAAAGAAATTAATTTCTGTTTTGTCTTTTAGAATTTATGTTGGATAGCAGAAATAAAAATTGAGGCGTCTCCACTTAGAATGCAATTGTAAGTATGTCTTTATTAGTGCTTGTGCGTGAAAAACGAGAGTGAGAAAATACGTATTTTAAAATTAGAACTAAGGAAAACACATTTTAATGGGGTCAACTCCATTTATATCAATCCCCATCACCTTCATCAAGGTTCGTGACAGGTGCCGTTGGTGATTATTTTTCTCCACATCTCCTTTTTCTTGGTGTTGTCTATGAGTTCTGTTGGTGAATTTCTCGTATGCAGTTCTGTCAAAATATATTATTTTGTCCGTCTGTCTGTCTGCCTTAGTATATCACTTCTTTCTCCACTCTTTCTTGTTGTCATGTCTTCAAATTTTCTTCTCAGAAATGTGTTTTTTTAATTATCCTATTGAGCGTCCGATTGACAGAGTGGTTAGAACACTGGTCTCTCGCGGGAAAGGTGCCAGGTTTGAATCATTGTACCGACGTCTACCCAGATGTAAATGGGTACCTGACTCTGCTCTTTGAGTTAGGGAAGGAAAAGGCAGCGAGGAAGGGAACTGTTCAGCCCATCTCTCGATGCTGGACCTAGTATGGTGAAGTCTCTAACACTTCACCCCTACGGCAGTATTTGCAACGGGACTACCTTTTTTAAAAAATTCCGACTGCATGCTCATATGAAAACAATTTCATATTATATGAATTATTGGTTCAGCCTTTAAATTTAATATTCTGAAACTGTCCATGATACAATATAAATGTGCAGATAAATAAATTTACAACAAAAACAAAAAGAAAACTGCAAACATAGAACTAAATTTAGAAAATGTAATTGGTAACAAATCCCCACAAGTACTGCACAAATTAGTAAAACAATATATCACAAAAACAAAAGCAACAATTTAAAATACGACAGGATTAAAGAAAAAAATATTTGGTAACTGAACTCCTAATTTTCTTACAACACCAACAACAGTAACAAAGCTAAATCAACATAAAGAATTAATATAGCTCAGTACAAAAAGTACACACAATCAAGAAATATATAAACACTTAAAGCAGGCGTTCTGATATAACCAACACTTCCATGCAGAAGGATAATGGTTGAAAGAGACGCGCTACTCTTAAACGTGGTGAAAAAAAGAGAATTTTTTATATAATGATATAAATAGACATGTATTTATAATCTGCAGAATGCGATAACATCGGCTGCCACGGCAGGTATGGGAGGCTAATAGCCAGGGATCCAGACCTCCAGGACGACCCAGAGTTCGCTGGGAGGACAACATTATACATTCTCTGAAGGATCGAGGACTAGAATGGAACCAGGTCAAGAGGAAGACAGCCGATAGGATAGTATGGCGCTGTCTCTTCCAAACCTCTACGCCTCACGGTAGAAGAGGAACGATTAAGTAAGTAATTATTCAGAATTATCATCATTTAGTCATCATCACCCCTAAGCTTCCTGCGGAACGCAAGCCTTCAAAACTTCACAACATGCTTTTCGGTCCTGTGCCATCCGTTCACGACATTTCCACGCTGCTCCCCCAATTCATTTCAAGTCTATTTCCAATTCCTTGCTCCGTGGGTTTTTCTGTCTCCAATATTTCTAACTTTGCGTATTCCAGGTCACCGACTGCTTTGTATTGCTATGAACTGTATTCTATCCAACGCCGTTCCTTATCTCTTTTTCCATCGGCGTTTGTCTGGTTCTTTTCTCAGTTCCCCACTGGTGGTTCTGGCATACCGTTCCAATGCGTCCATTCTGTGCAAGAACCCATTACTTTGACAGAATCACTACACACAGACAAAAACAACATCCAACATGGCCATATCAGACACAAATTACTTCCGAGGCATAGAGACACGAAAACAAAATAACAGAAATTTAAGACAAAATAAAACACGAAGAATATTTACTTAAAAGAAATGTGTACATTTTTTTTTTCTTTACAACCATTTAATTGAGACAGGAAGAGAGAAAGAAAGTACTTCAACTTGCTGATCGTGATCAACTGCCATCTTCACATCACAGCTCAGCTGCAATTTATCTCCAACATTAAATGAAATGTCATTTTATAGAAACTGGCCGGTCTGATGTAAGACTAATGACGGAACGTGATGTTAACACATAGGTCTGATATAATACTAATGGCGTTATGTGATGTTAACACATATGTGTGAAGTTAATTTACTTTGCACGTAAATGTTATTTACTTTGAAAAAGCCTTTGGCAGTGTGCGTCATCTAACATTAGGTAGTTTTTAAACTTTGAGCCCTTAGACCAGCGTTTCTCAAACTAGGTTCTGCCACCACAATGGGTCATTTTTTTCGTGTCTCGAATGGCGGTAAGCGATTAATAGGCGGTGGAAAAAAACATAGAAATGGGGCCGTACTGATTTCAGGTTTATTATTTGCATATCCATGCAGCTGTATGTCATTTATATGTTTCCTTATAACTCCGCGTGGAGCATAGGAATTCAACACATTCTTTATGTTCTAATTTGGCAACTCTGCAGCAGCAGCAGACATCCCGCAAGTATGTATTTCATCATCCTCATCATCTTCGTCGTTATCACCATCTTCACCATCATCATCACCTTCACCCTTCGGCTCTTTATGGAACATAAGGCTTTCAACAAATTCACGCCAAACCTTTCAGTCCTGTGCCATTCGTGCAAGGTCTTTCCATTTCTTCTGTATCCCTTTTATATTTGTATCCATTTCTCTTCTCCATGTGTTGTTGTTTTGGTCTCTATCTACCCCTCTTTCTCCGGGCGTTCCAGAACAAGGACTGCCTTGTAATACTATCAGCTGGTTTTATCAATGTGGGTCCTTTCCAGCGCCAGGGTTTTCTCATTACATCTTGTTTCACAGGTATAAGTCTGATTATTTCCATCAGTTCCACACTGACGATCGTTTCGCACCATTTCACTTCTTCTGTTCTGCGTAAGACACCACTTTCATTGTTCTCGATGTTTAAGGGCGCCGTGGTAGCGTAGTGGTTAGTGCACTGGCTTCCTAACTCGGTGGTTCGATCCCTAGTTGAGGTGGGATTGTTTAAACCGCAAACGGCTCCAGGGTCGACCCAGCCTCAAGAATTGGGTACCAGAGCAAATCTGGGAAGGTTAAAGGCGGCCGATGTGATGTTGACCTCATCACCCCTAGTGTGCCGATGGTCAAGATATATATATATATATATATATATATATATATATATATATATATATATATATATATATATATATATATATATATATATATATATATGTATATATATATATATATATATATATATATATATATATATATTATTTTAATTTTCATATATTTATCATTGCATTTAAATGACGAATTACTAATTAACCGTAACGACCATTCAGTTTTATTCTAAACAACAGAACGAATGAAAAATTTGTTTGTTTTTAGTGTATATGGTAATAATAATAAAAATGGACCCCTAGATCATGTGCTTTCGTTTACTTGAATTTACACAATGAAAGTAATAGTAGTAGTGTCGTAAATTGATATTGGTGTAGCTGCAACAGTAGTTGTCGATGGGGATGGCCTTTGAAATGTTACCAAGAAGGTCTCTAGAAATTGGCACGCTAATAAGGAAAGAGACATACTCGAGATAGGGACAAGAAGAAAGAAAGGCGAATGCGTTCCACTAGATAGTGTGTTCTGGTAAATTGTGGAAAGTGTTCTATTTCCCCACGACCTTAGCTTCTGTCCTCAGATCCCGTAAAGAAAGAGAGAGCCTCCAATCTCATCTAAATGTAGAATGTTACCTATATGTATCTATTTAACACTGACAGCACGAGTGATACATTAACGAACTAGATAATGATCAAACGGTTATTGGGTTAATCAATTAAATATTTTCACATATAGGGTTAGTAGAGAAATAGAAAGTGATGATGGTGAAAGACAGTTCACATACACCTACACAAATGAATATAAACAATGTAGTTAGTTAACTATGAGAATGAAACTATGTGAAGAGTGAAGTAATGATGTGATATATTGAGTGTTACCACACTAATGTCCAATCTGCACTGTCTATGTGTCTCTTAATGCTCCTCCACTGTATGATGATTCAAGGGTATGCATAAACTGTCCAATGTAAGTGGATGGTATGTTGTGTGGGTTATCTCCAAGACGAGAACGTGCTGATGAAAATTGATGTTGTAATGGGAACTTTGTCGATGCACAGTCATTCAATGTCTAATCTCTTAAAGGTACTGGCTAGACTGGAGATCTTAACGAAATAATCTTGGTATGTACACTCATCTACTTGAGTATGTACTCTTGATTCATAAAATATGCTTTGGAGTTAGTTGAACTTGCTAGCTGTATATGCCACTCAACTTGTAAATATGAAATCTTGATTCATAAAATATGCGTTGGAGTGCGTTGAACTTGATATAATTATGAGAATCCGCTTGGGAGTATGTACTCTTGACTAAGTGAATACGTTTTTGAGTGAGTTGAACTTGATGTAAATAAGAGAATCAACTTCTGAGCACTTGATAAAAGATGAATACAGTGCTGCGCAATTCCATTGTAACACATGGGCGAGAAATCTTCCTTCTTGACTGAGGAAGTGAAAGGTGTCCTAAATTGCAAATTCTGCTATCCAGTCGTATACTTTGCTAGTTTCTTTCTGGTAGACGCCTGACGCATAAGGTGTAGACTCAGACTTCTGCGTGTCACGCTGAAGACACACAAAGTGGCTTCGTAAGTTTCACCTCTAATATCAATGGTTGACCTTTTAATACTCCTCACTTCTTATCTCTATGAGTTTAATTCTCTAGTAAATATATATATGACATGAGACGCGCATGATAAGTGTTAAATATATTGCGCATGAGTGGTTGTGTGCACATGTACGTCTGTAATGATGATCTAACGAGTTAGTTGAAGGTGAAGTATGGACTATCAATTACTTCCTAGCATCCTATCATCTTAGAGGAAAAATCTTTGATTTAATTAATAATTTCTGAGAAGGATTAATTGAAAACACAGTCTTCTGCAATTGAGCTATGATGCTAAGTGCAACAAATGAATAAGAAAAAGTATTAATAATTTGTATGCGATTTACTAACCTCGTTTTCCCTTTCGCAAACCCCTTTAAGAACATAATACACCATAGATATGAATTACTTATCCACACTGAATTAATAGCAGGCTATGCTTTTGGGGAAGGTCTTCTACGCCACACTGTTGGTAATTTCGTACTGACCACAGATGAGGTTATCGGTAAATTATATTCCTGAATCGCCCATATCTTCCAAAATCTTGCTTGTGACGTGAAACTCAGCCTCTAAACCAATCGATAGGTCTCCAAATTGTGACCTTTTGCATGTACATCTTTCGCTCCCTATCAGCGACTGTCCCTGGCCAAAAGGGGTGGGGTTTTCGCCACCAACTTCAATTCCGTGCTATGGGTTCGTTTGTGTGACAACCTAGTGTTTTTGGATTGGCCGGTTAATAAGAAAATCACCCGCCTTCTCCTGTCACAAACCCTGCTGTCCATTGTCGCTTTCCGTGCATTTTCTGTGTTATTATCTTGCATGCGCGTTCCTTTATTCTCTCGGTTTATTATGCCGTGCACTGTTTTCTCATCTGGCAACAATCATTCATGTGTGCGTCCCGTGTCCATTGTCGCCTGAGTCCATTGTCGCGCCGGTTATTGTATGGCGAGGCGTTGAGCGTCGTTTGTTTAAACAGCGGCTTAGCCAAAAAAGACTACCATATTGTGTAAGCCGGGCATCTTCCAAAATAATCGATATTCCAATTCGATATTTACACGGGGAATTAGGTATCAAAGAATTTGTTCTATGTCCATGTGGGTTTCACAGGATAACAACGAAGCCAGGTGTGTTTCGCGAGGTGGAAACATGAATCAAAGGAGTGTGAATAAAGATACAAGTCGTGATCCAGAAAGATTACTTTAACCACGATGAAAGATGAAAATGTGGGAGAAAATGAAATAAGACAGATGTGAAAGATGTTGTAAAAGATAGAGAGTGATACAGATAGACCTACTATACGACAAGTAGTAGTAGTAATTGTTGTTGTTGTATTTGAAGTAAAAGTAATAGTAATAGTAGTAGTAGTTGTAGTAGTACTTGTAGTTGAAGTAAAAATAATAGTAGTAGTTGTTGTTTTTGTAGTAGTATTTGTAGTTGAAAAAAGTAATAGTAGTAGTAATTGTAGTATTTGTAGTTGAAGTAAAAGTAATAGTAGTAGTATTTGTAGTTGAAATAAAATTAATAGTAGTAGAAGTAGTGGTAATTTGCAGTTGAAGTAAAAGTAATAGTAGTAGTAGAAGTAGTAGTCGTAGTAGTAGTAGTAGTATTTGTAGCTGAAGTAAAAGTAGTAGTAGTAGTATTTGTAGCTGAAGTAAAAGTATTAGTACTCTAGTAGTAGTATTTGTAAAAGGTAAAGTTAAAGGATCTCGTTACACGCCCATTGAGGCATATTGGGTATATGGTGTTAGGCCCATATTTTCTTGACCATCGGTACTCCAGGGGTGATGTGATCTGCATCACGCCGGCCGCCTTAACCGTCCCAGAAATTGCTCTGGTACCCAATTCATGAGGCTGGGTCAACCACAGAGCCGTTTGCGGTCTAAAAAATCCCACCTCAACCGGGGATCGAACCATGGACCACCGAGCTATGAAGCCAGTGCACTAACCTCTGCGCTACCGCGGCTCCTAGTAGTATTTGTAGTTGAAGTAAAAGTAATAGTAGGAGTAGTAGTATTTATATTTGAAGTAAAAGTAATAGTAGTAATAGTTGTAGTAGTAGTAGTAGTAGTAGTAGTAGTAGTAGTAGTAGTAGTAGTAGTAGTAGTATTAGTAGCAGTCGTAGCAGCAGCAGTAGTATTTGTATTGAAGTAAAAGTAATAATAATAGTAGTAGTATTTGTAGTTAAAGTAAAAGTAATAGTAATAGTAGTCGTAGTAGTAGTTTTTGTAATTGAATTAAAAGTAATAGTAGTAACAGTTGTTGTAGTAAAAGTTGTTGTAGAAGCAGTAGTATTTGTAGTTGAAGTAAAAGTAATAGTAGTAGTCGTAGTAGTATTTGTATTTGAAGTAAAAGTTAAAGTAGTAATAGTTGTAGTAGTAGTAGCAGCAGTAGCATTTGTTGTTGAAGTAAAAGTTAAAGTACTAATAATAGTAGTAGTAGTAGTAGTAGTAGTAGTAGTAGTAGTAGTAGTAGTAGTAGTAGTAGTAGTAGTAGTAGTAGTAGTAGTAGTAATAGTAGTAGTAGTAGTAGTAGCAGTAGCAGTAGTATTTGTTGTTGAAGTAAAAGTAATAGTAGTAGTAGTCGTCGTAGTAGTATTTGTAGTTGAAGTAAAAGTAATAGTAGTAGCATTTGCATTTGAAGTAAACGTAGTAGTAGTAGTAGTAGTAGTAGCAGCAGCAGCAGCAGCAGCAGCAGCAGCAGCAGCAGCAGTAGTAGCAGTAGCAGTAGCAGTAGCAGTAGTAGTAGTAGTAGTAGTAGTAGTAGTAGTAGTAGTAGTAGTAGTAGTAGTAGTAGTAGTAGTAGTAGTAGTAGTAGTAGTAGTAGTAGTTGTTGTTGTTGAAGTAAAAGTAATAGAAGTAATAGTAGTATGCGTAGGTGAAGTAAAAGTAGTAGTAGTAATAGTTGTATTAGTAGCAGTAGTTGTAGTAGTAGTTGTAATAGTAGTAGTAGTTGTTGTTGTTGTAGCAGTAGTATTTGTTGTGGAAGTAAAAGCAATAGTAGTAATAGAAGCAGCAGTACTACTAGTAATTGTAGACTTTGCCGTGGCTGTGGTGGTGGCGGTAGTAATAATAATAGTAGCAGTAGTAGTAATAATATTAGTAGTGTCGTTGCCGTGCTGTGGTGGGGGATAGTAGTAATAATAATAGTAGTAGCAGTAGTATTAGTAATATTAATATTCGAAGCCGTGGTGGTGTGACGTATAATGGAAAAATAGCCTACAGTATCTGACAGTCTTTCGTGACCTCGTTGGCGTTCTATGATTCGCTAGCAAAGCCATGCATTGACAGCCTGCGTTTACTCATTTTTAATCCACGCCTCTTTTCCTTGATACGTAAACAAACGAAGTTGTTTACCAACTTCCGCGACCTGCCAGTCATAAGAGGGAGCGAACCACGTATGTTTGCCTGAGTTTCTCACGCGAGCTGATCTGTCAATCATCGGATATCAGACAGACCGCGCGTGAATAACACCGGACCTTTTGAAGTGACACGCTCGGGCAGAAATAATTTCCCGAGGACCCTTTGATGTTCGTTCACTCAGGGGGAGTAAACGCTTTGATCTTCAGAAGCGGGCTAAATCTTGGAGGAAACCCGTTACACGGTTCCAAGTCTCTGTTGTCGAGTAGCAACGCCGACAGAGCGACCGTGGAAACCTTTTATCTTGGGAACGTAGTTTTCTGATTTCCGCTATGCACAATAGTGTGAAAATTAACATCCTCTAGAGATCATAATACCATGATGATATATAAACTGGGGCTTCCAAAACCAGATATCATTTGTCGCTCAGAATTTTTCGGATAGTCTAAACACTTAGTCTAGAACCAATGTGGAAGATGTGTTAATAGCATTTTGGTGGGGATTTCATTCGGATTTTCTGGTAATAGAAATTTTTGTGCTTAAGCGTTAAAGTGTTAAAGTTTTACCTTTATAATTCACTGTGATTTTCTAGCATTAAGACCAGTGAAATAATAAACGCGAAGAGAATTTTTTTACCAGTGTAACGTTAATTTTACCACCTGCTTCCTCACACAAGAAGAGACGTTTTAGTGTCTAATTAAATACACTAGGCGCGACTGATAAATGACAGAAAATATTTCACGTTTATTTCATTTTGTGTAGTTATTATAAGTGACTATTATTTAATACCATACGATAACAAACAGACGCCGACAATCTAATAGCTATTAACGACAGGCGATATTTGTTAAGTGTGCGTATGGATAATTAAATAATAATTGACATTGTGAGCTGATCGTAAACGCGCGCACAAAGGGGCGGGAATGGTTGCATACCTTCGTCCGACCTGAAAGTGCAACGCGGGCGAAAATTTGACCGTATAGTTGTAAATAAAGTAACCGTGTGCCTTTTAACTTTAATCAGGACTTATGGAGTGGGAAAGAGATCGTCTTGTCCCCGTCCGTATATATACATAGAATAGTAGCATTTTTTTTCATAAATGTCGTGTTTATGTCTAGCAGACCTGATCAAGAGCGGCCAGCGGTGTATTTTTTTTTCCTTTTTCTTCATTTACTGATTGGATTAGTGTTGTCTTTCTTCTTGGCTTACGCGTCCCCAAATTCATTTGTGAACAGGATCGGCGAAAGAGACAATTGACATTTTAAATGGTAAATTTAACTGGACTTGTATTTCCCAGAAAGACTTTGGTAAATTTTATCAGCCCACTGGGTTATGAAAAATATAAAACACTTCTGACTTTTGACAGTCGTATCAGCGGATTTATCCAGAAAAAATTACGCTGTTTTCAAAATCGGCACTCATCACAGAGCCAGCCGATAGGATTTACCATCATCATCATTTATCAATACTGACAGTTCTAGCAACCAGATGTTTCCCAATACTGGAAGTATTTTTCTCTTTTTACTGTGAACCACAAGATCTCGGTTTTTTTCTACACCAAACTATTCGAGGGTGACATTTGTATATCCAGGAATAAACCACCAAAATGGCGTCCACCTTATTAATTTATTGTCAAGGATGGACTGTGGCCAAATTTGGCACACTAGAGTAGGTAGGGAGCGAGTGTGTGGCTGTGGTAAAGTGGGATGTTATAAATATTTATAGGGGACTTAGTGTACTGACTGAGATCAGCTGTGAAGGTATCTATATCTAATAAGAATGGTGTATTATAGATAACCTTACTTGCTGCCACATATGTATACCTCAGTCAGAATTATTCTGGAATAGTGTGATGACTACGTTATATGTCTAGGGTATGTGTATGATGAGGTGTAAGTCATAACAACAACAGACAGATAAACAATTTAATTTATTCCACCACACTTGACAACACTGTGACACTCACATACATAAAACACTCTAAGAGGATATCTTAAAGGAGTCACTGATAACTTTTCAAATAACAATATGTATTCAGTGCTGTCATGAATGTATATGTGTCCTGATTCAAATACAAAGGGAACCAGGAATCACAATCAATTTTAATTACAAGTTATATGTACAGAATTTATTAATATGATTCTTGTAGTGACATATATTATTAATGGTATCCTATGTGTGTCAGTTGTGTAGTAGTAATATGAGGTAATACTGGTTTTGTTTTGTTCAAGCGCTGTTGGTATTTGTCATCATGACTTCAATAGTTTGTTTCTATTGGAACTAGTATTGGATATGTTCTCAGTTCCTGGTATTAAAACAATTAAATTCCCCTCTTAATTTTATTTTACAATATCATTTTAAGATGGGGGTACATAATGTTGAGCTCCATGGCCACACTCTCTTATCTTGCGTGATGACTGCAGTAAAAGACTCCTCTGCTCGATTACTTTAATGAGTTCTGGAGCCACCCCACTGGTTGCTATATGGACCAAGGAGTATGCTGTCCACCTCTGGCTTCAGCAAAGTTCTGACCAGGTGCTGCTCAATAACTTTAAGACCACGGTCCCTGAAAACAAGAAGGATGTACCTTCTACGTCAGAACTAATTTATACTCTATTTCTACACTGAGCACAATACATCACAAACATTGAGTTCAGAGCGTTAGGCCAACTGTCAGCTTCATCTGAAATACTTTATACCAGTATTTCCCTCCCTAATGTTTACTACGCCTCTGCAATTCCAGCATTATTTCTTTCTAGTTAATAATCTAGGTGTCAGTGTACTGTTTGGCCATTCCATGCAGTTTTACTTTCCTCCGACACCTTCTGTTCAGGCTGGAGCACTATAGGCTTTACATCATGTTCGCTACTGAACCACACATATATACAGACATAATTTATCAATTTACATTCAATTTTCATTTAAAATATTGAATATTTCAAGCTTACCACAATTCATGGAAATAATAAACAGTTTCGTTGACTGGCAATGAATATAGCACAACTCCGATCTGCCGATGTCCCAGGCTTTATTTTATAAAAAATATACACTGGTGCTCAACGCACTGCTTCTTAGTAGGTTTATTACAAGATGTGGCAATGAACAGACGCTCTGAATTGAGTATATTCGCAGCTCTACCCAATCAAACCATGTCTACACATCTTTTCAAAAAAGTACCCCTTTTTACGATTTCCCCTGACAACACAAGATAGTATTTATAGCCCGACCAATCGTGTTTAGTCTTACATTTGTTGCGCTCCAATCAAATAGGAGTTAACATGGTAGGCTATTTCCGTAACGTAATGTTTTTTCAAACACGTTATAAAAAAAATTTTATGAGCAGAAATGATTTCATGCTGTGAGGCACCCCCACTATTTTATTTTGGCCATAACTTGGTAATTCCTAGACTATTTGCGTAACGTTTTACATATTCTTTGTCAGCAAACCCTAAGGAACCCAAATATACGAATTTAATGGAGCCAATATGCATTTTCTTCTAGGATAGTCGTGCTGTTACTACCTTCTCACTTCCAAACTAGAGGGTGTCTGGGTACTGTCATGTTTTCAAACGTAAACCGGTATAATGTCATAATTCCCAATAAGCGTTTTTTCAGGATTTTAAAACCTAACTCTGGTATGGGTAGTGAATTTTATCACTGTCGATTTGAAATAAAGTTAGTGCATGTGGCCTTACACGCGTGATGGCAGCAATTGTGTATCGCGCGACGCGTGTTTAGTGTTGCACGTGTCCTTGCTTTCTGCCTCTCCCTTCTCTCTATCCTTTAGTCCATCTGTCTTTTAGTTACGCCGTGTATAAAATGGAATGAATGAAATATTAAATTTAGGTCATTGATCAGCTTGCGTATCTCAAGGTTTTTCCAAGAAATACAGTACACGTTTCATTGAAGAAAGCGGGTAATAATACAGTAGGCTTTTACTATCAACGTGAAAGCGTTACAATTTGCAGACGAAGTAGAAAACAAGGGGAATTTCGAGTACAGTCATTGTGACAGCACTGTTCTTTACCATTCTTCTTTCCTTTTATTAAATTTATTTGTTAGGCTTTGCATTTACGTTTTAATTTATATATGGGGATTAGAATAATTCACGACAGTGGCCACGTATGATAGAGAGAGAGTGAATATTTTTCTTGTTACGGTAACTTGTACCAACCTGGTTATTTTGCTTTTAAAATTGTTTACTTTACTGAGTAGCACTTAGTAGGAACTTTGTTTACCTTACTGTAACATAGTGCTAACTTTTGACCTTTGGGGTTATTAACTTGTTGGGTTCTTTTCTCTCAATAAGGGGAGGGCACATGTATTCTGATACTTTCTTATGTATGTATTTCTGATTTTATTTGATCTTTCTTTAGATATTCGATGTTGTCAAGTTTAATGATAATAAACAACAAAGAAAACTTAACTTTGTGTGTTGGTCAGACCCATACCCAATTAACCATAGTTTTCACGTCTGTGTGTCTTGTTGTCACATAGTTGAGTGTGTGTGTGTAGTTAAACTTATATTTCTAGGTATAGGGGGGGGGGGGGGGGGGAAGATTGTCTTGTATTCAAAGACAGTCGTATAGATAGGCTGGACTAGAGAAACCTTTCATTCCAGAGACAGATCTTCTCCTTACACTATTCACTCGTGAAATCTATTTATCACACCTTTATTTCTTACGTACTTATCACCATCCACTCTACTCAGGCGGGACCATAAATATCTTTCAAACCTATCTAAATTTACGACAGGTGGTAGTAGTAATAGTAGTAGTAGCAGCAGCAGCTGTAGTAGAAATAGTAGCAGTCTCAGCCGTGCCTGTGGTGGTGGTAGTAATAATAATAATGTTAGTAGCAGTAATAGTAGTAATATTAGCCGTGGTGGTAGTAGTAATAGTAGTAACAGCAGCAGTAATAGCAGTAGTAGTAGTAGTAGTAGTAGTATTTGTAGTGGAAGTAAAAGTAATAGTAGTATTTGTAGTTGAAGTAAATGTAATAGTAGTAATAGTAGTAGTAGGAGTAGTAGTAGTTGCAGTAGTAGTAGTTGAAATAGTAGTAGTAGTTGTTGTAGTAGTAGCAGTAGTATTTGTTGTTGAAGTAAAAGCAATAGCAGTAGTAGAAGCAGCAGTACTACTAGTAATAGTAGTCTTTGCCGTGGCTGTGGTGGTGGCTGTAGTAATAATAATAGTAGCAGTAGTAGCAATAATAGTAGAAGTCGTTGCCGTGGCTGTGGTGGTGATAGTAGTAATAGTAATAGTTGTAGCAGTAGTAGTAGTAATATTAATATTCGAGCCGTGGTGGTAGTAGTAATAGTAGTAGTAGCAGCAGTAGTAGTAGTAATAGTAGTAGTTGTAGTCATGATGATGGTTGTAGTAACAGTAGCAGCAGCAGCAGCAGTACTAGTATCCGTAGTGGTAGTAGTAGTAGTAATAGCCGTAGCTGTGGTAGAAGTAGTAATAGTAGTAGTCGTAGCCGTGGGGGTAGTATTAAAAGTAGAAGCGGTATTAATAGTTGTATTAATAGTAGTAGTAGTGACCGTAGTTCTTCATCTTTTATCATATAGTCATTATCATAATCGTCATCATATTTTCTCCTTGTTCTTCTCCTTCAGATGACACCGATTCTGAGATGTTCAACCATATCGCCCCTCGAGATCTGCCTTCTTATACTTTTAAAGTTTTTTCGCTCAGCTAGTGCTTCCGCACAGTTCACGTATGTTGTCTACATAAACTATTTTTATTCTACCTTGCCTTCTGACTTTGACTGCAGTAACAAACTTTAAAAAAAAATTTTTATATTTTGCATGTGTGCTGCAACATTTCGTCCAGAAAACGAAATTTGAAAGAAAAAAAAAAAAATACTGAAAAGCATTTGCAGCAGCCCCTGTGGCACCATGAAAGAGGCGACTTATTTATGTTATGCATGGGGCTGGCAAACTCATCATTTAAAACAAAGTGCTAAAGAAATCAACGCTGCAAGAGCACAGAGCTATTTCGGGTCAAGCTTCCTGCGAGCAGATCTGCTGTGCTCCAAACAAGCTAAAATGCAAATCCTATATATAAAATCCCAGCTTTTTCTGTCAGTACATAAGAGAAGCAACTTTGGTTGAAAGTTAGACATTAATTGTTTAGTTTCCCTTATATGTACTCTTCCGAAAATAGTAACACTTACCAAAGAAGAATGCGCAAATGACGGTGTGCACTAACACAGTTATATAATGTGTGATCACGTATACACACACTGGGATCTTCGCTGCTTCTATGTAATTCGTATACTGTGGTGATGCACAGTGGTTTGTTTTAATACTTTTGAATAAGTAAAATTGCTGTTAGGTATTGATGCTTTTGAATTTAATTCCCGTCTTATGACGGGCTTTTACACTAGGAATGATAATAATTAGCAACATCAGAATAATAGTAGTGATTGTAGCAATAGCAGTAGTAATTGTTATAGCACTAATAGTAGTTTAGTACAAATGCTAGTATGCTTACGTACCTGACGTCACCATGCTAGGAATCCCCCCGTGAGTTCTCTCATTGTTCGGCTCTGGGCGCTGTGGAAGTCGGCCTGCCAAAGGCGGGAATGCCCTACCCACAGCACTATGCATGGTACAACTCGCACCCCAGCCCCAGCATGTGGTGAACAACTGGCTCCTGTCCCTCGGAACGGCGGAGACAATGCTGGTGGGGGTTAGGACAGCGATGAGTACAAGGCACGTTAATGATAATGGGGCGAGGCTTGACACTCGTGTGGTTTGCATTCTGTGAAACTAAAAGAGTAAATAAGAGATACAGGAATGTTCTGTTAAAATAAATACACGTAATGGCTTACTTTGACATCAACTACGAATACAAAATGCAAAAGAAGCTTTCATTGCACTGCGGAAATTTATGGTAATATAAAAAAAAATAAAGATGAAGATAACAATCTTCAACTCAAAATCCAAGACTGCCCTACTATATGACATCAAGATGAAGATAACAATCTTCAACTCAAAATCCAAGACTGCCCTATTATATGACATCAAGATCAAGATAACAATCTTCAACTCAAAATCCAAGACTGCCCTATTGTATGACTCTGAAGAATGTGGAACAACAAATAGGGCATGCTCTTCTGCATACCTATTACCACCATTATGACACTACTATTTACTTACTTGGTCGTCCCAGTTCTGCCGTGAGGTGTAGAGAGATTTGGAAGAGAGAGCGCCATATTATCCTATCGGCTGTCTTCCTCCTGGCTTGGTTCCAATCTAGTCCTCGGTCCTTCAGAGATTGCATAATGCTGTTTTCCCAGCTGACCCTGGGTCGTCCTGTAGGTCTGGATCCTTGGCTCCTGGTTTTCCATACTTGTGATGGTTGCCGATCATCTCCTATTCTGCAGACATGGCCAAACAATCGTAGTAGGGGCTGTCCTTATGACGATTGTCGTGGAATATTCTAATCCACATATATAAATTATCAAGGTGCTGTCACAATGACAGTACTCGAAATCCCCTTTGTTTTATGCTTCGTCTGCAAATTGTAACGTTTCCACGTTAAATATAGGCCTTCTGCAACATACACGCGTTTCCCAAACACACAATAAAATGTGCTGCCTTTCTAAGAAAAACCTTGAAATATGCAAGTTGACCTAAATTTTAAATTCCATTCATGTCTTTTTCTACACTATGTTACCAAGATCAAAAGACAGATGGACAAAAGGATAGCGAGAAGAGAGGGGCGAATAAAGCCGAACGCATGCAAAATTAAACACGCGTCTCGCTATTAATGCCACCCCCAACCCGCGTCGCGCGATACACAATTACTACTATCACGCGTGTAAGACTACAAGCACTAACTTTTTCAGACGGACAGTGATAAAATACACTACCCTTCCCAGACAGCACATCTTCGAAACAGGAGGTAGAAAATACATATTTTGAACGCAGCCACGTAGCTCTTTTAAATTTGGATATTTGGGTTCCTTAGGGCTTGCTGACAAAGAATATGTAAAACGTTACGCAAATAGTCCAGGAATTAATAAATTATAACCAAAAAAAAATAGTGGGGATGCCTGACAACACAAAATCATTTCTGCTCATAAAATTTTTTATAACGTGTTTGAAAAAAAAAACCTTACGTTACATAAATAGCCTACCATGTAAACTCCAAATTGATTGGAGCGCAACAAATGAAAAACTAACCACGATTGGTCGGGCTATAAATACTATCTTGGTTGTTAGGGAGACGTAGAAAGGTAACATTTTTTCAAACACTTGTCGAAACGTGGCCTCATTGGCTAGACTCGCTGATATACTCACTTAGGAGCGTTAGTTCGAGACCACTAGTGCAAATAAGCTTGATAAAGCGACAGTGCGTTGAAGCCAGCTCACATTTTTGCTAAAATAAAAGCCTGGAACATAAGCAGATGGGAATTTGTGCCAGTAATTGTGCCAGAATTCATTGCTAATCAACGTATCTGTGTTTATTTCCATGAAATTGTGGTAAGCTTGAACCATTCAGTATCTTTTAATGAAAATTGAATGTGAATTGTTAATTTATGCCTGTATATATATGTGTAGTTCAGTGGCAAACAGGAGATAAAGCCTATAATGCTCCAGCCTGAACAGAGGGTGTCGGAGGAAAGTAAAACTGCATGGAATGGCCAAATAGTACACTGACACCTGGATGATTGATTAGAAAGAAATAATGCTGGAAGTGCAGAGGCGTGGTAACCATTAAGGAGGTAAATACTGGTATAAAGTATTTCAGATGAAGCTGACAGTTGGCCTAACGCTCTGAACTCAATGTTTGTGATGTGTTGTGATCAGTGTAAAAGAGAGTATAAGTTAGTTATGAAGTAGAAGGTACATCCTTCTTGATTTCAGGGACCGTGGTCTTGATGGTACTGAGCAGCACCTGGTCAGAGCTTTGCTGAATCCAGAGTCGGACAGCATACTCCTTGGTCTTTTTAGCTATCAGTGAGGTGTCTCCAGAGCCCAGGGGAGAATTCGAGCAGAGGAGTCCTTTCCTGCCGCCATCACGCAAGATAAGCTGATTTGGCCAGCTGAGCTCAACATTATGTCCCCTCATCTTGAAATGACTTTGTAAAAATAACATTCAGAGGGGAATTTAATTGTCTTAATATCAGGAACTGAGAACATCTCCAATACTAGTCCCAAAAGACAAACTATTGAAGTCATGATGACAAATACCAACAGAGCTTGAACAAAACAAAACCAGTATTACCTCATATTACTACTACACAACTGACACACATAGGATATTTTTAATAATATATGTCACTACAATATTCATATTGATAAAGTCTGTACATATACTTGTAATTAAAATTGATTGTGATTCCTGGTTCCTTTGTATTTGAATCAGGACACATATACCTTTATGACAAAAATGAATACATATTGTTATTTGAAAAGTTATCAGTGACTCCTTAAGATATTCTCATAGAGTGTTATATGTATGTGAGTGTCACAGTGTTGTCAAGAGTAGTGGATTAAATTAAATTGTTTATCTGTCTGTTGTTGTGACTTACACTTCATCATACACATACCCTAGACACATAACGTAGTCATCACACTATTCCAGAATAATTCTGACTGAGATATATAGATATGTGGTAGCAAGTAAGGTTATCTATAATACACTACTCTTAATAGATATAGATACCTTCACAGCTGATCTCAGTCAGTACACTAAGTCCCCTATAAATATTTTATAACATCCCACTTCACCACATATATTGGGGTCTCGCTCTTGGGATTTTGAATCTTTCCCTATTAAAAATATTGGGGGTAATTCACTTCAGGGAATATAAGAATTAAAAGGTATCCTTGGGTGGAATTAAATAAGGTTGAGCTCACGGTGCCTGTGTTGTCCATTATATATATTTAGAATTTGAATTGTTGGTTAGACATTGTAGAAATTTACCTGATAGACAATGGCGGACCTGGCCAAGTTTCGATCTGCTGCTGTACAGACTGCAAAAGAGTTAGGATTAGATGGGCAAGTTATGGTTGCCTATGTCACTACGGAATGTGACAAATTTATTGAACGCGAAGAAAGAAGATTAGAAAAAGAGGCCGAAAGAAAGTTAGAGGCTGAGACTAAGAGGTTGCAATTTGAAGCTGAGGCTGAGACTAAGAGGTTGCAAGCTGAGGCTGAGACTAAGAGGTTGCAGATTGAGGCTGACAAAGAGGCTAAGAAATTGGAAGCAGAAAGAGAAGACAAAAGATTGGCTGCAGAAAGGGAAGCAGAAAGGGACTGCAGAAAAGGAAGAGAAGAAATTAGCTGCAGAAAGGGAAGCAGAAAAGGAGGAGAAAAGATTACAAAGGGAACATGAGTTACGACTAAGGGAGTTTGAGTTTCAGGGCCATGCTCCTGAAAATGGTGCCAGTCCCTTTGCCTCTGATGCCACTGCTACTCAAGGAGCCTCAACCTCAGCTATGAATTTTCATTTAGATCATTTTGTTGAGAAAGACGATGATATAGAGAGCTACCTAAATAGGTATGAGCTATTAGCTACCACGTATGGGTTAGAGAGAGAAAGGTGGAGCTTAAAGTTATCTCAGGGACTTCGTGGGGCAGCTTATGAAGTTTTTGCAAAAATGAGCAGAGGTGATCAGGAAAATTATGACATGCTAAAGCAGGCTCTTTTGTTAAGGTATGAAAAGAATGCAGAATTTTATAGGAAAAAAATTTAGGAATGCTAAACTACTGTCAGGTGAAACCTATCACCAGTTCTCTGCACGAATAGAGACATACTTGGAGAAATGGACTTCTCTGGGGAAAACCCAAGATCTTAAGTAAATGGTCCTTATAGAGCAACTAAGAGAGTCCATGGCTCCAGACCTGAGAAAGTTTCTCATGGAACAAGGTGCAGAGAGGCTGGATGAGTTGCTAAATGTTGCTGAAAGGTATCAAGCAGCTCAAGCAGAGGTAACAGGTAATAAAAAGAAACAAGTGGATAACTTTAGGGCACCACAGAACTTTAATAAATTTGATCCTAAGGATCAAAATAAAGGTAAGCACCAATTTGATAGGCCACGGTATGAAAATAAAAATAAATTCCCACAATTCGATGAAAGGAAATATGATGAAAGAAAATCTTTCAACCAAGGAAAAAGGTGGTGTAAAAATTGTAAGATGAACAATCATGACACTGACCATTGTAGAAGGAAACCTCCTCATTTTGCTGCTATGACATCGGGGAAAAAGGAAAAGAAGGGCAAACCTGAAGAATTACAGGAACCATACCACCCCCCAGTGTGTGAAGATGTCATCTGTAATGGTGTCACTATAAGATGTTTATATGATACCGGTTTAGATTACGATTCCGTTGTGAGTTCTCACCTGGTGCAGGCCGATCAATACACCACAGAAACAGTGGAGATTCAAACTGCAACCAAGGATGTAGCTACCATGACACTTCCCGTCGCCCGAATAAAAGTGAAAACGCGATATGTGGAAGGAATCATAAAAGCAGCAGTGATAAATGAGCCAATCTACCCTCTAATATTGGGGTGTAGATATGTCTTCTTGGGGAATCCCAAGAGACCTGTGATATTGGCAACAGTGCAGACCAGATCACAGTCAAAGAAGGAGGAGGATAATCCCATAAATACTCACCCAGATGAGATGAGGAAGGCACAGGCTGAGGACAAAACACTCAAGCCATGTTTCAAGAAGTTGCCCAAATCTCATACACCTCCAGGCAAGGGAGAGTTTTATATGAAGAACAAACTGATATATAGGAAGGCTGGATCTGAATCCAATGGTCACGGACAGCTGGTCCTTCCCACTTCATATAGGACTAAAGTGTTGGAACTAGGGCATGCGATTCCCTTCAGTGGTCATATGGGAATCAGCGCAACAGGACAGCGAATAGCTTGTCACTATTTCTGGCCAGGAATAACTGAAGATATCAAACGATATGTAAAATCCTGTCCAGAGTGCCAACGAGTAGCACCTAAACATTGGACTGCACCAGCAACTCTGGGGGAAATGCCCATAGTGGGAACACCCTTTGAGAGAGTTGCCGTGGATCTTGTGGGACCTCTCACCCGAACCAAGAGAAGGAACAGCTACATTCTGACTCTGGTGGACACTTGTTCTATGTGGGGAGAGGCAGTAGCCCTGTCATCGATTGATTCAAAACATGTGGCAGAGGCATTGCTCACAATTTTCACAAGGTTAGGCTTTCCCAATCAAATCTTGACTGATAATGGCTCTCAGTTCAAGGGGAAACTAACTGAAGAAGTTTTCAGGATCTTCCAGGCCAAACACTTCCATTGTAGTGTGTATCATCCCCAAGGGAACGGCCAAGTGGAAAGATTTAACGGCACATTGATGTCGATCCTGAGAAAGTTGGCACACGAAAAACCAGATACATGGGACCAGTACCTGCACGCCGCCCTCTTTGCTTATCGGGAGGTACCCCATAGTTCAACCGGTATGGCCCCGGCAACATTATTGTTTGGAAGGCCAATAAAAGGTCCACTTGAAGCTTTGTTAAGAACGTGGACTGATGAAAAGGCAGAGGAAAACATTACATCTTCATACCAATATGTGAATGAGCTGACCACTCGGTTGAAAACTGGCTGGAAACTTGCCAATGAAAATTTGAAACAAGCCAGGAAGAAACATGCTGCCTATTATAACAGGAAGGCGAAAGACAGAAATTTGGCTGTGGGAGAGAAAGTACTGCTTCTTTTGCCCGGGAGTCAGAATAAGTTACAAATTGGATGGCAGGGTCCATATACAGTTTTAGAGAAGGTATCTAGAACAAATTATAAGATAGATAAGAAGGGGAAAGAAAAAATCTATCATGTGAATCTCCTGAAGAAATATTTGGAAAGAGAACATCAGGAAGAGACACACTTGTTGACCTTGTCCATCGCCATGGAGATGAAAAAGGAACCACTTCCTCATTTGAATATCCATTACACCCCTGTGAGACAGCAGCACAGGTGAAAATCAGTACACATTTAACGAAAACTCAGAAAGAGAGAGTGCAACAGGTTCTAAATAATCATGCAGAGGTGTTAACAGACCGACCAGGGCATACAAACCTATTGGAATATGATATGAAACTAATAGACTCCACACCTGTCTGTATGAAACCATATTCGATTCCGTTTGCTAAGGAGAAAGCTTTGAAGGAAGAGATAGACTATCTGTTGAAGGAAGGAATTATTTCGCACAGTGAGTCTTCGTATAGTTCCGGTGTTGTACTCTTAAGGAAGCCCTCTGGAGAACATAGACTCTGTATAGATTACAGGAGACTGAATGCTATTACAGAAGGACAGGTGGATCCATTGCCGGATACAAATCAGCTGTTTGCCAGGCTAAATAAAGCTAAATATTTCTCAAAAGTGGATCTGAGTAAAGGATACTATCAGATTCCAGTAAAGCCTGAGGTTAGACCATACCTAGCTTTTAGTACCTCAGAAGGACACTATGAGTTTAATAGATTGCCATTTGGATTGAAGAATGCGCCTAGTGTCTTCTCTAGAATGATGAGAAAATTATTGGATCCTCTGAATAATCCCTGTATAACAAATTTTATGGATGATATCCTTATAGCAACAGAAACATTTGAGGAACACATTGACTCTCTGAACATGCTGTTTGATCGACTTAGGGAGGCAAATTTAACAGCCCGACCAACCAAATGTTGCGTTGGATGTAAAGAATTGGAATTTTTGGGACACACAGTTTATCAGGGAAACATGACCCCTGACCCAAAGAATTTAGAGAAACTACAGAAAGCCCCGAGACCACAAACCAAGAAGGACGTGAGATCCTTTGTCTCATTATGTGGTTTCTACCAGAAGTATATCAAAAACTTTAATTCCATATGTGCACCGTTAACTGAATTGACACGTAAAGGACATCCAGATCGCATTACATGGACACCACAATGTGAAATGACTTACCAAGAATTGAAGGAAAAGCTCACAAGTAAACCCATTTTGAAATTACCTGACTTAAGTCAAGAATTCATAGTAAGGACGGATGCAAGTAATATTGGGTTAGGTGCAACTCTACTACAGAAATCAGATGCATTGGATGGGGAATTAAGCCCAGTGGCATAGGCTAGCAGAAAGTTGAATAAAGCTGAAATCAACTACTCAACTAGCGAAAAAGAATGTCTTGCAGTAATATGGGCAATAAAGAAATTCAATATTTATCTATATGGGAAGGCATTTAAGTTGCAAACAGACCACAAACCTTTATCGTTTCTAGCACAGGCTAAGCATGAGAACTCTAGGTTACTCCGATGGTCTTTACTTCTGGCTCCCTATAATTTTTAGCATTGAGTATATATCTGGAAAAACCAATTTGGGAGCGGATTTTTTAAGCCGCCATCCGTGTGATGAGAATCACCGTAAACCCCAGAAATAATAATAAATTTCTCTATGTGTATATAGAATAAAGGACTGACATATAATGTCTGTTTTAAGAGGGGAGGTGTCGTGGAATATTCTAATCCACATATATAAATTATCAAGTAAATATAAAGCCTAATAAATACATATAATAAATAAAGGAAGAAGAATGGTAAAGAACAGTGCTGTCACAATGACAGTACTCGAAATCCCCTTTGTTTTATGCTTCGTCTGCAAATTGTAACGTTTCCACGTTAAATATAGGCCTTCTGCAACATACACGCGTTTCCCAAACACACAATAAAATGTGCTGCCTTTCTAAGAAAAACCTTGAAATATGCAAGTTGACCTAAATTTTAAATTCCATTCATGTCTTTTTCTACACTGCGTTACCAAAACGAACGAACAGATGGACTAAAGGATAGCGAGAAGGGAGAGGCAGAAAGCCGAACACTAAACACGCGTCTCGCTATTAATGCCACCCCCAACCCGCGTCGCGCGATACACAATTACTACTATCACGCGTGTAAGACTACAAGCACTAACTTTTTCAGACGGACAGTGATAAAATACACTACCCTTCCCAGACAGCACATCTTCGAAACAGGAGGTAGAAAATACATATTTTGAACGCAGCCACGTAGCTCTTTTAAATTTGGATATTTGGGTTCCTTAGGGCTTGCTGACAAAGAATATGTAAAACGTTACGCAAATAGTCCAGGAATTAATAAATTATAACCAAAATAAAATAGTGGGGATGCCTGACAACACAAAATCATTTCTGCTCATAAAATTTTTTTATAACGTGTTTGAAAAAAAAAACCTTACGTTACATAAATAGCCTACCATGTAAACTCCAAATTGATTGGAGCGCAACAAATGAAAAACTAACCACGATTGGTCGGGCTATAAATACTATCTTGGTTGTTAGGGAGACGTAGAAAGGTAACATTTTTTCAAACACTTGTCGAAACGTGGCCTCATTGGCTAGACTCGCTGATATACTCACTTAGGAGCGTTAGTTCGAGACCACTAGTGCAAATAAGCTTGATAAAGCGACAGTGCGTTGAAGCCAGCTCACATTTTTGCTAAAATAAAAGCCTGGAACATAAGCAGATGGGAATTTGTGCCAGTAATTGTGCCAGAATTCATTGCTAATCAACGTATCTGTGTTTATTTCCATGAAATTGTGGTAAGCTTGAACCATTCAGTATCTTTTAATGAAAATTGAATGTGAATTGTTAATTTATGCCTGTATATATATGTGTAGTTCAGTGGCAAACAGGAGATAAAGCCTATATGCTCCAGCCTGAACAGAAAGTGTCGGAGGAAAGTAAAACTGCATGGAATGGCCAAATAGTACACTGACACCTGGATGATTGATTAGAAAGAAATAATGCTGGAAGTGCAGAGGCGTGGTAACCATTAAGGAGGTAAATACTGGTATAAAGTATTTCAGATGAAGCTGACAGTTGGCCTAACGCTCTGAACTCAATGTTTGTGATGTGTTGTGATCAGTGTAAAAGAGAGTATAAGTTAGTTATGAAGTAGAAGGTACATCCTTCTTGATTTCAGGGACCGTGGTCTTGATGGTACTGAGCAGCACCTGGTCAGAGCTTTGCTGAATCCAGAGTCGGACAGCATACTCCTTGGTCTTTTTAGCTATCAGTGAGGTGTCTCCAGAGCCCAGGGGAGAATTCGAGCAGAGGAGTCCTTTCCTGCCGCCATCACGCAAGATAAGCTGATTTGGCCAGCTGAGCTCAACATTATATCCCCTCATCTTGAAATGACTTTGTAAAAATAACATTCAGAGGGGAATTTAATTGTCTTAATATCAGGAACTGAGAACATCTCCAATACTAGTCCCTAAGACAAACTATTGAAGTCATGATGACAAATACCAACAGAGCTTGAACAAAACAAAACCAGTATTACCTCATATTACTACTACACAACTGACACACATAGGATATTTTTAATAATATATGTCACTACAATATTCATATTGATAAAGTCTGTACATATACTTGTAATTAAAATTGATTGTGATTCCTGGTTCCTTTGTATTTGAATCAGGACACATATACCTTTATGACAAAAATGAATACATATTGTTATTTGAAAAGTTATCAGTGACTCCTTAAGATATTCTCATAGAGTGTTATATGTATGTGAGTGTCACAGTGTTGTCAAGAGTAGTGGATTAAATTAAATTGTTTATCTGTCTGTTGTTGTGACTTACACTTCATCATACACATACCCTAGACACATAACGTAGTCATCACACTATTCCAGAATAATTCTGACTGAGATATATAGATATGTGGCAGCAAGTAAGGTTATCTATAATACACTACTCTTATTAGATATAGATACCTTCACAGCTGATCTCAGTCAGTACACTAAGTCCCCTATAAATATTTATAACATCCCACTTCACCACAACGATACGGTTGTGCGATCTCACGTCCACTCCGTTAGTATCACTTTTTTCTTCACTTTTCTCTTCCTCTCACTCATCGCTTTTATTTGGCATAATTTTTGCCCTTTCATTCATTATTATGTGGCATATTTTATGCACCTTTTTTTCTCTCTATGCTGAATGTAGTAAGTGAAAGTCTCTAACACTCCAGTCCCCTACGGAAGTATTTGCTATAGGACTGTCTTTATCTTGTTTATCACTCCTCATACTATTTAAGTTCCGCCAGGTGAACTGTGGTATTATCGTAACAGTACCCAGTTATCAGACCGGTCACCCGCTTATCTCTTTGAATCCGTCTGACCACCTTTGGAAACGCGGCGATCCAACATTTGAACCCAGTGAAAAGCTGATGACTGTGTTGACACAAGCTTGTGTTGTGCGTACGATGAAAGAAGACAACATTGTATGACCAGACATCTGTCTGGCGGAGGCACGCAGATAAAGGCGATAATTGGATAACCTGTCCGGGTAGACATCTTGGCGGAAGACATTACGCCAGGAAAACATGGTAGCAATATTGTGGGAGGCAGATAGGTTCAGCCGAAACAATATTACGTCTTATTATAAAGAGGTCACGCGTGGATATTAAAATTAATATTTAAAAAACGCGAGGTGATATTTAAAACTTCCCCACCCAAACAGTGCTAGAGAGATTTGATTGATTTGATTTGAGATGCCGGAATAAACAATGCATTCTGTTGGAAATTTGGCGAAAACATCATCTGTGATTTGAACTAAAAATGAGAGATATAATCTAGCGAACTCAGAGACACAGAACAGACAGCTTCGTAACTTCAACCGAGCTACTCCCAAGAAGCGAGAAAGATAATGATCGGACCTAGAATTCCTATATCAAAAGTGACAGAGTGACAATATTTGGGCAACTCTGAAACCCTAAGAGAAAACACGCATATTTAAATACACAGACTATTAAACTTCAGGACCAGGACTTTATAAATAAAAGACTGGAAACCTAGGAATTGGATCATCAGTCATAAGAGAAATAATATCCCAGACCAAGTGTATCGCAGAACACCCGCCGAATAGGAATTACAAGTTTTCCAAGCCAAGTGATTCATAGAACACCGTTATAAGAGGAATTTCTCAGACGAAATTGATTCGAGAGCATGTGCACCGAAATTGCTCGCGTCCATCTGAAAACTGCGCAAGGAGATTGTGTATTCCCAAAAAATTATGGTTCGTGGTTACAAGCCATCAGACGATTTGTGGTACTAACGCCGCTAGTGTGAGAGAAAAGCATAAACCAAGACGGCTTACAGTGGAAGAGGGTGTGGAGAAGGCTTTCTTCATCACAGAATTGATGAACCACAGCTGAAGGACTCACTCATACAAGATAAGTGCTAACTAAAAGGCACCAGTAAAAAGACATTTCAGTTAAACTTTAAGTATAAAGTTAAATTCCCACCTACGTCTCAATGACGAGAACTTTATAACTATCTAAATTCCACTAATCTTTCCATATTTATTTTAACCTGTTAAAGACTATTTCACTATAAAATTTGTTACCTGTTGTTTTAAAACTAAACAATTATAGTTGATTAAGTTATATGTATGAAAGCAAACGTATGAACCAAAATTATTAATCTATATATAAATACTTAGACATATATTTACATTAAACAAGAGCTATACCTTATAAGAGGGATGTGACGTACGTCTAGTTTGACAAGGGAATTTTCCCTGATTTGATGGATGATTAAAGGGACTTTAGCTTTTCATAACATTAGAACCCCTGAACATCAGTATTGTTGTAACTATTCATCAACGAAGAGTAGCGGCTATGATCAAAGCAGTCAAAGACGATCCCCAGAACAGAGCAGCAGAAATTTAGCATCTCCGTGCGAACACTGAACCGTTCACAAGACGGACACGAGCGGTCAGAAGAAAGCTTCTTGCAGACTTCGCACCTCTGTGGCAACCGGCAGACTTGCCCGAAAGACTATAGAACGGGAGAGACGGAGCGCTCAGCGTAGCGGATACGATCTGAGGAATCAGGAAACTCACCGCGAACGAGGATAGTCTCGCAGAAATTTCACATCCTCGTGCGAGCAGCCTGAGACAAACGAAGATCGGAAGCCAGTCGGGCCATCGCGGTTAGCATGGCGGCTAAATAACTTCGACTTCCCCTGGGATCTGAAGAGGCTCGAAATTTTCACACGACCCATTTAACTTACATTCCTTTTAGATATATACAGAATCTGAAAAGGGCAACTTTATCATTCGTCCTGACAGAATTCTAAGAATCACTAGCATATAGTTAAATTCCTGCTAGATTTCATCTAAAATTGTTGGCTATTGGAGTGAATTCTTTTTCTGTGCAGACGGTAATTTATACATTAGCTTCGAGTGATCAGTGGTCTAGTTATTTCATTTTTATTTCACTGGATTGTGGTGTAAATTTAAACTTATTAAATAAACCCATTTTCAAAGTTCTAGTGCAAACTAAATGTTACATCTATAAGTTTATTTCCTAATACAATAGCCGCGTAAATTAATTTTGCAACTGTTAAGGGAATTATAACTTTAATACAGTTTAGTTCTGTATAAATGGATGTGCTTTTAACTATTAACCTAACGGAGAGTTTTTTCTTGATTTATTAATTAAAGACGCGAATGCAGAAAATAGTCTAACTGTAAATGTATCGCGCGTTAGATCTTAATATGATTTTATTGCATTTCATGTTTTATCTTCTATACAGAATTGATCTTTCGACCTTGCATCCCAGCAATTAATTAATTATACACTGGGTCCTGCCAACTCAGTTCGATTACTCCAGTGACTTATGAACATATTTGAAATTTAATCTTTGTGGCGATCCTGTTGGGATTCAGCTATCTGAAGTATACAGAAACAAAGCAAACCCAAAGACTGTTTTAAAATCCCAATTCATAAAGTCGTTTTATAGTTATCAAACTGGAAGAAGAACAGTTGCCAGTAGCAATATTTTACTCACTGCTCTATTTGTGAAGAAGAACATAGACTTCCCTGACACTGTCTGTCAAGCATAATCATTGGATTTTACCACCCCCTGATGAACTTACCTCAGTGTTTTTGTAGTTTGTGACATTACGGCAAAAGAAAGTTATCTCCACCAGCTGTGCCAATCTTAGAAACCGCACCATACCTCACTCCTAGCCAAGTGCCTGTGCCATTCATTAGGAACTTTTATCTAACAAACCAACAGTAGCCTTTACGCTTCACCGTCTGGCGATTTTTGAGACTATTAGCTAGCAGCCCACCTGACACAGAAGAAATAAAAAGACAATTTCTATTGTTCTACGGTATTAGCTGCAGTTGTAAAATTCCTAAAGTGCCAGAATTCACAACTTGGTAAGTCTCTGTGTGTGACTGTGTGTGCTGGCCAGCCCAAGCGTGTTTTTGAATGACAGGAGATTTAATCTTTTTTACCCTTATAATTAGTTCGTCTTAGTATTAAGGGGTATTGTATTCATTGTACGGGATTTCTCCTAGCGGGATTGTTTAACTGTGTTCATTCCCCCCTTCCGTAACGTTATGTTGAATAAAGGGAAACATTAGAGAACCCGAGCTTTTCCTCTACCCCCTTATCACTGTAACCCCTTGCCTCAGAGTAATAAATTTACCATTGGGTTAAATTGCCTATCTCTGATCATCATCATCATCATCCCCCCCCCCTCTCGTCTTTGGGACCGGGTCTTTTCTGTTAGTAAATACAAGCGGGAAAAGGTGTATTGGATACTTCTCCTCAAAAACCCCTCCCCCTTGTCATATTTGTATTCTGTAACCTTTGATTTCTGACTCATCATCATCTCAGCCCGTAACCCGTCATGGGTCGTAGGGGTGCCATGGTGGAAGCATCAGCAGACAGGGTCCTCCACTGCTCTCTATCCTCAGCAATGCGTACAAGTGTGGAAAAACCGTGTCCTGCCCATTCTTTGATGTTATCAGCCCAGGATTTTCTCTGCCTTCCTCTTCTCCGTTTACCTTCGACTGTTCCCTGAAGGATCGTTTTCGAAAGGGAGTCATGACGAGTTACATGCCCAAACCAGGCAAGCTTTCGACGTTTCACTATTGACAAAAGTGGTTCTTGGTGGCCTGCATAGGTGTTTATCTTCTCTCTAACATAGACATTTGTTTTGTGCTCTTTATAGCAAATGCGCAAAATTCTTCTATAACATTTATGCTCGAAAGCCTGAATCATTCGCTCCGTATCTGCAGTGAGTGTCCAGCCCTCACACCCATACAAGAGAATAGATAATACAAGTGATTTGTATAATTTGATCTTCACAGGAAAACTGATGTTACTTTTCTAGATCACATTCAACCTTGTCATGGCAGCTGAGGCCATCTCAAGTCTTGTCTTGATTTCTTTAATTGATCTTCCATCACTACATATAGTCTTCTTCTTCTTCTTCCGTCCTTAGCCAACGACCGGCAAAGCAGTCAGTGGCCATTACGCCTAGTGGCGTCTTAAGGGCAACAGCGAATAGATTTTCTTTGCCGTTGTTCCCATCACACCTAATGGCGTCTTTAGGGCAACGACAAATCAATCCGTTTGCCGTTGTTTCCGTAATCAAAGTGACTGGCAAACGGGTGATCAGCCCGTTGGAACTACATATAGTGGACCCGAGATATTTAAAGGTGTTAACTTCTTCTAACGTTTGCCCATTTAACGTAATGTTGGTCGGAACATGTTTCTTATGGCTATTCACCAATATCTTGCTTTTTTCTATATTAATTTCCATCCCATACGTTCTTGTTACTTTCTCCAGTCTAGAGGTAAGGTCTTGAAGTTCTGATTCTGATCCAGCTATTAGATCAATATCATCAGCAAAACGATTTCTGACTGTAAATTGATAATTATTTGTGACTTGATTTTATGATAATAAAAGTATTAAAAACTTTATTAGCATTTTTGTGTCGGCTGGTCCAAATCCAACATTCCTCATATCCGTTTTCGTAGTTGTGATTCATGTACGTTGTGTGTCAGAATCACCAAATCGGTGTGTGTGCGCCTGAGTGACTGGAACTGACAAACAATTGTTTGTTCAGAAGAGTGGTAGGAATAGTTTTGAGAGACAAATATTGTCGTAATAAGAGACTGTCCTTACTCTTCCCAGCACTTGTGAATCTACTACCTCACTTTCCTAAATCCTTATTCTCACAGAGCCTTCACTATCATTCTACACTCTAAAGGGACCAAATTCCATCAGAACTCTCTCAGAAAATTACGACAAGGGATTTTGTTGGATTGCACCAACTTAGGGCTTGAACGGACTAAACCATTGCTTAAATCCTTCACAAAAGGCGGCGGACCAGATAATAAGTTTACAAATTGCTCAGCCCTAAGCAGCTTTTGTTCTTAACTTCTGGGAATATCTTGTGAATGCTCCCTTCAGGTAGAAGTGTCATTAATCTTCTATCTACATCTCTGCAAAGAGTAATCTTGCGCAGGTAGATACCTTGAAAGCCAATATTAGATACTCTTTAGTTTTGGTCACTGTTGGACCACTACTGCAAAGCAGGAGAGGCAATCCGTGAACGTCCTACTTGGGTCTGCAGGGCCTGGATTTTGAGGCCTTGCCGAATCGTCTGGTTACGAAACATATGTCTTCTTGTTTCTTCAACCACATTCCTCATGTACCTCATTTCTGAGGTTTGGAGCTGGCTTTTGTGGGTTGTAGTCATTGCTCATGACTTGCATCCATACGTCCAGACTGGGACATAGGTGGAGCGGAATACAGCTATCTTCTTGCCAACTTCTCTTTTGCTGAGGAATCCTCGATTTATGGTTTGACTAAGTCTCCCAGTTGCTGCTCTTCGGAAGCTAACTCTTCTTTGACGCCTCCCTTCCAGTCTATAACAGCTCCGGGGTATTTAAACTGGTTGACCTGCTCCAGGGCCTGTTCTCCCAGCTTAACCTGATGCCGTCTTTCCTCTTGTGATATCAGCATGGTTTTTTTTTTGGGAGCTGCTGATGACCATTGTGGTGGGTTTAGATGTCATGAATGTTGGTGTTATTGTTATAATGTAACTGAGTGAGGTCAAGCTGTGAAGGCCTCTTAGTCTAATAGATAATAAGGGTGTGTTCTCAGAGAACCTTTCTGCTACCACCCTAAGATCTCACTCAGACTTATTTTTGACTAGTATGTCTGACAGCTACGTCTAATGTCTAGGGTAATGAAATTGTGGTATAATAAAATGACAACAAATACACTTAAGAACTCTATGAAAAGTAATTAACAACACCCAGAGTTAAGTTTAAAATGTGAAATCTTTTTTACAATTTATTGTTCCAGTATCACAATTTTGTGTATACCGGAATATTGAACTCAAAATGATAATTCAAAGTATTTACATAAAATTAATTCAATTTATAACTGAGTATATTCTTATTCACAACTGTAATTAAATGTGTCAATCTGGAACAGTGTCAATTTATTCTTGCTCCTATGAATGGGTTTTGATTACAAGAACGTTTGTCTTCATCACAATCTGAATGATCTAATACACATTTGGGAACTGAGAGTAGTTGAGTTTGATATATCAAGTGCCCGGAGACAATTTCTTAACTGAGTGGTTCCTGGTATGCAGGATGAATTTTGGTTAGATCACCAGCCTCCACTGCCAAGTAAGGATTCTGCTCTTGCAATATAACACGGAGGCACACAGTCGATACTGCCTCAATTTTTTAGATGCAGAAATATAGACAGGTATAGGTTGACCTGGGCTCACTTTGAGTCATAGATGAAACCCTGGAACGATATAAATGCGTCCTACTCAACCTCTCATATAGCTCTCTCTTTCCCTAACTACTAAACATTTTTAATCATATTCAGACTCGGCATGGTAACTAAACAATTAGTTAACGTTCTTAATTGGTTGTATACCCCATTCATGGTCAAATAAACTTCAAACTACAGTTTGACACTTTCCTTGACAAAGGAAACATTTTAAGTTAATAATATCAAGTCATGTACAATCACGGTGACTTGCTGAAGAAGACGGCCAGTGGTTTGCCTGGTCTTATGTCATAATATTGTACAACAATTTCCCCATTAATATTTAATTTTTCTTTCTCCCACAATGTCAGAAAGCCTGTCTGGCTTTTCTACAACATGGTAATATATTTCCTAACAATTCTGTGAAACAACTCAAAGTTTGATGTTGACTTCCCTCTAGATACTTCTACCCACATAATTTTCATACATATTCAATAATACATACATAATTATAATATAATGGTGATATAAATGTTTTTTTTTCTTACCGCATCAGAGAAATATTAACACTAATAAGTTTGATTTGCGATAAATATGGTCAAATCCAGATCGCTTGCTGGTGCAGATCAGCAAAGTCAAGATAGTACTATTATCTTGCTTGTAGAACAACTTTAGTGTATAAAATTTCTTTTACAAGTGGCCTCGAACACTAACTACAAATTAGTTTTATCCCTCCGTTAGTATATTAGTCTCCAGCCAATCAGGGACTGTTTGGCTTCTAGCGTCTTTTTATTCAAAACTGAACTCAAATTTCAAATCTTGGACTAACTTCCCCTCTATCCCCACTACAGGGCAAACTGAGAAAGATTCAAGTCTGTTCGTCCATCTGTCTTCGTCAATATCTCAGTTATATCCTAAAATTTTATACTTCTGACAAGTAATTAGTGATCCTGTTGCTGTCTGTCACACAGTGGTTTTATTCTTTTATTTATTATATTCACTATTATCGTTTTTTATTCTTCATTTCCTCAAATAACATATTTTCATATCTTGCCAATTCACATCTGTAAACACGAACTCGTGACACTAGTCCTATACTCCTTTTCTGCCCCTATCCGTACTGTATTTTCAAAAATCTCCACGTTAAATCGTAATTTTTTTCTTTTTTCTTAACTGTCGTTCTCATTCAGAACGAAACAGCGCTTTTGTAGTCCGTCACAAAAATTCGACAACGCGTTGGCCGCATGTTACCTTATAGTTAATTTTTAGCCCGAATACGACTGTGTGTGTGTTTTGGGCTGTGTCGCGTCTAACAGCGTGGATATATACATAGAACGGCGGGTCGAGCGAAGAGGGGTTTTGCAAGGCGTTGGTAATATTTGCGTTAATTCTTACTGCAGTTTCGTTCTACACTTCTGGAAAATGTCCGAATTGCTACTATTGGTGGCGTTAAAGTTAAAATCGTACGTTAATTCAGAACGGCAATTTGGTGTCGCAGTTCTGGCACAAGTTAATTGTTAGTCTCAAGGACGAAACTAGGAAAGCGTATAATATTTGACGGCGGGATCATTGTCTAAGCATTACTACTGCATACAATTCAGCGCTCTTCTGGCGTTGAGGACGACGGTAGGCAAATACACACGGGCGGGTTTATTTATTATCATAGAAGTAAAATCTTACTGAATTTATAAAAAGTGGGCTATTTTGAACTGTTGTCCATACAGATGTCACTTTACGACAACCATAATTCTCTTCTTCAGCTCTTCCTTCCAGATTTGCAGGTCGGATCGAAGATAAGCTTCAGATTAAGCGATCTAGGCAACATCATCGGCAAATGCCAGCTCTGAAATACAGACCTGTCTCATCTTACCGTACACCACTGAATACTATCTAGTCCTCTCCTTGCATGCTTTGATGATATCGTCCGTGAAGAGTATGAAAAGTTAAGATGACAGAATGTCACCTTGTCTTACACCAGTGGTGGTCCTGAACTGTTCTGACTTATGGTTTTCCGTCCTCACATAATTTCTGCAAGACTTGTAGAAGCTCTGAATAACATGAATCCGAGGTGTTGGAATGTTTTTCTTTGCCAAGCAGTTCCAAAGTTTGCTCGAGGGGACCTTGTCAAACCCCTTTCTCAGATCCCAGAAATAAAGATGCATCTCATCTTTATACACAAGTTCCTTTTCACTCAGCTGAGTGTGAAGTTAAGGTCTTGACTACTTCAATTTGCTCGGAAACCACATTGAACCTCATCCATCTGTGCCTCAGCTAGGCGTGTGAATCTCTGCTCCAGGAAGCTAGAGTAGATTTTACCAGGGTCAGTGAGAAGAGATATGCCACGATGATTTCCACATTGTCGGTTGTCACCCTTTTTTATTATGGATGTTATGATGGCAATCTCCCAATCCTTTTGTATGGTCCTGTGGCACCAGGCTGCCTGTAAGACTCTCAAAAGTAATTGGTTGCCTGCTGCTCCTATGTACTTAACAATTTCTGGTGTTATACCAACATGCCCTGCTGCTTTTCCCATCTTGATTTTCTGCAGTGCTGCCTTCAGTTTTTCAATCTTGATGCCATATTCGCAATCATTGGTTTCCTCTTCTGTGATATTGCTTATCGTTCCTGTGCTTGACCTTGCTCACCATAAAGGAGCTTTGAGAAATATTCTTTCCATTACTTCCTGTAGGGCAGTGAGCAATTTGTCTTGCTTGTCCTTTATAAATTTAAGAAGGCACTGTTTTTCCTTCCTCGTGTTCTTTAGGGTCTTATAGAACAATTTCTGGTTTCTTGAGCCTCTTTTTCTAGCATCTCCAAATTCTTCCCAGAAATTGTGTTTTGCTGCTAGCACCTTGTTCTTTGCTTCTGTTCTGAGTATCACATATTCTCTATATTTCTCTGTTTTTACTACTGTGTTTTAGGTTCTAAGCATTGCTTCCATGCCTTTTTCTTCTCTCTTATTTTATCTTTAACTGCCTCTGTCCACCAAGGTGTCCTCTTTCCCTTCTTCCCAAGTCGGACGTCACCACATGCTTCTGCTGCAGCTGCCTTTATGACATCCTTGAATTTAAGCCAGGGGGTTTCCAGGTCATCATGTTGTTCTTCTATGTTTCTCACTGCTGTACTATTGCTATTAATCCTACTTTCCTATTCAACGATTATTGCTGCCGACACTGCTAATGATTATACATTTCAAATTTCAAGTCAGTCCCATTGTATGGCTCTGAAACGCGGCGAACAATGAAAGCAACAACCACAAAGCGACAGATTTCCATAAATATTTGCATGCATAGGATAGAAGGATTGACATAGTATGATAAGATCACTTATGTGGAACTGATCACGAGAAACAGCCAAGTGCCAGTGGACCAAGATAAGACATACATTGAGGAAGTCATTTGATAGCATTACTAGACAGTCCTTGTTCGGGAATCCCCAGCATAGGAGATTTAGTGGGAGACTAAGGAACACACGGAGAAGAGAGAAGGCAAAAGAGATGAAAAGGATTAAGAAGTCATGGAAAAACTTGTGGTTCTTAAAAAGTGTTGGCCGTTGGCTATAGGAGGTCACGAACTTGATCCATCAACATTCCTAAAACTTATATGAGTTCATAAGTTCATCTTCCGTGGGGATTTTGCTTCTCCTTGCAAAATAGAAAAAGTGAGAGAATCACTGTTTAAAAAAGAAAAACGTAAGGGGATGGGGGAGAGATTTAATAAGTCTTATGGCACTGTGGTCTTTGCATGGCGATATAAATTTTGCTGATGGCTTAGCCCTTCTATCATATAAATCGAAAGTTAACGCAAGACAAATTTGAATACTGGATGAGACGTCACACCACGTGAGTTCGAAAATGCATAGATAAAAGGCAAAGGTCATGAGAGTAAATGGGGCAATGATATATTGCACTTGCAAAATGACTCCTACAAGATGCGGATTCATACATTTTTTTTTTTTTTTTGGCAGCAATATTGACAGAGTTGAAGGAACGGACACTGATATAAAAATAAGAACACAAGAAGGCAAGAGGAACATTTACTGCGTTGGGAAATATATTTAAAACACAGGAAATAAAATCCAGCATAAAAATAAGAATATTCAACTCAAACGTCAAGGCAGTTTTATTGTACGGCTCTGAAACATGATAAACAACGAAATCGACGACCAAGAAGAGGGGAATATTCATTAAAAAGCGCTTGCGTAGAATCATCATCATCAGGTGCCATCTTCACATCGAGGGTCGGCTGCAATAGATCTACAACATCTTCTGTCTCTTGTCTTGATGGTGCACTCTGATAGACTCTTTCCTGTCTCTTGTCTTGGTGGTGCACTCTGATAGACTCTTTCCTGTCTCTTGTCTTGATGTTATATTCCCACTTAAAGCGATGGCTTCCTCTTACACGTTTGCCTTCAACTCTTGCTTCTAATATGGTCTTCTGCAAGGTGTCTTTTTAAATGCCCAAAATATGTTAGCTGTTTATTTTGTATTTCTTTATCTTTTCATACCTAGATTTTCGAGGATCTCTTTATCTGTTTACTCTTTCCATGAGGCGTGCCCGTTTTTTTTATATCCACATCTCAAGGGCCACAATTCTTTCTTCTAACTGCATGTTCATTGTCCATGTTGCTACACCATACGGTAATGAAGAATATATATATATATATATATAGCAAGGAGCCGCGGTAGCATAGTGGTTAGTGCACTGGCTTCCTAGCTCAGTGGTCTATGGTTCGATCCCCAGATGAGGTGGGATTTTTTTTTAGGCCGCAAACGGCTCCTGGGTCGACCCAGCCCCAATTGGGTACCAGAGCAACTCTGGGAAGGTTAAGGCGGCCGGCGTGATGTTGACCACATCACCCATAGTGTGCCGATGGTCAAGAAAATATGGGCCTAACACCATATTCCCAATATGCCTCAATGGGCGTGTAACGGGATCCTTTACCTTTATATATAGCATTTGATGATTGTCAGTTTTAATTAGTGAGTTAATTGTCTAGGTGTCAGTATCTGTGTCGTATTGTTCAATGTAACTTTGACCGCTCCGATTCTCTTCTTGATTTCTGTCATGAAATATTCTAATCCACATATATAAATTATTAGGTAAATATGAAGCCTAACAAATAAAATTAATAAAGAGAAGAGCAATGGTAAAATGACAGTGCTGTCACAAGGAATGTACTCGAAATCCCCCTTGTTTTCTGCTTCGTCTGCAAATTGTAACGCTTTCACGTTGATAGTAAAAGCTTACTGTATTATACCCGCTTTCTTCAATGAAACGTGTGCTGTATTTCTTGGAAAAACATTAAGAGGCAGACTGCGTAATGACCTAAATTTTAAATTCCATTCATGTCTTTTTCTACATTACGTTACCAAAACGAACGAACAGATGGACAAAAGGATAGCGAGAAGGGAGAGGCAGAAAGCCGAACATTAAATACGCGTCGCGCGATACACAATTACTACTATCACGCGTGTAAGTCTACAAGCACTAACTTTTTCAGACGGACAGTGATAAAATACACTACCCTTTCCCAGAGTTAGGTTTATAAATCATAAAAAACTCTTATTAGAAAAGATAACATTAGATGGGTTTACGGTTGAGAACATAACAGTACCCAGACAGAACATCTTCGAAACAGGAGGTAAAAGAAATTGCCTATTTTGAACGCAGCCACGTAGCTCCTTTAAATTTGTATTTTTGGGTTCCTTAGGGCTTGCTGACAAATAATATATAAAACGTTACGCAAATAGTCCAGGAATTAATAAATTATACCCAAAATAAAATATTGGGGGTGCCTGACAGCATAAAATCATTTCTGCTCATAAGATTTTTTTTTAACGTGTTTGAAAAAAATTTACGTTACAGAAATAGCCTACCATGTAAACTCCAAATTGATTGGAGCGCAACAAATGAAAGCCTAACCACGATTGGTCGGGCTATAAATACTATCTTGGTTGTTAGGGGAAACGGGGAAAGGTAACATTTTTTCAAACACTTGTCGAAACGGGGCTCATTGGTCAGACTCGCTGATATACACACTTGGGAGCGTTAGTTCGAAACCACTTGTTTAAATGATCTTGATAAAGCATCAGTGCGTTGAAGCCAGCTAAAATTTTGCTCAATAAAAGCCTGGAAGATAAGCAGATGGAAATTTGTGCCAGTTTGTGCCAGAATTCATTGCTAATCAACGTATCTGTGTTATTCGTATGAATTGTGGGACAGTGGTCTTGATGGTACTGAGCAGCACCTAGTCAGAGCTTTGCTGAATCCAGTGTCGGACAGCATACTCCTTGGTCTTTTTAGCTATCAGTGAGGTGTCTCCTGAACCCAGAGGAGAATTCGAGCAGAGGAGTCCTTTCCTGCCGCCATCACGCCAGATAAGCTACTTGGCCAGCTGAGCTCAACATTATGTCCCCTCATCTTGAACTGACTTTTTAAAATTAACATTAAGACACATATTCATTCATGCCAGTAATGAATACATATTGTTATTTGAAAGTTTATCAGTGACTCTTTTAAGATATCTTTGTAGAGTGTTATATGTATGTGAGTGTCACAGTGTTGTCAAGAGTAGTGGATTAAATTAAATTGTTTATCTGTCTGTTGTTGTGACTTACACTTCACCATACTCATACCCTAGACACATAACGTAGCATCACACTATTCCAGAATAATTCTGACTGAGATATATAGATATGTGGTAGCAAGTAAGGTTATCTATAATACACTACTCTTAATAGATATAGATACCTTCACAGCTGATCTCAGTCAGTACACTAAGTTCCCTATAAGTATTTATAACATCCCACTTCACCACAATTTCTATTTTCACATCTGCCGACTTTTGTTATTATATGACCAAGATATGAGACACTCTTGACTTGTTCCAGTATTTTCCCATTTAATCTTATCTATAATGTTTATCGCCTGCTTTGCTAATTACCATAGCTTTCGTTTACTCAGTGTTAATGTTAATGTTGCGTAAACTAGAATGATTAAAATGATATGACAATATCAGCAGGGTGGAACTAACAACAAACAGCAGGCAAATACCACTGGAATAAAAAGTGAGAGTAAGACGAAGTCAGCTTTGGATATTAAACACATTGAGGAAACCAGCTAAAAGAATTACAAGACCCAAGTAGAACAGTCCCAACTAAGATGGTTTGGCCATGTCTGCAGAATGGGCAAAGATCGGCTACCACGACAAGCATGGGAAACAAAGAGCCGGGGATCCAGACCCCCCAGGACGACCCAGGGTCCGCTGCGAGGACAACATTAGACAATCTTTGAAGGACCGAGGACTAGAATGGACCAGACCAGGAGGAAGACAGCCGATAGGATAGTCTGGCGCTCTCTCTTCCAAACCTCTACACCTCACGGTAGAAGGGGAACGACTAAGTAAGTAAGTAAACCAGCTAAAAGAATTACAAGACAGTTCTTATTCTGGAGTAACCAAAGTGAAAAAAAATAGAGGGCGATCTAAACACACGTGGAGGATGGACCTGGAGACGAGCTGAAAAAACGATATAAAGAGGACATAGACAGAACTTTCCTCGTGCAGTTCTCGGGAGGGGGGAGTCTATGAAGAGGCAAAGAAAGAACAGAACTACTAGATCCTCATGCATGTCGTACAAGGCAGCTACCGATATTAGCTGTGAACGGGACTGGCATCTTCGTCATGTAAAACAAATTGTGGCAGAAACCAGCTCTGTAAGAGCATGTGAATGTTTGGACTAGCTACAGTGGTGGTTCCATGTTCTGTAGGGAGCGCAAAGGAAAATAATGATGGTGATGATGATGGTGATGATGATGATAATGATGGTGATGATGTTGATAATGATGATGATGATAATGATGGTGATGATGATTATGATGGTGATAATGATGTTGATAATGATGATGGTGGTGATGATGATGATGGTAATGATGATGATGATGGATGATGATGGTGATGATGGTGATGATGATGATGTACCTAATGGAAAGCTCACGAGAAAGTTTACAATTGCTAGCGCTATGTTTGAAGGAAAGGACTCGCTGACCTAGTTGTTTGAAGAAATACTTTGATTAAATGGCATGTCACAGGTGGCAATTCGACGCTCTCCACTTTCAAATACGAAAAATCTATATTCGCAGGTCATTATTTCTCTTATTTACTAATTTTATATTATTCATAGTCATTATAAAAATCAATTAGGTCCATGCCGGGCAAAACTTGATAGATAAAAATGCACCACGAAAAGGAGCTTTATGTTAAGTGTCGGCTCTCTACGATGAGTTGAATATAGAGATTTTGATCATCAAAGATTTGAATCGTGACAAATATATAAACTTTATGTGAAGTTAAATAAAAGTGATTAATAAAAAAGACACACGACGGTTCGACCTCTCTTCATCAGAGAGACCAGAACCATTTGACAAGTCACGAACTTATTGTTGCGAAATTGGTCGCACTCAGTAGAATTTTTATCGCAAAATTTGCAGTTCTGTCATACTACAGAGAAACTGCATTATTTCATACTTTGTAAATTCATCATCACAAGTTTCTGTTACTTCCTGGCAACAAGGGAACTGTATAATTGCTCTTTTAACTTTTTGTTTGCGTGCATTCAGGTAATTATATCAGGGTTATCAATCGTTCCGTGTTTTGTTTTCTTCTTTCCCTCGTTCCGAACCACTGAATTTGTAAACAGCACAGTCTATACCTGGGCTTCTTAATCTATTTTATGTCATGGAAACCTTTGATTGTCGCGTGAAGGCTATGGACCTGTTCTTAGAGAGAGAAAAATGTACATAAACGCATAATTAAAAATGTTATAGTTGCATCCAGTTCTCTCCTTCATGTGTATGTGTGTGTGTGTGTGTTTATTTTTGGTCTTCCCCTACCTTTCTTACCCCGAGGGTTCCAGAACAAGGTGTGCCAAGTAAGGCTTTTATCTGTTTATTTTCAATGTGTGTCTTATCCAACGCTAGAGTTTTCTCATTACTTGTTGCTCCATTGGCACACGTCTTATTTTCTCCATCAGTTCCACATTGATGATCGTTTCGCACCATTCTAATGCTTCTGTTCGGTGCTAGCACCTAATTATGGCAGTCTGTATCTTTCTGATAGCAGCTTTTGTTGTTCTCCATGTACACGATCCCCTAGAATCCATTCACGGACCCAAACCACAGGTCAACAAGCCCTGATCTATATCCAAGGCCCAGTATTACTGACTGTAGTCCGGGAGCACTATCTTAACAATTCATACTGATCCAGTCGTACGTTGTGATTATGTAGTTGTTTTCTCTTGGGCTGGTACCTCTTAAGTTATGTGTGGGCTTTAAGTCTTCATGTGCACAGCTTACCAGATCATACGGTATTTTATATTTGGACATGCTTCATAATATAACCAACGATTGAACGGGGAGCACCTTGCCAACAGGAGCCAGGAGTTTTTTAAAATGTAATTAAGTAGACATGTTCAGACAATAGTCTGTTCTCTTTTAGGGATACTTAAATTTTATTTTATTGAATTGTTACATATCTTTGGGTTTTTTTTCCAACTCAACAGTAATAATTTTATCGTTTGTCACATAATAATTGGGTCGATCTTTTTTCCTCTCCGGCAGTAGTCAGTTACATTTGTTGTGAGTACCGATTATGCGCAATACCCGCGGTAGGCTAAATTTTTTTCTCGGCTCTCAACCAGAACGTAGCTATTTTCTTATCAATTTTACACTCCCTTCAGCGATAATTGATCATGTTTGCTTTGCTCTTCTCGACTTTGCTAAGATTAAGACGTAGGTGAAACCAAGATGGCCCGGTCAATATTCGTATAGTGAACGCGTGTCATGTTTACCTAGGAGTGTCCCGCGATAAATTACACTGGACAACAGCCAAAATGTATCCGAGACAAAAGTAGCTGTTTGTAACTAGTTTGGACACGCTGATCACGAATATGAACTTAAAAATCGCGAATTAGCTCTAGTTTTCAAGATTCGGGGGGTGGGGGTGTTCAGTAGGCTGGTGGCTTCACCTTCCCGACGCGAATGACCCAGTCCTTCTCTTTTCTATAGCCCTGGCGCGTAATTCCCCACGTGATGGATAGCCTTGAGCGCCAATTGGATGACGCAATCTGTAGCAATCATTGCAACCACATTTCCTCCTTCTCATCATTTGTGTTGTAGATTCTGTGAGTGCAGACGTGTCGATCAAGATGCCTCGTGAATGTGTGAACAGGGCTGATACAGAGTAAATATTATCAAAGGGAAGTGATCTTGAAAATGTTAAGCAAATAGATTCGATTACGAGTTACGTTGCTTGGTTAAGCTGATGTTAAGTTAAAATAGTATTAGGGGAATTCCCTCGTGTGATCGAGAAGTTTCCAAGTGGCGAACACTGGTCAGTTCAAATCGCGGAGATGTTTTTTTTCTCTGAACTGTCTTGAGCTGTGAGTAAGCTCGTGTGACTAGCCCATGCAATTATCGAGACTGAGTTGTGTTTTTTAAACAACCGAGTCTCGTGTCTTTTTTTGGCGGGTCTAGTGTGTGAACTAAGGCAGTCTGCCAAATTCCAATTTTTTTGGGTACCGACGGGAGAGGTCGGTCCTACAGTGTGTGGTTCGAGTATGCCTGCGCAGTGCAAAAGTTATAAAGGCCCTTATTTGTGTAGGCCTATAATTTCTGAGTTTATTGGAGAATTGTGTTTGTGAGTATTTTTGAAGAGGTAAGGATCCAGGACTTATGTTTGAATATATAAATGTCAAGATGAGTGAAGGCGAGATTACTGCAGATTGCCAGGGAGTGCAGTCTTGCGAGAAATTGCCGAAAGTATTCACCATTGATGTAGTTAGCACGGCGAGGATGATGTCCGTTGGCTAACCGGATCTATATGATATTTGAGAGGCCATCGTTATTATTGAGAGGATCCACATCTACATTAAAGCGCCAAGGTTGAGAGCGTCTTTGATGAGGCATATTTGAGAGGCCATCGTTTTTATTGAGAGGATCCACATCTACATTAAAGCGCCAAGGTTGAGAGCGTCTTTGATGAGGCATATTTGAGAGGCCATCGTTATTATTGAGAGGATCCACATCTACATTAAAGCGCCAAGGTTGAGAGCGTCTTTGATGAGGGCATATTTTTTTGAGAGGCCATCGTTTTTATTGAGAGGATCCACCCCCCCCCACATCTACATTAAAGCGCCAAGGTTGAGAGCGTCTTTGATGAGGCATATTTGAGAGGCCATCGTTATTATTGAGAGGATCCACATCTACATTAAAGCGCCAAGGTTGAGAGCGTCTTTGATGTGGATCCTCTCAATAATAACGATGGCCTCTATATGATATTTGAGAGGCCATCGTTATTATTGAGAGGATCCACATCTACATTAAAGCGCCAAGGTTGAAGAGCGTCTTTGATGGAGGCCATATTTTGAGAGGCCATCGTTATTATTGAGAGGATCCACATCTACATTAAAGCGCCAAGGTTGAGAGCGTCTTTGATGAGGCATATTTGAGAAGCCATCGTTATTATTAGGATCCACATCTACATTTTTTTAAAGCGCCAAGGTTGAAGAGAGCGTCTTTGATGAGGCATATTTGAGAGGCCATCGTATTATTGAGAGGATCCACATCTACATTAAAGCGCCAAGGTTGAGAGCGTCTTTGATGGGGCATAGTTGAGGAATTTGTTGTTGATAGCACGGTGAGGACAACCGTTTGCTGGGAAAAAGGATCCATTGTCTATTTATTATAATGCTGATGTTGGAAGCATCGTTGATGAGGCCATTTATTATTTACATTAGAGCGCCAATGTTGAGAGCGTCTTTGATGAGGCATATTTGAGGAATTTATTATATTAGCACGGGGATGCCGACCGTTGCTGAGAGGATCCAGTGGTAATATTATATAGCGCTAATGATTATGAGAAGTGGAGAGGTGACTGGAGTACTGTATTATTGTATTGCTATGACTTGTACTTTGATTATGACCGTATATTCTGTGTTAACGTAACGTGTTGTGGTGGAATAAACGTTATTAACATTCATCTGCCGTTACACCATTCCATGCCTCTGATGTGTGTATCTGTGGCGTGTGAATGTACCCACGCACACTCACTACAACATTTAACACGGTAGGAGAACAGTAGGCGTGATGGTAGTAACGCATGACCATAAATAGCCTGGGTGGCGAGATCTATGTCAACAAACAGATTGAATTCACTAACATTATCTCGTGTATAGCAGTGGTATGTTAGTAGTACAGAATTTGATATTCTGACATTCGCGTGATATAAGAATTACTGTTCTGCTCTGTGTGGGCGTATGAACAGTGTAACCATTAAGGTAACACCCATCACCATTTATTCAATCTCTAAGACCAGTCATCAGATAATAATAATATCTTAATAAGTCATTTGTAACTCTCATTACGGTTACAGTTTGGTAATCTTCAACATCCCTAATTAAATAAAACAATTCTTTACAGTGGTGGGCCAGTTTATTTAACGGAATAAACCCACGGAGTTCGCGTGATAGGAAAGCCTTGTGTAGGCGTGGCTTATGTATCCTCACATTGTGTCATGGTCCTCGACCTAGTTGGTTAACTGTGTCCAACACGGTAGAATATAACAGTGGGAAGTTGACAGTTTTTGGTAGACAGTCAAGTTTAACTAAATGTGAAGTGTTTTGAAGAGTCGTTTGCAGATTATCTCTAGTCAACAGTTACAGAGGATGCTGTGCTGCGTTTCCTGTATGCTGTACGTGCTGATGCTGAGTTGAGCGCATTCTACACTTTTGCAAGAACCTGAAGAGATGAAAATCTAGTTTGTGTACCTTTCTGCGCTGGAACGGTTTTATCTGCAGAACTTTGTGATATTTGGTGTGTTGGCGAAAGGGACAGAAGTATATTAAGATAAGTGATTTTGTTCTGTGTAGATTGTGCCACTTTTCTGCATTTCAGCAAGTCTGCCTATACTATCCATCACTTATTCTGTTGATAATTGTCGTTGTGCTGTCGATAATTATATCGATTTATTGTACAATATGTTGATGCATAGGTAGTGTATGCCATATATAGGTACTATAACAGAAGTTGGTGTACAGTAATTAAGAAATAATTGCAATTTCTTAAAAAGATAATTGGCTTGGTGAGGTGAAAGTTTAATTAATACATATATAGTTGTCTAAGTAAGTAAGTCACTATGGACTATTATACAGATCCTGAGGAAAAAAAATACCGTGAATTATTAGGATTTGGAGACCGGGAGCTGACTGAGTCTGAAATAAATAGATTGATATATGAAAAGCTAATTCATGAAGCTGATGAGAAGTATGAGAAAAGGATGCTGGAAGAGAAGAAGCAATTGGACATAAAACAGAGTACCCTAGAGCAAAGGGAAAGTTTCATAGAATGGACTGCTGAAGTAAGTGAGTTACATGAAATAGTCTCTAAACTTACAGATGATTTAGGCAAATCAAACTCCGAACTTGCTAGTACTCAAACAGCATTGAGTGTAGCATTGTGTAAAAGCAAAGAGTTAGAAACTCAGATTAAGGATAACAATAGTGAAGTTAGAAATCTAACTCAGGAACGTCAAGAAAGGAGAGAAATATATGACAAATTGAAAATTGAGAGTAATGAACATGAGCAAACTTATATAAAAATGCTTCATGAGGTGAGGCATGATAATGAGATTCTCAGTGATCAAATTAAGGACATGAATATTGTACCCCTTAAGAAGAATGATGAGATTATGTATAATGACAATGATGATATTAAGATCCAGTCTCTACAACTAGAATTGACTCAGTTGAGGTCATATAAAGAGCAGTATGAGACAGAGACATTGTTAGAATTAACGGCTGAGAGAGAGAAGGTCGCTAAGATTAAAAATTTGCTAGCAGAGGAAAGCTGCAAGGTTTTAAGAGTTGAGAGGTTAAACAAGAAATTAAGTGTAGATATTTCACTTAGAGATATTCAAATTTCAGAAGCCAGAGTGAGATTGGATGGTCTACTTGACATTCTCTTAAAGAAAAAAAGGTGGTCTTCTGTCAGTGTTGACAGTGAAAGACATAAAGCGGACTCTAAAGTGAAGATTGGTGGACAGAAATCTTTCCGAGGGAAATATATCTTTCAACGCAATACCTATCATTCTAGCGATATTGGTTCCTGACGGCAAGCTAGCAAAGGAAAATCTACAGTATTAGATAACCCTGTAGATAACAAAAGAAACAATAATAAATTTTAATTCAAGTTGTTAAAAACAAACCAAGTATTAATTGAGAACCCTGATGGGAAAAAATATAGCACTCCTTATCCCAGGAAGGAAACATATTTTGTGAAAAACAATAAAGATATGGTTAAATCTTTCGGTCATACCCAGTCAAGTCAGTGTGACCCATTTCTAAAACACACTGCCACAAACAAGGATAAAAATACTTTTGATAGGAGATATAACCCTGAAGTTAAAATGTACCAAGGGATTTCTTCATATAGTAATGTTTCTTTGCCTAAAAACAAGAAACAATTTGACAGATCACAACATCGTGATTCTAAGAGTATTAGAAATTATAGTGGAAATAATTATGTTAAATAGTGTCAATCTGGTAATAAATTTGTTGATAAAAAGCCATTTCTATCTAGTAGATATTTTTATCCAAGAGGAAATGCTAATTGTAATTATGCTAACTGGAATGTAAAACAGTACAACTGTGTTAATAGAACAAATAACAATGTTCTTAACAGCAATTATAGAAATTGTAACCAGGTTAGCTGTACTCCACGTGAGAGAAAGGTTGTTAACAAGCAAAGTAATAACACTGTTGATTGTCACACTAGTGGTGTCGAAAGGTCATCTCGTTCTTGTGAATGTAGTAAATTTTTTTCAGGCTACAACAGGGATGAACTTTCGTTACGGTCAAGTGATCGTTAAGCCTTCTGTGATGTTTACATCGTGTAAGGAGGACTTGTTGAGGTGTGTGAAAGGGGCCAAGACTCTACTCCACCCCAAGGAATAGGTAAACGTGAAAGTTGATTTTCCGTTTTTCCTTATTAAATCAAACAGATGATTAATAGAAATTTTCATTTGTATTGTCTCGTAGCGTGCGACGTTGTGATGAGTTGGCGCACTTGTTGACATTATTCGTGAAGAATGTGGATTATTTATCAAGCAGAACCTATGAGCGTCTCGCTGTACATCTGACGAGTCACTTTTTGGAGGATCAAGAATAATTGACAGATTGTCGGGATATTTTTTTTTCTTTACAGCTGATTTATTTTTTAGAATAGTACATGTTATTGTATTCTGTGGATAATATATCATATGATGTTGTATTAAAATATTGGTAATTTCTTTGAAACATTATGATGTTCATTTTGATGAATCATTTGATTGCTAAATATATATTTTTTGTGGAACATATATGACTGTTTCGAATGTACCAGTCCAATTTTTTATGCAATTGTATATTATTCTGTTTTGATTGTGTGTAACATATGTGTTGGTAATAATTTGTGTGTAATTTTTGATAAATGCAGTGAGCGGTGTCAAACCTGTGCTCATTTTTCTATATATTTTTCGGGTTGTAGCTGTAATTGTTCGGATAATTATATAAATTTATTGTTATGTTGTATAATATGATTTTGTAGAATTATCTTGCAGTATCAGAAATAATTGTGTATTTAAATTGTTAACATATGGTGAAACATTGATCTTGTTAGAGCATAGTACCTAGAATTTAAATAATAAGATTTTTTCAACATTTTTGCAGCAGATTAATTTGATAAATATTTTTTATAAAAACTTTGAAGATATTTTTATAGGATCTTTTTCATATCTTATTGTACCAATAGATTTTGGATTTATTTATACTATATATATAGGCTGAGTAAGATATAAATTTACAGTTAAATAACACTGAAGCTTAACGCTATTGTTAATCAGAATTAACTTATAAATTAAATTCAACTTTTTTGTAAAATTGATAGACACATCTGATATTTTTGTTTGTTAAAAGATGGACAGATTGTTGTAACATTATGTTATGTTTGTATGTTGGTAAGTTGATATATAGATGACATTGTATTTTTCTTAGGTTTTTTGGTGATGTTTTTTTTTGAAAAAAAAAAAACTTGCATGTTTGGATTTAAATGTTTGTCTAGAGATAAGATATTTTATACTTCTCTCATTTTGTTAAAAGTTAATTTCATTGTTAGTTTATTAGTTATGACTTAGAATTACTTAAATAATAATTTTATTTTTTGATAACTTATCGTTCTGAAATATTTTGTATGGTAATTTTGAAAAAAAATTGTTTTTTGGCATTGTAAATTATTTTTGTGTGCCCTATGATTGAAAGGGATATTACTTCTTTTGAAACTTGTCTTATTTGATATTATGATGTATTTTTATTATTTAGCGGTTGATTGTGCGTTAGGTCAAAACTTAGTTATCGCAAATGCTATTATTTGTTTGTGTAAGGTTTATAATTAGTATGTATTGTTATTGACTTTCTATGCGTTCATACCTTTGCTTTCCATTCGTCTTTGTTGACTATCCTTCATTTCATTCTATCTTTTTGTTGTCTTTCCGATATGTGTTCATATCTTGTTTATATTTCTGTACCACATCTTCGTTTCTCTTCGTTCTACTTGTATACTTCATCTTCTTTCGATACTTATACTTTCATTCATTGTATTCTTGAGTTAATTATATAACTTAGTATAATGTAACTGTATTTTGATAAATTTGTATTTATTTTTCATGAAATCGTTTTACTTATTGATTATTATGTGGTATTGTTAATTGTTTCTCATTTTCCGATTTCTTACTTTCCTTTACTACAGATCATTCTTCTGTTGTTTGATCTTGTTCTTTCACTTTCTATTGGTTGTTACTTGTACTAAATGTACTTAGCTTAGTGTTTTATTAAGATTAATTTTGGTATGCTTGTATTATGATTGATGCTTTTGTTGTAATTTACATCAGTAACATTCATTGGGATATTTGATTGATTATGTTTGATGTTTTAGTTGTAATATTACATTTATTGCTGATATTTCTGGTAGATGTACTATTTTCATTTGTTATAGGTACATATTTTTGGTAGCCATATAATATAATTTCATTTATCTTTAAATTTTTGGGACTTAAATTTTCAAAAAAAATGATAAATCATTTTTTTTCCCGGGCGGTGTGGCAACTGATACAGAGTAAATATTATCAAAGGGAAGTGATCTTGAAAATGTTAAGCAAATAGATTCGATTACGAGTTACGTTGCTTGGTTAAGCTGATGTTAAGTTAAAATAGTATTAGGGGAATTCCCTCGTGTGATCGAGAAGTTTCCAAGTGGCGAACACTGGTCAGTTCAAATCGCGGAGATGTTTTTTTTCTCTGAACTGTCTTGAGCTGTGAGTAAGCTCGTGTGACTAGCCCATGCAATTATCGAGACTGAGTTGTGTTTTTTAAACAACCGAGTCTCGTGTCTTTTTTGGCGGGTCTAGTGTGTGAACTAAGGCAGTCTGTTTTTGGGTACCGACGGGAGATGTCGGTCCTACAGTGTGTGTTTCGAGTATGCCTGCGCAGTGCAAAAGTTACAAAGGCCCTTATTTGTGTAGGCCTATAATTTCTGAGTTTATTGGAGAATTGTGTTTGTGAGTATTTTTGAAGAGGTAAGGATCCAGGACTTATGTTTGAATATATAAATGTCAAGATGAGTGAAGGCGAGATTACTGCAGATTGCCAGAGAGTGCAGTCTTGCGAGAAATTGCCGAAAGTATTCACCATTGATGTAGTTAGCACGGCGAGGATGATGTCCGTTGGCTAACCGGATCTATATGATATTTGAGAGGCCATCGTTATTATTGAGAGGATCCACATCTACATTAAAGCGCCAAGGTTGAGAGCGTCTTTGATGAGGCATATTTGAGAGGCCATCGTTATTATTGAGAGGATCCACATCTACATTAAAGCGCCAAGGTTGAGAGCGTCTTTGATGAGGCATATTTGAGAGGCCCATCGTTATTATTGAGAGGATCCACATCTACATTAAAGCGCCAAGGTTTGAGAGCGTCTTTGATGAGGCATAATTTGAGAGGCCATCGTTATTATTGAGAGGATCCACATCTACATTTAAAGCGCCAAGGTTTGAGAGCGTCTTTGATGAGGCATATTTGAGAGGCCATCGTTAGTATTGAGAGGATCCACATCTACATTAAAGCGCCAAGGTTTGAGAGCGTCTTTCGATGAGGCATATTTGAGAGGCCATCGTTATTATTGAGAGGATCCACATCTACATTAAAGCGCCAAGGTTGAGAGCGTCTTTGATGAGGCATATTTGAGAGGCCATCGTTATTATTGAGAGGATCCACATCTACATTAAAGCGCCAAGGTTGAGAGCGTCTTTGATGAGGCATATTTGAGAGGCCATCGTTATTATTGAGAGGATCCACATCTACATTAAAGCGCCAAGGTTGAGAGCGTCTTTGATGAGGCATATTTGAGAGGCCATCGTTATTATTGAGAGGATCCACATCTACATTAAAGCGCCAAGGTTGAGAGCGTCTTTGATGGGGCATAGTTGCGGAATTTGTTGTTGATAGCACGGTGAGGACAACCGTTTGCTGGGAAAAAGGATCCATTGTCTATTTATTATAATGCTGATGTTGGAAGCATCGTTGATGAGGCCATTTATTATTTACATTAGAGCGCCAATGTTGAGAGCGTCTTTGATGAGGCATATTTGAGGAATTTATTATATTAGCACGGGGATGCCGACCGTTGCTGAGAGGATCCAGTGGTAATATTATATAGCGCTAATGATTATGAGAAGTGGAGAGGTGACTGGAGTACTGTATTATTGTATTGCTATGACTTGTACTTTGATTATGACCGTGTATTCTGTGTTAACGTAACGTGTTGTGGTGGAATAAACGTTATTAACATTCATCTGCCGTTACACCATTCCATGCCTCTGATGTGTGTATCTGTGGCGTGTGAATGTACCCACGCACACTCACTACAACATTTAACACGGTAGGAGAACAGTAGGCGTGACGGTAGTAACGCATGACCATAAATAGCCTGGGTGGCGAGATCTATGTCAACAAACAGATTGAATTTACTAACATTATCTCGTGTATAGCAGTGGTATTTTAGTAGTACAGAATTTGATATTTTGACATTCGCGTGATATAAGAATTACTGTTCTGCTCTGTGTGGGCGTATGAACAGTGTAACCATTAAGGTAACACCCATCACCATTTATTCAATCTCTAAGACCAGTCATCAGATAATAATAATATCTTAATAAGTCATTTGTAACTCTCATTACGGTTACAGTTTGGTAATCTTCAACATCCCTAATTAAATAAAACAATTCTTTACAAGGGCGGATTATTTTTGCTATATTTGCGGACAAATAACTTTGCTATCACAAAGGCGACCCATTATACCGATGATAAAGAAAGCTTACCGCCTTTATTTTCGTTGTGAGATCGGTGACCAGGACCGCTATTGGGCCCCACACATATGTTGTCAATCCTGTGCAGCGAAACTGCGCTGCTGGTTAAACCAAAAAGGACGATCGATGCGTTTTGCAGTTCCAATGGTGTGGAGGGAACCAACAAACCATCTTAATGATTGTTACTTTTGCATGACTCCTCCAATTGGACATGGTATTTCTGAGAAGAAAAAGCGGACTGAGACCTATCCGAATATTCCCTCTGCTATGTGACCAGTGCCTCACGGGGAAGAACTTCCTGTTCCGGACCCACGAGAATCGTATGCTCTGGATGATGAAGAAGATAATATGGCCAGTGGACACCCGTCACGTGTGAAAGCATCTACATCAAGAGATCCTGATTTCATGCCTATTGAAGAGTCTGCACAGCCACATAAAATTACACAGAGTGAATTGAATGATCTAGTGAGAGATCTGGAATTGCCAAAAAATAAAGCAGAGCTGTTGGGGTCCAGACTGCAGCAATGGAATCTTCTAGAAGAAAATGTGCATGTATCTATGTTTCGTGCTCGGCAAAAAAGATCTGCTTCCATATTTCAAAATGACAGATAACCTCATTGCTTGCGTTGATATAGTGGGTCTTGTAGCGAAATCTGTGAGATCATCGCTAAATTCAGTAAGATTTTAGTCCTATGATAATAAATAAACCCGCCCGAAGGTGTCTGATGATTGTCATCTTTGACGCCAGTAGAGCGCTGCCTTTGGTGCAGTGGGAATGCTTAAAAAAATGACCCGCCGTAAAATCTAACACGCCTTTTAGTTTCGGTTTCGAGACGTACAATTAACATTTTAACCGGTTTCGAGACGTACAATTAACATTTTAACATCTTGCCCGATCTGCTGCACGAAACTGCGGCAAGTCTTATAATTAACGATCTGCCAGAACTGTGACACCCAAATCCCGTTTGAATTAACGTAGTATTTTAACTTTAACGCTATAATTAGTAGTAACTCGGACATTTTTCAGTAGCAAGAACGAAACGACTGTAATAATTAACGCCAACACTACCAACGTTTTGAAAAAAAAACCTCTTCGCTCTGCACGCGGTTCCTTTACTATAGACACGCTGTGGGCAAAGCCAGCAGATATAAACACACAGACAGTTTAAATTCTCGCCGCGTAGTGTATTTCTGACGTCACTCAAACTAGTTGGTTTATTTGAATAATGAAAAAAATGATTGAGAATGAGGGGGGAGATGGCCGACTTGTGTCAAAGTTATATTTGACGATTGACAGTGAAAAAAACTGAAAGTCTAAACCATAATGAAACTGACCATAAAAATCATATAATAGGATAGCTTAGTGTCTCCTGAGAAATAATATGTTTTAATATATATGGTAGTCCAATTATTAGCCAAGTTATTGAGATAATACTATATGTCTACGAACGCTAGGACGGACAGACTGTTGTTCTTGCTCGTTTAGACATAACGTTATTGGGGACGCAAGTTTAAAAAAGAGGCATTGGAGTAATTCAAATCCGATTGGGTGGTATAAGAGTATAGGAGTAAAGGGGGGAGGTAGGAAAATGGTAACTAAAACTAAACATCTTTTTGTATTGGCATAACTAACGCAGACTGACCAATGGACTACGAGACACATAGTTTGTTTGGAATTTTGTTTTTGTTTTTTTTTTCAAAACTAAATTCAAAATTTGGTAGTCGCCTGATTTCATTGGCCAGCTCTAATAGATATTGGCCAAAGGCTTAGGGGTCTCGTGGCCATTTGACAAGAAATTTTTATATCAACAAGTACGTTGAGATCAGATGTGATAAATTTTAAAATAAATATTAATTCACAGTCTGGACAGAGCAGAGAAAACTGAGGCCATATCTTTTGCAAGTCAACGTTATTTGTGACATAATTCTTTGAATTTGTGGTAAGAATGCTTTATGTATTAACATGCTTGATTAGAACTGCAAAAGTTAGATACTGCTATTGGGAAAAGTGAAGGACATGCCTGGAGCAACCATTATTGAGTCCTCACATTGAACTGTATTTGACTGTTGCATATTGTTATGATTATGTATTAATATTATTGTATTAGAAGATGTTAGTAAGCCTCTGTGTTCCATGAACACTCTTCAACATGCCTAAAGCGTTTATAATAAAGAAAAGAAAAATCATACAAAAGGAGATGTGGTTACTCCACGTTATTGTATTGAAGAAAATTATGTAAAAGTACAGTGGCGTATCTGCCATAGGGACCTGAGGTGTGGTCACAGGAAGGTGTGAGTCATATAAATTAGGGGCTGGTGCACCTGTATGCACACGAGGCTGACCCCATACCATCATGTGTACAATAGTGATAAGAAATTGTGATCAGATGTGAAAAGGCCAGGGTGTCTTTTATTGCAGGGTTTTTTATTTCCTGTCACCGGCTGGTAACAGGAAACCTGATGAGTGATTGTAAAGAAAAAAAGTCTCCTTTTCAAAAGTTTATGCTGTCATCAGATAGCCTGAAGGAGCTTGTGTGTGCTGATCTATATATTCTCTGCAGTGACATATTGACTTGTTATCTTCATACCAAGAATCCCAGGTGATGTGCTAACATCTGACACTTCATTTACATAAGAATTGTTATTTCCAAGAATAAACAGAAATATATGGGGCGTGATGAAACAACAGCTCCTCCTAACAACTGACTAACCCTATTAGCTATTAAAGTTTTAGTCTGTGAATACACATACAGAGATAATATAGTGCCATTATACTTAACGGACAAAAAGTCCAAACATTTTAGTTACTCAGTATATGTAAAATATATTTTCCTCATTTTCAAAGACCTGTCCAAAAGAGATGGCAGGACAGGCAGATTAAATTGTACAAAGAAAAAAAAAACATTCAATTTTTAAAGAAAACTTTAACCACAGTCTTATTCATTTTTTTTATAGTGAGTTAAAGTGTATTGTGTTGATGTACCACCATTGTCATTTCACCCCTAGACACTAGTCACATCAGACACCAGCCACTAGAATAAAAATACGGACCGTGTGAGATTCTAGGGAGGTAGCGTTAAGTTTCCTGATAATACATCATCATCATCTTTTAGAGTCAGGGGCCTACATTTGCTTGACCTCACACGGTTGGCACAGACACAGCTTTCTTTCCTTTTAGGTAACATCTTAACCTCCCCAGCAAATTACACATGCTGCAGGTCTGATGGCAGCACTACACCTCAACTACAAAGACGACGATTGGAGGCTGTTCATTGATTCGTCCAAGTTGAGCTTAAAAGCTGTGCTGCTCCATAATGGTAATGTTTTATCATCTGTTCCACTCGGGTATGCAGTCCACATGAAAGAAACGTACCATCAACTATGACAAGTATAAGTGGCAGATTTTTGGTGACCTGAAGGTCATTGCCATCTTGATGACGCTGCAGTAGGGTTACACAAAGTTTTGCTGTTTCCTCTGTCTGTGGGACAGCCGTGCCAGGATTCCCACAACAAGAAAAAGGATTGGCCCCCAACGACAATCACTTGAACCGGGGGAAAATAATATACTTAACGAACCACTTGTAGAATCCCACAAGATCTTGCCTCCCTCTTCTCCACATCAAACTTGGACTAATGAAGAATTTTGTAAAGGCCATGGATCGAAATGGGGCAGGATTTTTATACCTTCGTGATAAATTTCCAAGACTTAGTGAGGCCAAAATCAAGGAAGGTGTATTTGTCGGTCCATAGATACGTCAGCTCTACCGAGATCAGCGTTTTGATGATATCCTCACAGGTGATGACAAGTTAGCTTGGAATGCTTTCCAGCAAGTGGCCACAAACTTTCTAGGAAACAATAAGGCTGACAATTACCAGGAGCTTGTATAAACCCTCTTGCAGCGCTACGAACGACTAGGGTGCAACTTGTCTTTGAAATTACACTTTTTACACTCTCATCTGGATTTCTTCCCTGCAAACTGCGATGCTGTCAGTGATGAGCATGGGGAACTATTTCATCAGGACATTACTACCCTCGAAAAAAAGGTACCAAGGGAAATGGAATGCAGCAATGCTAGCAGACTATTGTTGGACCCTTGTGAGAGATGCTCCAGAAACTCATTACAAGCGACAGGCAAAAAGGCGTCGCTGTGAATCATTTCCGCTATGAGCATTATTATCATATATATATATATATATATATATATATATATAATATATATATATATATATATATATATATATATATATATTATATATATATATATATATATATATATATATAATATATATATATATATGCAAATGTGTAAAATATGTTTTATATATATTTAAAAACCTAGAGCTAATCTGGTGTTTTAACGGCCATATTCATATTAAGCAGCCCAATTAACAATAAGTAACTTATTTTAATCTCAGATACACATAAAAAGGCAAAATTTGTTGTCCAGTGTTATCGACCTGTCGGCATGCGCTCGGCGGAAACGAATGACATAATCATTTCCTGTACACCTTGTTACAAAGACATTACTTTAGATGAAAGTAATACCTTATTTGTAAACATTGCCGAGAGAGTGATGGGATGTTTTCATTCCACGTTTGGAAGACACGACCATTGTATTAATGCACATAAATTTCCTAGTGAAATATTTTGAATTACCCCATCCAAAACATGCATGTGTGAAATTATTGGCCGGCACTCGAGATGTAAACAAAACTATATTTCTGATTGGGGCCTGGTCTAATAGTAAGCAACACGGGCCAGGAACGAGAGAGGCAATATGACCTGACACGTCGGTCGGTTGAAAGCACTGTGAAAATTCACCTCGCGCCAAGAAGGCAACCAGACCTTGCCAGTGTTAAGAATAGTACCAGACCGGACTTTGTTGGAGCATATTGAGGACTTAGAGCCCAGGAAAACGTTACCATTTAAACATGGAAAACCGAAATCTGAGGGAACTGAAACACAAGGCAAAGTGGGAACTTATTGCTAAAGTTACAACACCCCAGACCAAGTGTAAGAGGCCTCTACAAGTGCCTTTATTTCTCTGAGCCAGCAGTCTGTGAGTCTAAATATTGGTATTTCCATATCTTCTATATCCCACTGACTTATGTCTCCGCTTCTCTTCTGTTTTTTGTTGTTGTTGTCTCCATCTACCTATCTTACCCTGGGGATTCCAGAACAAGAATTACTTTATAATGCTATGAACAAGTTTCCTCAATGCGTATCATGTCCATCACCAGCGTATTCTTCTCATCTCTATTCCATTTGCATTTGTTTGGTTCTTGTCATCAGTTTCAGACTGGTCTATTTTTGCTGATTTTGTTTGTTTGTTTGGTCTTAAAGTTTCTACAAGATGAAGTAGTTGACCCCAGACCCAAAGATGAAGTAGTCGACCCTATACCAAAAGATGAAGTAGCCGACCTCATACAAAGAGATGAAGTAGTCGACCCCAAACCCAATGATGAAGTAGCCGACCCCATACCCGAAAAGGAAGTACCGACCTCACGTCAAAAAATGAAGTAGCTTACCCAATACCCAAAATTGATTAGTAGCCTTTTACATGGCAGGTCAAAGTGTTACTATTCTTTGCTCCCCTGTCCGGCCGCATTAACATTCGGGACTGCGGGAACTGTGTTTTCTTTTGATTCATGTTATCCATTTGCTCCGGAACTGATCTCACCAAGTGACCACATCGAAAAAACTAAGAACAGATCAGAGGTTACAAAATATCTTGATGAAAAGATCGTTTTAAATCATATTCAAAAATAGTTATCTATATTAGGACCAATTGATACGCCATTTTTTATTTATTTATTTTTGTAGCTTTGGTAGAAATACGGTGTATCTGTTAAATGTCAAAGAAGAAATAAATACAAAAATAAACAAACAAACAATGCAAAGCAGATAAAGGCCTAATACAGTAGTACTGCAAAATGTCACAAGGCAAAGAAAAAGGTCATTGCAAAGAATGTAAATTTACTTGAATGGTTCTGCTAATTTGAAAGTAAGAAGATTAAACAAGAGGCAAAAACTATAGAAAAAAAAATAATAAAAAAAGGCAAAGAAAATTAACGCAAGACGAAGCTGCGCAGTTTGTCAATATATTGTGGAAGAACGAACAACAACAGTGTGAGAGCTCACCACGGACTGGAAGCTGTGCATGAAAATAGTTGCCCACGCCTGTCAACACATCACTTGTAAAATCATTTAATTTATTTTCCTGTCACTCACAAATATAATTTTTTTGTTTTTCACAATTAAGACTGTGTACTCAGATTACTAAGACATTGTTCTTAAGTGGGCCTTACAGCTTGTCAGGATGGCCTGGATAAGGCCAGCGCATCTACTTGACTTAGGATTGAAGTAGTATGATCAGATCACCAATTTGGAACTGATAACAAGAGCCAGACTCGTGGCCGTGGAGCAACAGACGGCAAGAAGGCGCAGGAGGTGGACAGAATAAATGTTGAGAAAATATGTTGATAGCATGAAGAAAGCCATTGTTCTAGAATCCCCAGGGTTGTTGTTGTTGTTGTTGCTGTTGTTGTTGTTATTGTCGTTGCTGTTGTTGCTTAACTAGGGATGCTGAATCCCCCAAGGAAAGGGAGGTAGAGGGAAGCTGAAAAACACGTGGAGGAGAGAACTAGAGACAGAAATTAAAGAAATAAAGAAAATAAGGAGAGATCTTGGGCGGATGGCACGGGGCAAGAGGCCATAAATTTGTTGAAGGCCTTATGCTCGTTGGGGAGCGGAAAAGTGGGGAATGAACGAATGATTTTTCTAACTTGACTGTATGGGGATTCATTTTAGTGGACAAGTTTTAACTCAATCACCGCTCGCTCTCTCTCTCTCTCTCTCTCTCTCTCTCTCTCTCTCTCTCTCTCTCTCTCTCTCTCTCTCTCTCTCTCTCTCTCTCTCTCTCTCTCTCTCTCTCTCTCTCTCTCTCGCTCTCTTTGTCTTTGTGTATTTTCGTCTGTATTATTAGTGGTGACTTTTAATCAGTTTTAGTTCGCGACTTCTCTCTCTTTCTCTCGCCCTGTCCCAGTTCTCTTAATTGTATTTAATTTTCAGATCTGTTACTGTATGCTTTCCCGCGTATTCTAATGTCCGACTTCTCTCTCTTTCTCTCGCCCTGTCCCAGTTCTCTTAATTGTATTTAATTTTCAGATCTGTTACTGTATGCTTTCCCGCGTATTCTAATGTCCTACTGGGGGTGTTGGGAAGTCAGGTATTGGTAGTACCTCTGGTGAAGGAGCTGTCATGCCCTTTTTAGGGCAGCTCAGCCACCTTTGGTCCAAACCTGGCATCCAGCTCTCACCTGTGGCTCCTCGTAGCTGTCAGCATGCGACAGCGGCCACCCCCGGACAACGGCTTTGACAGGCCGGCTAAACTAGGTGAGGGTAGCCGAATGGTTATAAACCTTTGGTGAGTTAGGGTCTGCCTACCCATGCATGCGAAGACTGGATTCGATAGACTGCGCGGAAGAAACCACCTGTTGGTTCAACGGGCATGACGGCGATTACCAGCAACGCGCTGTGGAGTGTAAGGAGCACGGCGAGGCACGTAGAAAGCCCTGGTCATCCACTGCACCTGACTTCATCTCCAGTCGTCTTGACTTGTCTTGCCACTGGATTGAGATGGACCCAGGCGAGAGAGTGAGGTCGACGAATTGCGCAACTCTTCCTCACTTTAATCCAAATCACCGCGCAAGTCACTCTTTCATCCATTCATCCATTCACTCACAACAAGTCCTGTGGCGATGGGCGAGCGGCGAAGCGGCAGGCGTGGGTACGCTGGCAGTCGTAGTCGCAGACCTACACACAGGCGGCTCAGGCCATATGGTCGTCTTCCACTGATCGGAGCAGCAGTGGGATTCGGCAGCCCCCTGAGTGTCTGAGCAGCCCTCTTTAGGAAAGCACTGCTCACCTCCATGGCATGAGGAAGGGGCTAGAAAAGGTGCCCTAAACATTGCCTGCTTCACCATTACCTAACCAGCTTACCGCGGTTGGTGGGTACCCTACTTCGGCGGTCGACATATAAGAAAAAGAAAGGACAGATTTTTTCCCCCTCATTCTAGGCGCATGGAATGTGCGCACTTTACTTGACAAAGACTTTAACGCAAACAGACCTGAGAGACGAACTGCCCTGATTGGGAGAGAACTGGCCAGGTACAACATTGACATAGCAGCACTGAGTGAAACTCGACTTGCAGGCGAGGGCCAACTTTGCGAAAAGGGTGCAGGTTATACATTCTTTTGGAGCGGAAGAGGAACTGAAGAAAGACGAGAAGCAGGGGTTGGATTTGCAATCAAAACAGCAATTGTCAGCAAGTTAGCGGGGCCCCCAAAGGGAATAAATGACCGACTCATGACGGTCAAGATCCCTCTGTTCTATGGAAGAAAACATGCCACCATCATTAGCGCGTATGCACCAACTATGACAAACCAGGATGATGTCAAGGATAAGTTTTACGAAGAACTACATGCAGTCATTGCATCAGTTCCTAAAGCAGATAAGCTCATCATTCTTGGTGACTTTAATGCAAGAGTAGGCTCAGATAACATCTCCTGGAATGGCACTATTGGTAGGTACGGCGTGGGTCGCTGTAACAGTAATGGACTTCGTCTCCTCCAGACTTGCGCAGAACATGACCTCCTTGTCACCAACACCATTTTTCGACTTCCTACCCGCAACAGGACCTCCTGGATGCACCCTCGCTCAAAGCATTGGCACCTAATTGACTATGTAATTGTTAGGAAGAAGGACAGGCAAGATGTCCGGGTGACCAAGTCCATGTGTGGTGCCGAATGCTGGACTGATCATCGCCTCATTGTATCTAAACTTAAAATTCGTATCCAACCAGCCAGGCGCCCTCAGGGGAAGAAAACTCAAAAGAGGCTGGATGTCACCAAACTAAAGAAGACAAAAATCAAACAGTCATTTACTGACACCTTAGAAGACCGTCTCAAATCTATCTCGCTAGACGGCCAAAGTGTGGAAACAAATTGGGCAGCCCTAAGTGAGCAGATCTACAACACTGCTACAGAGGTCCTGGGTCCTTCCATCAAGAAACAAAATGACTGGTTTGATGAGAACTCAGATGATATAAAGCAGATGTTGGCTGAGAAACACCATCTCCATAAAGCATATTTAAATGATCCAAAATCTACATCCAAGAAAGACGCTTTCAACAACATGCGTAGAATCGTCCAACATAAACTACGCCAGATGCGGGATTCATGGCTGAGTAATAAAGCAGATGAGATCCAAGGCTTTGCTGACAGCCATGACTTGAAAAACTTTTACCTTGCACTCAAAGCGGTCTATGGTCCAACATCATCAGGATCATTTCCCCTCCTTAATGCAGATGGAAAAACACTAATTACAGACAAGGAAAAAATTCTCCAACGCTGGGCTGAACATTTTAATAATATCTTGAACCAGCCATCATCTATTAACGACGAAGCCATCATCCGCCTGCCCCAAATTCCTATAAATGAAGCATTAGATGATGTACCAACTCTGGAGGAAACTAAAAAAGCGATTCGTCAACTGTCTAGTGGAAAGGCCCCTGGCTCCGATTCAATTCCTGTTGAGGTTTATAAAGATGGCGGTGCAGTTCTGATAGAGAAACTTCATATGATCTTCCAGCAAATGTGGCAGAGTGAAACCATCCCACACGATCTCAAAGATGCCTCAATTATACATCTATATAAACGTAAAGGTAATCGCCAAGACTGCAACAATCATCGAGGCATCTCTCTTTTATCAATCGCTGGGAAGATATTCGCCAGAATCCTTTTGAATCGCCTTACGGCTCATCTTGACAAAGGTCTTTTACCTGAAAGTCAGTGTGGATTCCGGAAAGAACGTGGAACCACAGATATGGTGTTCGCTGCAAGACAGCTACAAGAAAAATGCCAAGAACAGCACTGTGACCTGTACACAGCTTTCATCGACTTGACAAAGGCGTTCGACACGGTCAGTAGAGAGGGTCTATGGAAGATCATGGCAAAATACGGCTGCCCAAAGAAATTTATCACAATAGTGCAGCAACTGCATGATGGAATGCAGGCTAGAGTTCAGGAAAACGGTGAGCTATCAGAGCCTTTCCCCGTCTCAAATGGAGTTAAACAAGGGTGCGTACTTGCACCGACTCTGTTCAGTATCATGTTTTCTGCTATGCTGACTGATGCTTTTAGAGACGGGGACACAGGAATCGACATTAGTTATCGTATTGATGGAAAATTGTTTAACCTTAGGAGGCTTCAAGCAAAAACCAAGGTCAAATCACACACCATCAGAGATCTTCTGTTTGCTGATGATTGTGCCCTCAATGCTGGCTCAGAGGCTGATCTGCAGCATAGTGTGGATAGATTCTCCGAAGCCTGCGCCAACTTTGGGCTTACCATCAACACGAAGAAAACAGAAATTATGTACCAACCAGCTCCTGGCACAGTTTATACTGAGCCAGTCATCAAGGTTAATGGTGAGAAACTGAATGTTGTGAACAGATTCACATACCTTGGTAGCACACTATCCCAGAACATTGTCATTGATGATGAGGTGAACACCAGGATCTCCAAAGCCAGCAGCACATTTGGCAGACTATACACCAACGTTTGGCATCGAAGTGGCATTAGTCTACAGACAAAGCTGAAGGTGTACAGAGCTGCGGTGCTTCCAGTGCTGCTATATGCATGTGAAACATGGACTGTATACAGGCGCCACGTAAAGAAGCTAAACCACTTCCATACAGTCTGTCTCAGGAAGATAATGAACATCAAATGGCAAGACAAGATCCCGGATACCGCCGTTCTTGACAGAGCTGGTATCCCTAGTATTGATACTATTCTGATGCAGTCACAAATTCGCTGGGCAGGTCATGTAGTCCGCATGCCAGACCATCGACTGCCAAAGATACTCTTTTATGGTGAGATGCAGAAGGGTAAACGCTCCCATGGTGGCCAAAAGAAGCGCTTCAAAGACACGTTAAAGACGTCATTGAAAACCTTTGACATAAACCCAGACACATGGGAAGCTGCTGCGCAAGACCGAACTGCTTGGCGCACATCTCTTCGTAAAGGTGCAGCAGCATGCGAATCATCCAGAAGAGCAGCAGCGGAACAGCGGAGACAAGCTAGAAAGGACCGTGAAATAAAACCTTCACATGAAGCAAACATTCCCTGCCCACACTGTCCAAGATCTTTCCAGGCCCGCATCGGGCTCTTCAGTCACCTTCGTACCCATAGACTAACCTAACATATTCTTAAATAATTGGATGAACAGAGTGGTCTTCATCACCCGTGATGGACGAACAACCAATGTCCTACTTTATTGTCATTTTCTCCTACATATTTATCATACACCATCTTGTTAAATTTTCTGCTATTCGTCTTTCCATCTCACATCCTTAGTTCTGCAAACCAGGCTTGAGCGCACGTTAGTTCTGTAAAACAGGCTTGGGCACATCTTAAATCTGTAAACCAGGCTTGGGCACACATTAGTTCTCTAAACCAGGCTTGGGCACACATTAGTTCTCTAAACCAGGCTTGGGCACACATTAGTTCTCTAAACCAGGCTTGGGCACACCTTAGTTCTCTAAACCAGGCTTGCGTGTGTCGAGATCGACTTTCTCAATGAGGCCTCAGTTTATTAAATACAAATTGCATTTGTAGCTACTTTTATAGTTTTTCAATTGTAAATACCGTAATATAATCTACAGCGGCGGATTATTCATTAAGCCCCCTAGACACGGGCTTAGGGCCCCAGGCTTACAGCGGCCCCGCGAAAAAAAAGCAACGGCGTCATAACGCACAGACCTCTACAGCAACGGCACGTGCACAATAGTACGCTCGTGCTTGTAGGGTAATATACTACTGGACAAACGTTAAGGGCCGCCATTCAGTTTAGACAAGGTTTATATAATTCTTCGTGAGCAGGGTCGATTTTCCAAATGTCCGGTAGCTTGAAATCTCTCAAGAAGTCTCTGAATGGTAGAATGGGACACTGCTAAACGTCTTGCAACATTACGAACAGATTGACCATCCTGAATCCATGCCATGGCTCGACCACGGTCTACAGTGATGAGACTTCTCCTTGGTGGCATGGGTAATGCAGTGATCATTTCGACCACTTGTCATACTGATTTATTGCATACCAACGGTGAACACTCTTTACCGATGATCATTTTCCACGTTCATTCAAATTCAACTCACTTTTTCACCTTTTGAACTAGTGGGGGCGTGTTGCAAAAACCACGAGTTTTTGCAGCAACAATGGCAATTTTCACGTGCGGGTTAAAGTGACCCAATTTTTGGACATTTAAAAAAAATTAACCTAGTGCACACAGAAATGTATACACATTTCTCTGAGCTCAGTTTTAATGACATTTTCACTTGTCTTTACAGTTTGCCAATCAATTATATAAACCTTGTCTAAACTGAATGGTGGCCCTTAACTTTTGTCCAGTAGTATAGTATCTGTACAACAGTTTGTTTATAATTTACTTGTATCCCCGCTTTATTTTCCTTTTTTAATTATATTTTCTTTGCAGGGGCCTCACTATCTTTAACAAAATGTAGGGGCTGTAACGAAGACTTGTGTTTTTTCTTTTTTGTACAAATTATTACTACATATATTAATAAAAACATTTAGCTGAAATCCATTCGTTTTTTTTCTTTCTAGTTTTACTTTTTAGAAGATTGGAGAGGGCCCCGAAAATATCTTAATAACCTAGGGCCTCAGGAGTTCTTAATCCGGCCCTGATAATCTGTAAATAATACAGTAACGTACCATGTAGAACCCGAGAGTCACTGAAACGGCAAATAGAAAATCGGAAAACTGCGCCATCAAGCATGTCGTACAGTTCGATTAATATGATGAGGTTGTGCATTGGGGCTGCCAACCTCATCATGTAAAATAAATTGCCACATAAATCCCCGCTGCAAGAGCATGTGATTGCTTAGCGCAGGTTTCCATGCAAGGGGACCACCTACCAATGACGGCTCATTGCTCCGTACGGAGCGTAAAGGAAAATAATGATGATGAATATAGTAACTCTGTCACGGGTTGTCTCCCCTTGCTCTGCAGTAGTGGTCCAACAGTTGCCAAAACCTACAGTATCTAATGTGGGCCTTAAAAGTTGTCTACCTTCGCACACGATTACTCCTGGCAGAGTTGTAGATAGAAGGATAATTATGCGTCTACCTCGAGGGAGTGTCCACAAGATATTTCAGAAGTCAAGAACAATGCTGAATGAGTCTGGGCATGTTAACTTTATATCTGACCCGCCGCCTTTTGTAAAGGTAAAGGTAAAGGATCCCGTTACACGCCCATTGGGCATATTGGGAATATGGTGTTAGGCACATATTTTCTTGACCATCGGCACACTAGGGGTGATGTGGTCAGCATCACGCCGGCCGCCTTAACCTTCCCAGAAGTTGCTCTGGTACCCAATTGGGGCTGGGTCGACCCAGGAGCCGTTTGTGGCCTAAAAAAATCCCACCTCATCTGGGGATCGAACCATAGACCACTGTGCTAGGAAGCCAGTGCATATTTAAGCCGCCTTTTGTGGAGATGGATTATCTTCTAATTAGCTCGTTCAAGCCCCCAGCTGATTTAATTCAGTGAAATTCCTCTTATTATTATTGGCTCTTCAGATGTAGATATAACTACATATATTAAAATCAGGATTCACGCGTGTGCCTTTCTCTCTGTAATAATTAATTTAACTATGAATTTATTAAAACAACATATAACACATTTAATAATCAATTATTTTGGAACAAATATAAATAAATATGAAATGGTAATTATGAGAAATTATGGATCATCGTAGATCTCGGTTTGGGAGATGAAAATAAAGTCTTTTGATTTGGCCTCATAAACGTATAACTTAGTTTCCAAATTGCTGAAAAGTTGGTGCTGCTGGTTCCGTCACTTCGTCTCTGTGGCAAGGGCACGTCTCCAAAGGATTCTGAAGGTAACCGCATCTGGTCAAGGCATGGACCTTCACCACCTGTGGAATCTAGGTTTCACGTGTCGATCTCAAGCTTCGAACCACAGACTAGTACAGCTCGTAACGTGAGTAGAATTTCAAATGGTCTCTTCAATCCGTACCACCAACTTTAGAGGGAATAAAATAACACATTCAGCCGCTAAGTATTTGTTTTCCTGATTTAGCTCAGGCGCCTTTCTCCGCTGTCAGTCTCCAATTTTAAAAAAAATCAGAAATTGTACTCTCCCTGAGTGTATATCATATAACTCAAGGAATGTGATGAAAAATTACCATGCTTTTAGCTAATGTAATGAAACGATTTCAACTGGACAGCGGCAAGTGGCCTGTGCCTGAAGGAACAACTAAAAGCATACATACAACTCATTACAAATGATAATGTACATATGATACCATCATCATTTCCTTCCTTGCTCAACGGAGTCTGGGATTACCTCATCTTTTGGTTCTTCCGTGAGAACTAGCATGAAGCAATCACCAGCGCTTGCTGTGGTGGTTCATGAATACATCCTTTTTACATGCTGAGATTGCCAGCCTAGTGTGAATCTTTAACACCACTAGCAAGTATGAATATGTCAAATTCACAGCATAAAAAAATATGTTACACTCACCTCAATAATTGAGAAATCTTAGACTTCTTGCTCAGTAGAATAGTCCTGGCAACTTAACACAGATGCCTCGAACACACGTCTGGGGATTATTTTTATTTCAGAATCCCTCTGTGACTTGTGAGTGGTCATGTGGAATACTGGGTTCCGTATTAATGTTGGCGAGTTTTCTACAGATGTACAGAGATGTTCTTTATACTTTTTGTCCTATAAATTCAGAATTCAACTCTATTCTTTTCTGTGGCAAGGTCCGAGCTGTCTGCGTTGACGATTTCAGGAATGTAGTGCCGTATGTCAAACTTTGTCTACGTTATATCGTAAGTTCTCGGCCGACGCTTCCACCTGATGTTTTCTGACAAACTCCCAATCAGCGCCGTTGTTTATTGGCGCCTCAAATGACAGCCAATACATTCAAAGTTCATATTATAAAAAACTTTTCCCCATGCAGTATTCTGTACGACTCATGCGTTTGAAAATTTCAAACAGTCATCCTCCGCATATGGAGTTGCTACATCCGACAATTCTTGGTAATGTTTACGTTACAACTTCTTACAGTTTTCCTGCTCATAACCAGGTTGCCCGGAAAATTCCTTACTTCATTCGTCCTGCTCGCTCTTCCAGAAGTCTTCCAAGATGCGTTTGTCTATAATCACCTAACCTTGCGGTCGAGTCAGAAGTAATTATGCAATCTTAAGCAAATACTTCGTGCTCGCATTTACTTGGAGTCAATGTGGTATTATCACGTTTTAGGGACTCAATTAATCTCTCATGGATGGGCGATACGCTTGTCTGGTTCTCTCATGCATCGAAGCGTGAAACGCGAACAATGACAGTTAAGGACAAAGAGTGTGCTAACAATGGAATAATGCACCAAATTCAGTACGCACAACAAATGTAGTTCAATACTGCCGAAGAGGAGAAGAGAGCGTACAAATTATGTCACAAACTCCAAAAGCGAATGAAATGAAAAAACGTACGGCTCATTTATGACACATCTTATATCACTATATGAAAATGTTACAATATAACACGTGTTAAAGTTCATTGGGTCAAATACGGGTCATTTAGTTAGTAAATTAATGGCGTTCCAGTTTATATAAAAAGCTACACTCTAAAGTTCTTAATCAGTCTTAGAAACATGAGTACAGTTTAAAACGAAGTGTTCCGTTTTAGATGCGCTTGTGCCTTAAGGCGTTAGGGCGAACGAAGATGTTTTTAATTGAAGTCAAAATAAATAAAAATATGTGCAAAGAAAATGATATTACATTAATTAACAACAAATTCTAATAAACATGTACTATTTCAGTACTAGTATTACAAAAGATGCAATGTGATGATAATTTGCACTGATTCACCTCAACCAAATCCTCATGTTTCGGTACGAACAATATTATACCTTTAGAAACAAACGATTTAATTAAATAATTAGAAAAAAAGGAAAATTATATATCTGTTGGTCCAACTAAAATCTCTCAGCGGTCCACCGGTGGTCTGCAATCGAAGTCTTGCCCACTCCCGCTCTCAATCTATTATTTTTATCTTTCTTAAACTCCATTTTTCTAGAGTGTTTTTTTCTAATTCGCCCCCATCTTTACACAAAGCACAACGATTATTACCCCATTATTCCCGACTATTATCTCCCTTATCGCAACCAACCAGTTTTAAACCGTGGTTATTACAGAAAATTGGACGTCATGAAAAAAACCTCTTACCGAACAGAATAAGAGCTCAAGATGAGCTTGCCCTTCGAATTTCAGAGTTAAGACAGTATAATTTCATCTGGTTTCACTCCGTTGTTGTATGTTCGATCTACTGGTGAAAACGACGGGACCTAATTGTATAACGATTCCCTATACAATGTTATATCACATTTTCAGTCTGTATGCCTGTTAAAGTGGCCATTTTGTCCATACGGGAATCCGTGACAGCGGCGTCAGATACTTCCATGTATCGGTCCTATAATTCTTCTTCTTCTATCACATTTTAACTCACAAAGGAGCATAGGCCTTCAACAAACTTATGCCAAGTCTTCCTGTCCCGTGCCATCAGCTCAAGGTCTTTCTCTGTCTTCTTCATCTCCTTCGTGTCTGTCTCCAGTTATTTTCTCCAAGTGTTATTTTGTCTTCCTCTACATCTCTTAATCTGTTGATTCCTCAACAGTGATTGACTTGTAATGCTATCAACAGGTTTTCTCAGTGTGTGTCCTATCCATCTCCAGCATCTTCTTCTCATCTCTTGTTTCACTGGCACTTGTCTGGTTCTTGTCATCTCTTGTTCCACAAGCGTAAAAACTTTGAAACACTTTACCAACAACATGTAAATACTAACCTATACAAATATATCTGAAATATACCACCTGCACACGAAGATCTGGAAACAGAAAGGGAACATAGAACTATGGACAGTGAAAATTTTTTCAACATTTTTGTCTCCCCCAGGTTCTCAATTTCTATCTTAAATCAGTGCTTTTAAGGAGTATCTCAAAGGTTGTTGGGTAACCTCTCAGGCAAAGCTTTTTTTTCCCTAGCTTAAACAAGAATGGAGAGAGGGTTAAACTGTGGAGATACTGTACTTTTTTTTCTGCAGACCACACTTTCTGTGGCTATCTTTGTATTTTTCACTGTCCATAGTTCTATGTTCCCTGTCTGTTTCCAGATCTTCGTGTGCAGGTGGTATATTTCAGATATATTTGTATAGGTTAGATTTTTTCTTTCTTTATTTTACGCATCAACGTATTTACATGCTGTTGGTAAAGTGTTTCAAAGTTTTTACGCTTGTAAAAATGTTATTTGTTACCCATTTTGCGGATTTTGGGCTTACAATTATCTCGCGACGACCTTTCCGACTGGATCGTAGACCGTATTACACTTAACAGTTGATACTGATGGATCTAGATTAGAATATGAATAACGTAGCATAGGAATACATATGCATGGAAGTTCACGAAAAATGTTAGTATTACTGAAAACACATTTACCTTCATGAAAAAAATGGTAGAAAAAAAGCAAAAGGAAAAGAAATAATTGCAGATAATCCGTCTAAAAACTAACAGTTTTAATAGACTCACTGTCGGTAACTCAGGCACTTACAAATGTACATGAATGCAGCCGACTTGACATAGCGGAGAAATTACAGTTAATTAGCCATATCTAAATAATAGAGGCTGCAATATGAGATGACCGGCAAGGAAGCAAGTAAAGGAAGAAGCAGCCCAAACAAAATAAACATGGGGTTGGCCAAAACGGAAATCAAACGGGTAATCAAAACTATTATAACAAAGTAATGAACAGAGGGAGCATTTCAAACAAAGCCAGAAAGGCAGAAACGCTTGCCATGCTGCTGAAAGCTCAAATACGGACATGTCAGATGTCCAGAGAGCAAGAATACCCTGCAATAAGAAACCAATTAGAGTGTAACTAGGAGCAGGATATTTTATGATAGATGTTATCTGCTAACAGTTAAGAAAATTGAACAACAATGAAAACCAATAATAGAATACCTGTAAGCACAACATCCCCCACCATCATCGCTAGAAACTGTGCTAAAAATTGATGTATCCAGAGAGCTACACATCATAGCAAATTAGAACGCTTAAAGATAAATAATGGCATTAATAAAATAATTTTCACCACAGAGTTTCAGTGCAAAAATTTGTTTAATACTAGAGCTGTGGAGTCAGAGTCGGGAGTCGGGGTCGTGGAGTCGGAGTCGTGGAGTTGGTCTTTTTTTTTAGGGACGTCAGAGTCGGTAAAAAATTTCCAGACTCCGAATATTACGAGACTTAAAACTATGCGTTTTTTTTTAGAACCAAATCAATTTATATTTAAAAAATTATCATATTTGAAAATACTTTTTGAGTTTTTGTTTTGTATTATTGTATGAATGAATGAATAGTTAAATTGTAATCTACGAAAGCCGTTGTAAAAGTCTGTTTACTGTCTGTTTAAGGCTGGAGATGTAGAGATGTAACGTTCTATTCGCTCCAGATGTATAACTGCCCGTTTGTGTTCGTGTGTTGTAAAGATGGCAGAGTGGGCGTGTCACAATGATGCGGTGTAATCTAGGTCACCGGCATGAGGTGCCGCCAGGGTATAGTAGAGACACTCATAGTGTCAGCATATATGTAGATACAGACGTGTAGTACTTGTATAAGACTGTGGTTGATCGTGTAGGTGAGTGAATAGTAGTGCTGACAACACGAAGGCCGTATAGGCTTTGGACGACTTCACATAGACTCACACAACCATCAGTAGAAGTCAGTGAAGTAGGGAATTCTGCTGACGTTTACAATATTTATTCATGATGTACGATAATATGATGATAGACGAAACAGTCAATAGTACAGGATCATGGACATTATATGTGTAGTTATGAAGGTTAACATCAGGCATCACAGATCCCGAACAGCTTAGACCTGTAACAATGTCTTGACCAATATTTACTGTTCATGCAATAGCTCTCATCCCTGACTGAGCCCCGTCAGGTAAGCCCTAGCAAATATATTGCCTAATACTGGCGATATCAGTTATTTAACAAAGTCAATGCTATTGTCCTACAACTAGCAAGAGACTTCATTCTGGCCTCACATGCCAGGTACTTCATTCTGGTGAAGAAGATTGGCCGTAAATACGGACCAATATAATGACGACGAAATCAGGCAGCGGATCGCGGACCTCGATAATCAGGTGACTCTCAGTTTACATAAACTTCTGAGAATAAATATATTGCTGCCAAACAATATTCCGCCTGCATTGCGGATCCATTAAGTTGATTCTTAGGCTTATATGTATAACAGATCAACTTAGACCTAGTCTCTCAAATATGTAGCCATACTGGGGTACAGTATATTAACTCCTCGAGAGCTTCGCTCACTATGTCGCCATCAGCGATAAATATACCTTTAAGATCTAATCGAGACGAAAAAGATCGAATAATGTTTCAGTTACCTTCTCATAGAATCCTTACACTCTAAGGTAACACAACATAAAGAATCACTCAGGGAAGGAAGAATGACAAAACAGTCATTCCCAGAATTTCCAAATCCCTATCGAAACTTGGCAGAGAGAAATCTACGGACCGGTACATCCGTTCTAAGCCTTAGGTACACTCTGCTTGAATCATCAGTCTCCCGGTCTTTGCGCCAAGACCTGCGCATGCCCAAAGAGCATAGACCAGATCGAGGCTAAACCAGACCAGGCGTTTCCGCCCAAACGGGTGGTAAAGATACTCCGTATATGGTCCTATAAATAGACTTAAGACATGTCAACTATAAGACATTGCCTGAGACAGGACAACATAAGACAGGGGAAGATAATCACCAGTCAAACCTGTCACAGAAAGATAATAAACATTTATCTCTCTTTGATCACATTAAACCAAACATAAATTAGGTTGGTGTTTTTCTCACCGTCAAAAATGACAGCAACAGCCGTGTATTCATTTTTTCACACATATACCATACTTTTCCATATAACTTCATATAAGTGCTTAATTTTGTGCAATATGACTAGTAAAAAAAAAATTAAAAAACTGTAGTCGGAGTCGGGAGTCGGACTTCTAACATTTCAGGAGTCGGGTTCGGAAAAAAAATTTTTGCCCATTCCTCAACCCTGTTAAATACACTAATCATGAAAATTCAACAAATACAAAGCAGATATGTTTAAAATATAATAAAAATAAAAATTAATTACTGTAAATGAAATAGAATCAGAAGTAAACCAGACTAACAAATACAAGCAATCCCTGGACCACTAAAGTATTAACTAATTTCAGCGGCAACTACCTTCCAAAATAGTTTTGTAACATTTTTTTCGTGTTTTCAAGAAAGACATCTTTTGAAGAATTCTACTTTTCTGCAAGTTCTCTCTTGTTCTTCTACTTTTTTCTGTAGGCTTTATCTCCCTCTCATGTTTGCTAGCTTCATCGTGCGCTTTTTTCTGCGAGCGTAATCGTTTTTACTATAAAAATCCCCTCGTTCTCCTGCCTCTAAACTTTCGCTCGTTTTCTTTTGCATGAATTTTTGCTCGTTCTTTTATTCTGGTTTCTTTGTTGTAAACTGCCTCTTGTTCTTCTTTTCTATAAACTATATCTGGATTTTGTTTTGTTTTGGTCTCTAAACTTCTTCTTTTCTGCAAACTATTGCTCGTTCTTCTTGTCTGTAAACGTCCTCTCGTTCTTAGTTTTTAATAAGTTTTGCTCGTTACTCTTTTATTTAAAATGTCGCCCGTTCTGTTACTCTGGTTTCTGTTCTGCAGACATTCTTTCATTCTTCTTTTCTGCGAGTTTACTTACGTTCTTCTTTTCTGGTCTTCTTTTTGTAAACTTCTTCTAGCTCTTTTTTCTGTAAACATCCTTTCTTGTTCTTTTCTGTGAACACCCTCTCGTTCTTGTTTTATGTAAACGTCCTCTCATTCTTCTTTTCTCCGAGTTTCTTCTTGTCCTTCCTGTGGCGTGAGGTTTTTTTTGGCTCTAGGGTCAGTATAGTACTGACAATTACAGAAATAGAATTTCTGCAGAAAATGGTGAGGTCCCAGTGTCTGAGAGAACTACTGGTATCACAAATTAGTTACGGCTGTGAATGTTCTGATCTCGAAAAATTAGTAGCGAAGAGACCGACATAACTTGCCATCTCCGCTGTGTAACTAACTGTGATATTACGACAAGGAAACAGATTTTACTTAACAATGATAAAATTGACAAGTCTTCAAATACAATTTCCTTATTATTTATTTAGTATATACACTATCTACTCTTGTGCTGAAGGGTGAATGTTGAAAAATGGAACGTAATGAATTTGTAAGTTTACATATGATTTACAAATATTTATATTTATATAGATATGTAAATATATTACAACAAGTTTTCCAATTATAGGAACAAAAATTATATCAGCTGTGCTGTTATTCAATTATAGTACATGTATCAGCTGTGCTGTTAATAACGTATAATTTATCAGTTATAATCTTATTATTGTCTCTTGCTACGCTAATTCACTTTCTCGTCACTGACACTAGCTTTTGCTCACAATGCTGACAGAAATGGTACTAATGTGTACCCATCTCTTAAAAAGTTCGGTCCTTCTTGGTTTGGTTGACACAAAACACCCGCTGATGGTCGTTTCGTTAGCCCACCCAAGACTGAGGGGGACTAAAGAGGTTGATCCTGTGCAATCACTGTGCTCCTGCGACGTTCCAGGCAGCTGGATTGACACGACATACGACCTCAGGTTTGATGACACGAATAAAACCCTCTAAGATTCAAACAGGCCAGTTTTTGACTCGACTTAGCGAAGCAGGCTGCAGGTCGATGCCCTCAGGTAAGCTATAAATCAAAGCTGACAGCTCCTCTCTTCAGTCGGTCGTCTCTGGCTTCGTGGTCGGGGTTGCGTGTTTAGCATAAAATCTCGCCCGATTATATAGGCAGGTAAAATAACTTCTACTGGTAAAAGAAAGCGTTTGGTTGGTTCCTGGCGGAGCAAGCTGATTGGTTTCCTGCAGTTTCGTCTTTTGCTCGTACAGCCTAATTTTATTCAGTTTTCTTCCGCCATCTTGCGTGAACAAGATGGCCACGACCCACATCCGAAAAAAAACAGGGCTTAAGTTTTTCCTGGCGTAACTTCAGGTAATTTATTCCGGCTCAGCAACTGTGCGTTGATTGGCTGGGGCAAATTTGTATCCCGACATAATGATATAACAAAGTAGTGGGGTTACACACATTCGTTTCACGACATAGCCCCATCCTTTCCTAGCTGTGACCTGTCATAGCTGAAGTGTAAACACCTGCTGTAGTTAATCATTTTGCGTCTGTCCTTCCAGAGTAATAGGGTGTCGACTTAAAAAAATCAGCTCCTACATTGTCTCTTCCCGGAATGTAATTCACGGTAAAGGAATAAGGCGCCAGAAGCAAACTCCACCTTAACAATCTCGAATTTAACTTTTTAGATGCAGCCAAGAAAGTTAAAGGCTGGTGATCGCTTTGGACAATGAAGTGTGTCCCATACAGGTAAGGTGAAAATTTGTCGATGGACCAAATTAGAGCCAAACATTCTTTCTCTATGGTAGAGTAGTTCAACTCAGCTGCATTCAGCTTCCTACTGGCGTAGGCGACTGGTAAAAGTTCCTCCGGCTGGGCTTTTGATTTCTGCAAGAGAGTTGCACCAATACCTATACTGCTAGCGTCCGTCCTTAATACAAATTCCTGTGTGATATCAGGTAGCGTAAGGATTGGTTTGCTGGTGAGTTTTGCTTTTAGCTCTGTGTAAGCTTTTTCACAATCAGCATTCCATTGGATTTTATCAGGCTGTCCTTTCTTAGTTAAGTTAGTTAATGGTGCACACAGAAAGTTAAAGTGGGGTATGTACTTCTGATAGAACCCACATAATGACACGAATGATCTCACATCTTTCTTCGTTTGAGGTCTGGGTGCCTTCTTTAACTTCTCTATATTCTTTGGGTCAGGAGACATATGACCTGTAGAAATAGTGTGACCTAGGAATTCCAACTCCTTACAACCGATATAACACTTTGTTGGACGGGCAGTCAATCCAGTGGCTCTCAGTCTGTCAAACAACATGGAGAGCGCTACTATATGCTCTTCAAATGTGTTTGTAGCAACAAGAATGTCATCCATAAAGTTAGTGATATGGGGATTTTGTAGAGGTTCCAGCTATTTCCTCATCATTCTTGAAAAGATACTGGGAGCATTTTTCAGCCCAAAGGGTAGTACATTAAACTCGTAGTGTCCGTCTGATGTACTAAATGCCAGCATTTTCCTAACTTATGGTTTCACTGGTATTTGGTAGTATTCCTTGCTTAGATCTACCTTCGATAAATACCTAGCCTTACTCAGTGTAGAGAACAGCTGGTTGGTGTCAGGTAATGGGTCCACCTGAGATTCTGTGATCGCATTAAGCTTTCGGTAGTCAATACATAACCTGTGTTCACCACTCGGTTTTCTCAATAGCACCACACTTGAGCTATAGGGAGAGTCTGACTTCGAGATAATTTTCTCCTTCAACAGATAATCAACTTCCTCCCTTAGTGCTTAGGCTTTCGCATAAGGTATAGGGTATGTTCTCATGCATACTGGTGTAGGGTCTGTAACCTTCATGTTGTACTCTAACAGATTCGTACGACCTGGCTTATCTGTGAGCACATCAGCATGGGTTTCCAACACTTTCTGAACCATCTTCTTCTGCTCTGGAGTTAAATGTTGACTAATATTTACTTGAACATAATTGTAAAGTGCAATCTTTACTATCTTGTAATATGATACATTTATATACTTATTATGTTCGCAAATATTTTGTAAACAAAGTATTTCCTTTTTTAAGTGCTTAAGGAGAAGTCATTTTTGAGTTACTTCCCTTGAAAGTAGTTCCGTCATCTTCGATCGGACTCCGCGGACGATTCTAGGCCTACTGCGATTTATTCTTTGGCTGGGTAGGAATAGATTGTTCTTGCTTCAGTATATCTATGGCCTGAATTTATACGTAGTGTTTGTATGAGTAGGACGAGTCTGTCTTATATATGGATATCTTTACATTTCTAAGTCGAACTATGTTGGTTGTCGCTAGAAAAGGTCAAAGGCTATGCAGCGGAAGTATCGCTAGCAGGGGGGGGGGGGTGATTCATGGCTGCCATCCTGTCGAGATGTCGAGTTTTGTTGTAGCCGGCTTATCGCCGAAAAGTGATCTATAAGTAGATGGGGAAAAGTGATAGTCATTTAGACATGTTGTATGTACTTTACCCCAGTGTTTATTCTCTTTTGCCAAGGAATGGCAAAGTTATATTTCGCATAGAAAGGTAAAACCACAATTTATTATGAACTTGGGCTTCGCCATCGTTGTCGATAAGCAGATGCACAGTGGTACTTTTGAAAAGAATATTTATTCAAAGGAAGATGACATTCCTATGTATCAGCACTAGATTATATGATATTATTCAATTACCTCTATGAGAGAAGCTATGAAGAAATGAGGACATTTAACGAATGACCAATTTTGGTCTGTATCCAATAGTGAGTGGAGCTCACGAGAGAAGCACAGCCATGTTGAAATTCATATACTTTGTATTTATCGAGTGAGAAAAAGGGATGCCTGTACTATCGCTCGATGAACCAAGAGATCACTGCTACATGTGAGAACCCATGTCTGGGATTCCTATATCTTTATGAAAAATATATATATATTGAACTTTACGTGAAGGGATATTCGCTAGACGAGATTAGGTCTAGGAGCCTTCCTATATATTGGTTATGGTCTGACGTGCCCAGTCAGTAAAGCCAGATGATTTACATGATGGAACTCTGAATGCTTATTTACGAATGCTCCATTATGATATTTGCCAAGCATGAATGCTAACTTAAGATGATATTCCTGTGATCAACATTATGCTGTCTATGTCGACATTTGTTCCTGTAACCATACACGTACTGTCCAAGTGTGCGTCTCATTAAATGTTATAAAAAGACCACCGTAGTTCCAGTACTTCTTGAATTCGAACAGTGTGAGTATGAGTGATGTACTACCAACCTGTCAACTCTATCGAATCATTCTACCATTCGCGTACTGACATTCATATACACACTCATTGTCTACACTCACATTCTTGTCGGAGCCTCATCACGTTCCAGGACAAGATGACCTGTATGACCAAAACTGTGCTGGGTTTAATGAGTTGACAATCGTTACACTTTACTACACCAGTCCCAACATCTACATTTATCAACTGGTGGACATTCACGTCATTTAACAAATAAAGCGTGATTCAACAACTAGTAGCCAGTATGAGTTAACAACTACAACAGAGTTTAACAATAATCCTCTGTAGTTGTGAGTGGATACTCCATAGAGTGAAGTGGTTCACCGTGCATTTCTGTTGCAATGGCTAGGGTCATGATATGTGCAACTTCTAATGATTCCTTGTCATAGTATTTTTTAAGAAGATTGACATGATATACCTTCTCCTTTCCTTTCTTGTCAATCTTATAATTGGTCCTGGAAAGTTTCTCCAATATGACATAGGGTCCCTGCCATCCGATCTGCAATTTATTATTGCTGCTCGGCAACAGTAATAACACCTTTTCACCCACCTCCAGTTCCCTATCCTTTGCTTTTTTGTTGTAGTGGGCAGCATGCTTCCTCCTGGCCTGTCTTAAGTTATCATTAGCCAGTTTCCAACCTGCTTTCAATCGAGATGTCAACTCGTTGACGTACTGGTATGAGGAAGTCACTGTTTCCTCTGCCTTTTCATCAGTCCATGTCCGCAGCAATGCTTCCAGTGGACCTTTGATTGGTCTTCCAAACACTAATGTAGCTGGAGCCAATCCAGTTGAATTGTGGGGTACTTCCCTATATGCAATTAGTGCAGCGGGTAAGTAGGTATCCCAAGTATCAGGTTTTTCACTCGCCAGCTTTCTAAGGATTGAAATTAGCGTACCATTGAACCGTTCTACTTGCCCGTTCCCTTGGGCATGGTAGGGACTACAATGATAGTGCCTGGCTTGAAATATCCTGAATACTTCTTGTGTTAGCTTTCCCTTAAACTGAGACCCATTGTCAGTCAATATCTGATGCGGGAAACCTAATCGGGTAAATATTGTCAACAGGGCCTCTGCCACGTGCTTTGAATCTATAGCTGACATGGCCACTGCTTCTCCCCACATAGAGCAAGTATCAACCAAGGTTAAGATATATGCATTTCTCTTCTTGGTCCTAGTGAGTGGTCTAACAATATCTACTGCAACACGTTCAAAAGGGGTTCCCATAATAGGCATTTCTCCCAGTGTTGCTGGTGCAGTCCTATGCTTAGGAGCTACTCTTTGGCATTCTGAACAGGATCTTACATATCTTTTTATGTCCTCTGTAATTCCTGGCCAAAAGTAGTGACAGGCTATCCTTTGTCCAGTGGCCCCTATTCCCATATGTCCACTGAAGGGTATAGCATGTCCTAGCTTCATAACCTTCTCCCTGTAAGATTTTGGCACTACAAGCTGTCCATGCCCTTTAGGTCCTGTTCCAACTTTTCTGTATAGTAGGCCATTCTTCATATACAAGTCTCCTTTCTCTGGAGGGTTATGTGCTTTAGGCAATTTGCCAAAACAAGGCTTCAAGGTGCTATCTGCTGCTTGAGCCTTTTTCATCTCTTCTGGATGAGTATTGATAGGATTCTCCTCATTTTTCCTGGAGCTTTCCCTGGTCTGGACTGTTGCCATAACTACAGGTTTTATAGGTTCTCCAAGGAAAACATACCTACACCCCAAAATCAAAGGGTAAATAGGGTCGTCCATCACTGCTGCTTTGATTTCTCCTTCCACATAGCGAGATCTTATGTTGATTCGGGTTATGGGTAATGTCATGGTTCTTGCTCCCTTGATCGGCCCTCTGATTTCCACTGTTTCTGTGGTTATCTGGTCAGGACTCACTAGAGAAGAGCACACAACTGAATCAAAGTCCAGTCCTGTGTCATATAAACACAGTACTTGAGTGCCATTCACAGTCACTTCCTCACAGACAGGGGGATGATGGAAGTCCTTCTGACTTACTGCCAGTTCCTTCCTTCCCGGCTTTCCTGTTGTAAGACATGCAGCATGATGAGGAGGTTACTCATTAAACAAGTTTTACACCACTTTCCTTCCTTCCGGTAAGGTGTCTTTTCCGATCTTAGAGGGTTTTTGTCCTTTTGGTCAAATCTTTGTTTGTTCCTTGTGGTATGGTCCTTTTGTTCATATTTGGTATAGTTTTGTGATGATTTAAAGTTTTCACCCTGCTTCTTCTTATTTCCTAATAATTCTGCCTGAGCTGCTTGATATCTCTCAGCAACAGTTACAATATCTTCCAATCTCTCTGCTCCTTGTTCCATGATAAACTTCCTCATTTCTTGAGGCATGGACTCTTTCACTTGCTCCATCATTATCATTTCTTTCAGATCCTGACACTTTCCTAAACTACTCCATTTTTCCAAATAGGTTTCCAATCTAGCAGAGAATTGGTGATAGTTTTATCCTGGAAGAAGTTTAGCTGTTCGGAATTTCTTTCTATATGATTCTGAGTTCTTTTCATATCTCACAAGCAGTGCCTGTTTCGGGATTTCATAATCTTCCTGGTCATCTCTTGAGAGCTTCAAATATACATCGTAGGCAACACCTCTCAATCCCTGAGATAGTTTAAGACTCCACTTTTCTTTCACTAAGCCATAGGTAGTGGCACGTCTTTCGTATCTATCCAGGTACGACTCAATGGCGTCTTTTTTCTCAACAAATGGGTCCAGATGAAAATTCATGGCCCCACTTGAGGTGCTCTGGCTGGAGCTACTCTCAGAGTGAGGTGAGCTACCACTATTATTGCCAGTAGTTGCCTGAATTTCAAGCTCTTTTAATCTCAACTGATGGTCTCTCTCTGCTTGTAATTTCCTTTCCTCAGCTTCAATTTTCTTTGCCTCATTTTCAGCCTCCCATTTCTTGGCTTCAATGTCTAATCTTTTAGTTTCTCTTTCAGCTTCTGCTTGCAACCGCCTTTCTTCAGCCTCAAATCTCTTTGCTTCTCTATCAGTCTCTAATTTCAACTTTCTTTCTTCCCTATCCATGTGTTTGTCCACTTCTGTTGTGACATACTGAGTGAGAGCATCACCTGTCATATTTAATTCCTTACCCATCTGCATGATTACAGTCCTGAACTTCACTAGATCAGCCATGGCGTTACTTAGATAGGGTATGTAAATTTACTATAACCAAATATTATAATTAAACTTAATTAATTAAATGAACAAATAATTTCCGTGCAACTTTGTGAGCATCAACTATTTACTGAGTACTAAATGGTACTCCTCCTAAGAAAACAATAAAAAATTCTATTATTGAATTTCTCAAAAAAACAATTTTTCCTATGTTATCTATGGGTGGCACAAGATAGAGTGTAGATAGATGAATAGACTAAGTATGGCTCAAGATATACAGAAATATCCCAGGAACGAGCCCCCAGTGTGGCGTGAGGTTTTATTTGGCTCTAGGGACAGTATAGTACTGACAATTACAGAAATAGAATTTCTGCAGAAAATGGTGAAGTCCCAGTGTCTGAGAGAACTACTGGTATCACAAATTAGTTACGGCTGTGAATGTTCTGATCTCGAAAAATTAGTAGAGAAGAGACCGACATAACTTGCCACCTCCGCTGTGTAGCTAACTGTGATATTACGACAAGGAAACAGATTTTACTTAACAATGATAAAATTGACAAGTCTTCAAATACAATTTCCTTATTATTTATTTAGTATATACACTATCTACTCTTGTGCTGAAGGGTGAATGTTGAAAAATGGAACGTAATGAATTTGTAAGTTTACATATGATTTACAAATATTTATATTTATATAGATATGTAAATATATTACAACAAGTTTTCCAATTATAGGAACAAAAATTATATCAGCTGTGCTGTTATTCAATTATAGTACATGTATCAGCTGTGCTGTTAATTACGTATAATTTATCAGCTATAATCTTATTATTGTCTCTTGCTACGCTAATTCACTTTCTCGTCACTGACACTAGCTTTTGCTCACAATGCTGACAGAAATGGTACTAATGTGTACTCATCTCTTAAAAAGTTCGGTCCTTCTTGGTTTGGTTGACACAAAACACCCGCTGATGGTCGTTTCGTTAGCCCACCCAAGACTGAGGGGGACTAAAGAGGTTGATCCTGTGCAATCACTGTGCTCCTGCGACGTTCCAGGCAGCTGGATTGACATGACATACGACCTCAGGTTTGATGACACGAATAAAACCCTCTAAGATTCAAACAGGCCAGTTTTTGACTCGACTTAGCGAAGCAGGCTGCAGGTCGATGCCCTCAGGTAAGCTATAAATCAAAGCTGACAGCTCCTCTCTTCAGTCGGTCGTCTCTGGCTTCGTGGTCGGGGTTGCGTGTTTAGCATAAAATCTCGCCCGATTATATAGGCAGGTAAAATAACTTCTACTGGTAAAAGAAAGCGTTTGGTTGGTTCCTGGCGGAGCAAGCTGATTGGTTTCCTGCAGTTTCGTCTTTTGCTCGTACAGCCTAATTTTATTCAGTTTTCTTC